>OZ005741.1:95142581-95742581 GCA_963930735.1 Dioctria linearis
TGAACGCTTCGCTGGAGGGGGAGTGTGTAGTGACCGTAAGCATAATCTTCGCAGAAATTAATACCAAATATTCCACAAAATGAAATGCTGCAATAAATCATTAACCTGGCAATGCTGCTTAAATTTTGCTAGAATAAAGTTCGCATCGCATCACGTCATGAGCGCATGAGATTTTCTCACTTGCTTACAGATCGCTGTCACTGAAGGTTCCGCAGAGTTCGCGCGTAAAATTAAATAGTGCAACAAGTATTTTGTATTTTTATATTTTAGTTCTTAACGAATACGGTTGAAGTAAATGTGTTCATTTAGGAAACTGTTGAAGTAAATGTGTTCATTTAGAAAACACGCGAGTTTTTTTATTATTTATCAAACCGTCCTCAACAAATTTACCTAATAACAGGAATATCAATCGTAGACACAATGAATATAACAACTCTCATAGAAGTGACAGTAATAATTACAGAACCCAATTTAACTATAACAATCCGGGCCAATATCGCAATCGGAATCAAAATTATAATTCGTTCCAGCAAAGACAGAATTTTGAACAGGCTAGGAATCATCCTATACCTGAGCCAATGGAAATTGGTAACTTAAATCGCGATCAAGACGTAAATTTTCAATACGAGCCTCGGAACCAAGAATTCCAATTATAATCATAACGATAGGTAGCCAAAAGGTTAAATGTCTTGTTGACACTGGATCAGCTACCAGTGTCATCACACCAAATATCCTCGCTGAATTCTCCGAAGAGACTTTAAGCGAGCCTGCTTACTATTCTACCATCAACGGTATCAATAAAATTACAAGCAGGATAGTAACCCCAATACCAAAAGAGTTTAAACTCCTTGGAACTGCAACGTGGAAAATAATTAACTTAAAGGGTAGAAGTTATGATGCAATTATGGGTCAAAACTTCCTAGTACCTTTTAAGGTCAAAATAGACATGGAAAGAAAAAATATTGAAATAAATAATAACAGAATTTTATTTGAAGAAGATAATTGTCCATTCATTATTAGTGAAATATATACGCTAGAAGGAATTACGGATAGTTTCTTAAACAAATTAAAATTAGATGACTTAAATGTTGAAGAGAAAGACCAAATAATCAAATTACTAAAACGGAATGAAGATTTATTTTTTAAAGAGGGGGATAAACTAACCTCGACACATGAAATTAAACACGAGATAATTACTTCTACTGAAAACCCAGTTTATTCTAAAATATATAGATACCCTCAAGTTCACTAGAAAGAAATAGAGCATCAAATACAAGAAATGCTGGAACAAGGGATCATTAGGGAAAGTAACTCCGCATACAATAGCCCATTATGGGTTGTACCAAAAAAAGCGGACAATTCAGGTCAGAAAAAGTGGAGAATTGTTATCGATTACAGGAAACTAAATGAAGTTACTGTAGAGGATAAATTCCCCATTCCTAATATCGAGAATATATTAAATAAACTTGGTAGGGCACAGTACTTCACTACCTTGGACTTGGCCAAGGGTTTCCATCAGATTCTGATGAAAGAATGTGATAGAAAGAAAACGGCATTTTCAACCCCATTCGGACATTACGAATATTTATGAATGCCGTTTGGTTTGAAAAACGCGCCATCAACCTTTCAAAGGTTGATGAATGCGGTACTACGGGAATATATATACAAAATATGTGTTGTGTACTTGGACGACATCCTTATATTTAGTACGTCCTTAGAAGAGCACATAATAAACTTAAAGAAAGTTTTCGACAAACTAAGACAAGCCCGACTTAAAATTCCAATCGATAAATGTAACTTTCTGAGCAAAGAAACAGAATTTTTAGGTCATATACTGACGTCAGAAAGAATTAAACCAAATCCTAATAAGATAAGAGTAATCCAAGAATTAAAACGGCCAACCACTCAAAAACAGATAAAATCGTTTTTGGGTATAACAGGGTATTATAGAAAGTTTGTTAAAGACTATGCAGAAATTGCAAGTCCCATGGTTAAATATTTAAAGAAAGAGGCGAAAATCAATCCAAACGATCCTAGTTACATTACGGCTTTTGAAAAACTTAAAGAAATAATCACCAATCACCCTATTCTAAGATATCCTGATTTCAATAAAAGGTAACTTTTATAATTTCAATTGTGGCAAAGTAGCGGTGCTCAACAACAGCTACACACAACGGCACATCGAGCCTCGTGATCGCACATTTGCGCATACCAAATCAACAACCAGTGTCGCATTCCTGCGTACATGTATACATACATACTCTCAGAAGCTTGCAGTACATATCAAGAACACATACATTCAATCAAAATAAGTTCGAGGACGACAAACATGCAACGCATACATATCGAATTAATTGGCATTGCATCATAATTCTTACAATCCGATGCCTTCATCATGCATACAAGAGCAGATAACAAATACAAGTTGCTGCTAATCATCACCATCGCTTATAATCGCATCACTGGAACAGCAGAAATATTAGACTGTGAGAGAATAGTGTACAGTTCAAACAAAAACTTCTATATTCATCTCGGAAAAAGATAATTTAGAAACGTCAAAACATTTCCTTAGAATTACTTTTTTTTCAATTAATTTTAATTTAATTAATAACATATTTTTTTATTTGAGTTTCACAAATTAGTTTAAACACAATTATTTAAAATTAAAATTTTTATTTAAAAAATTAAAATTATTCAACTATATTTTCACGCATATTCAACAATAAATAATTTTTTGATTTAACAGCAAGCAATATAGCAAACCTTGCGGATCCTCACAGTGTTCAAAGCTTTCGTCATATTATTTTTTTAATAATTTCAGCAAATATATTCAAAATTCAAAATAAATAACAGTGATATTTAAACAGTTTCAGCTCAAAGGAGACAGAACCAGTTTTAAATCTAATTGTTTCTTTAGTGATTTATAGTTTATAAGTTCAAGAGCAGTAAATAAGGTGGAACCATTTTTGTTTCTATCGTGCAGTTATATATTGTGGCATCCTAACACGTTAAAGCATTCAATTCAAAATTTATAGTAATTAATTTAGTAATTTGTTTTTCCTTTTTCTTTTTCACAGTCCGTTAGTAACAGTTCCAATGGAACCACCACAAAAAGAAGCTCCGTCCGGCGAAGGAGAAAATATATCAAATAATAACACAAATAATAACAACGCTCACTCCAGCGAAGTTCATGCTACAAATATAGCAATAAAATTACCGAATTTTTGGATCAATTCCCCCCTTACATGGTTCGTTCAAGGCACAATTCGCGGTTAGCAAAATACAAAAAGATTTTCTGCGTTACAATTATGTACTTGGAGCATTACCTCAGGAAGTATTAGACTCAGTACTAGACATAGTCCAAAATCCTCCGCAATCAGATTTATATAGAAATCTGAAAACAAAATTAATAGAGCGTCACTCACTCAGTGAAGAACGGCGATTGGAAAAGCTCCTTTCCAGTGAGGAGATAGGATATAGAAAACCATCTGATTTTCTAAGAATGCTAAAACAATTAGCGGGAACCTGCGGTACTATAGGCAACGCGTTAGTTAAGAAACTGTGGTTGAGGCGGCTCCCACAGATAATAAACATTGCATTAATTCTACTGGTTGATAAAAGTGAAGATGAAATTACGTCATTAGCAGACCAAATCTGGGAATCGTCGGATACTTCCAAATGCATTGCATCAGCACAATCACAAACGTTCGACTCAAACAGTCCCAATTATAATTCTCAACAACAATCTTCACAATTCCGCAAGCTCGAAAGAGAAATTCAAGAGATGAAACATCTCATGCAATCTCTTACGGTAAATAAAGCAAATAGAACTCAACAACAGCAACGAAAATTTTCAAGGTCTCGCAGTCGCAGTAGAACCGGCGGCAATATCAGAAAAGATATCTGTTGGTACCATTCAATTTTCGGCTCCAAAGCCAAGAATTGTCAACAGCCATGTAGGTTCTCTCAACACAAACCTGACACATCCGTAGTAAAGCATAACGCACTAAAAAACTAAGTTCATCTACTGTTCATGCGGCAAACAGTAGAATGCAAAACTTGTCTCGCCGCCTATTTCTTCGCGACACCAACATTTCTGGTCGATACGGGAGCAGACCTGTCAATTCTCCCTCACGCATCCTTCCCAACGTCAAAGCCAACATCTTGTTTCTCACTATCAGCAGCCAACGGTTCGCGTATCGAGACCGTATGGAACCAAACTCTTGAACGTAAACCTAGGCTTACGCAGAAATTTCATTCACCCATTCATACTGGCCGCGGTAAATAAACCTATCATAGGGGCATAGGTACAACACCACATTTTAACTAAAGGTCAGCTTTCAGTTTTCAAGGCACGGCGCTTAGATCCACTAAGGCACAAGGCCGCCTTGATGGAATTTCAGCACATGATTGACCTTGGTATATGCAGACCATCGTCTTCACCTGTATCGTCACCCCTCCATATGGTGACAAAGAAGGACAGCGAAGACTGGAGACCCTGGATTATCGACGCCTCAATACAGTAACAATACCTGACAGGTATCCAATCGCACACATTCACAATTTCTCCATGCAACTACACGGATGCAAGATATTTTCACGTATCGATTTAGTTAGAGCATACCACCAAATCCCTGTAGCTCCAGAAGATGTTTATAAAACAGCGATAACGACACCGTTTGGTCTGTTTGAATTTACTCGAATGCCATTTGGCTTACGCAATGCTAGCCAAACATTTCAACGATTCATCAATCAAGTAGTAAGAGATCTCGATTTTACTTATGCCTACATAGACGATATCCTCATCGGCAGCGCAAATGAAGAGGAGCACAAACAGCATTTAAGAAAACTTTTCAAAAGACTAGCCGAATTTGGACTTACCATCAAACCGTCCAAGTGCGTATTTGGCTCATCCTCTTTAGAATTTTTGGGCCATACAATATCTCCCCAAGGCATTACCCCCCTTAAAAGTCGCGTCGATTCTATTCTCAACATAGCTCCACCAACATCATTACGACAAGTTCAACAATTCTTAGGGATGATTAACTTTTACAATAGATTTATACCAAAGTTGTCTGAACTCTTGGCACCTATCTATTCCCACTTGGCAAATATACAAAGGAATTCAAAAAGGAAACAACAATTTACATGGCCTAATGCATGCAATGACGCATATCAAAAAACCAAAGATGCATTAGCTCATGCTACACTATTGGCTCATCCAATAGAAAATGCGACCTACAGTATAACTACAGACGCATCAAACGTAGCAGTAGGTGCAGTCTTACAGCAACACCATGCAACATTTTCTGAGCCTCTTAGTTTCTTCTCAAAGAAACTAACCCCAACCGAGCAAAAATATTCAGCGTTTGATCGTGAATTGCTAGCCATATACTTAGCAATTAAACACTTCCGTCACTTAGTCGAAGGAAGAAACTTTTGTATATACACCGATCATCGCCCACTCACACAGGCGATGGCTTCCAAAACTGAACGCACTCCGCGTCAATCTCGTCATCTTGATTACATTTCACAATTCACTTGTGACATACAGCATATCTCAGGGAAAAATAATACGGTAGCCGACTTTTTATCTCGTCCAATCGACACAAAATCGATAGATAAAGTCTCAATTGACTTAAAAAACTTAGTTCATGCCCAAAAGCATGATGATGAACTACGTCAACTACTGCCAAAATCAAAAGAGCCAAATTCAAAAATCAAGTTTGAGTTAATCAAAATACCCATCTCAGAGGAGCAAAATTGGTGGCACTAAAAACTTTCGTCCTTTTGTACCTAGTCCACTGCGAAGACCTACTTTCGAAGCCATTCACAATTTGTCTCATTCTGGTGTCCGAGCCACAAGGAAGAAACTAACTTCCAAGTACTTTTGGCCGTCCATAAATAAAGACAGCAATGAATGGTCTAAGACTTGCATTTCTTGTCAAAAGAACAAAATCTCTCGCCACATCAAGTCGGAGCATGGTCGATTCCCTATTATATCAGGACGTTTCGAACACATTCATTTAGATCTCGTAGGTCCCCTACCAATTTCGAACGGATTTTCATATCTCCTAACAATCATCGACAGGTTTAGCAGATGGCCTGAAGCTATACCCATTAAAGACATTAGTGCAGTAACTGTAGCCAAAGAATTTGTATATAACTACATTTGCCGATTTGGCGTTCCAACTGAGATCACAACAGATCAAGGAGCCCAGTTCCAGTCTAAACTTTTCAAAGAGATCACCAACTTACTGGGATCTCATTGCATACGAACGACCGCATATCACCCTCAGGCAAAAACGAGATGATTGAGAGATTGTATCGAACCATAAAATGTGCAATCATGGCTCGAAGGAACACCTTATCTTGGACAGAAGCTCTACCATTTGTCCTACTTGGCATTCGATCTGCGATCAAAGAAGATTTAGGTTGTACGCCCGCAGAACTTGTGTATGGCCAACCTCTAAAAGTACCAGGAGAAATCTTCGTGGAAAAATCTCCCGGCACACCTCCGGACCCCAAAGACATCGTAGAGCAACTTCGAAGAAACTTTCGAACTACAAAATGCATAGACACACGAACCGTCCGAAATCAAAATGTCTACATCCCAAAAACGCTTATGAACTCAGATTTTGTTTTTGTCAGAGTTGACAAAGTAAGAACAGCTCTTCAAGCACCTTATGAAGGACCGTACAAAATAATCAAACGCCTCAGGAAACAATTCATCCTGAACGTCAAAGGGAAAAACGTCTCCATATCTATTGACAGACTAAAACCCGCATACGTTATGCCAGAAACAGAAGAAAACAACCAACAAAAACAAACTAGGAGTAAGGTCCGATTCAAAACAAACTCGTAAATTTCATCACTCGACCCATGAACGCTTCGCTGGAGGGGGAGTGTGTAGTGACCGTAAGCATAATCTTCGCAGAAATTAATACCAAATATTCCACAAAATGAAATGCTGCAATAAATCATTAACCTGGCAATGCTGCTTAAATTTTGCTAGAATAAAGTTCGCATCGCATCACGTCATGAGCGCATGAGATTTTCTCACTTGCTTACAGATCGCTGTCACTGAAGGTTCCGCAGAGTTCGCGCGTAAAATTAAATAGTGCAACAAGTATTTTATATTTTTATATTTTAGTTCTTAACGAATATGGTTGAAGTAAATGTGTTCATTTAGGAAACTGTTGAAGTAAATGTGTTCATTTAGAAAACACGCGAGTTTTTTTATTATTTATCAAACCGTCCTCAACAAATTTACCTAATAACAGGAATATCAATCGTAGACACAATGAATATAACAACTCTCATAGAAGTGACAGTAATAATTACAGAACCCAATTTAACTATAACAATCCGGGCCAATATCGCAATCGGAATCAAAATTATAATTCGTTCCAGCAAAGACAGAATTTTGAACAGGCTAGGAATCATCCTATACCTGAGCCAATGGAAATTGGTAACTTAAATCGCGATCAAGACGTAAATTTTCAATACGAGCCTCGGAACCAAGAATTCCAATTATAATCATAACGATAGGTAACCAAAAGGTTAAATGTCTTGTTGACACTGGATCAACTACCAGTGTCATCACACCAAATATCCTCGCTGAATTCTCCGAAGAGACTTTAAGCGAACCTGCTTACTATTCTACCATCAACGGTATCAATAAAATTACAAGCAGGATAGTAACCCCAATACCAAAAGAGCTTAAACTCCTTGGAACTGCAACGTGGAAAATAATTAACTTAAAGGGTAGAAGTTATGATGCAATTATGGGTCAAAACTTCCTAGTACCTTTTAAGGCCAAAATAGACATGGAAAGAAAAAATATTGAAATAAATAATAACAGAATTTTATTTGAAGAAGATAATTGTCCATTCATTATTAGTGAAATATATACGCTAGAAGGAATTACGGATAGTTTCTTAAACAAATTAAAATTAGATGACTTAAATGTTGAAGAGAAAGACCAAATAATCAAATTACTAAAACGGAATGAAGATTTATTTTTTAAAGAGGGGGATAAACTAACCTCGACACATGAAATTAAACACGAGATAATTACTTCTACTGAAAACCCAGTTTATTCTAAAATATATAGATACCCTCAAGTTCACTAGAAAGAAATAGAGCATCAAATACAAGAAATGCTGGAACAAGGGATCATTAGGGAAAGTAACTCCGCATACAATAGCCCATTATGGGTTGTACCAAAAAAAACGGACAATTCAGGTCAGAAAAAGTGGAGAATTGTTATCGATTACAGGAAACTAAATGAAGTTACTGTAGAGGATAAATTCCCCATTCCTAATATCGAGAATATATTAAATAAACTTGGTAGGGCACAGTACTTCACTACCTTGGACTTGGCCAAGGGTTTCCATCAGATTCTGATGAAAGAATGTGATAGAAAGAAAACGGCATTTTCAACCCCATTCGGGCATTACGAATATTTATGAATGCCGTTTGGTTTGAAAAACGCCCCATCAACCTTTCAAAGGTTGATGAATGCGGTACTACGGGAATATATATACAAAATATGTGTTGTGTACTTGGACGACATCCTTATATTTAGTACGTCCTTAGAAGAGCACATGATAAACTTAAAGAAAGTTTTCGACAAACTAAGACAAGCCTAAAATTCAAATCGATAAATGTAACTTTCTGAGCAAAGAAACAGAATTTTTAGGTCATATACTGACGTCAGAAAGAATTAAACCAAATCCTAATAAGATAAGAGTAATCCAAGAATTAAAACTGCCAACCACTCAAAAACAGATAAAATCGTTTTTGGGTATAACAGGGTATTATAGAAAGTTTGTTAAAGACTATGCAGAAATTGCAAGTCCCATGGTTAAATATTTAAAGAAAGAGGCGAAAATCAATCCAAACGATCCTAGTTACATTACGGCTTTTGAAAAACTTAAAGAAATAATCACCAATCACCCTATTCTAAGATATCCTGATTTCAATAAAAGATTCAAGCTCATCACAGATGCCAGTAACTTAGCAGTTGGAGCCGTTCTTACACAAGAAGGCCACCCCATTTGCTATGCATCTAGAACACTGAACGACCATGAGAAGCGGTACCCAGCAAGCGACAAGGAATTATTAGCGATAGTATAGGGAACCAAGTACTTCCGACCATATCTGTTTGGTAAAGAGTTTGATCTGCAAACAGATCACCAGCCAATCAAATTGTTACAATTGAAACATACAGGTAAAGATATCAACCCCCGTCTACAAAGATGGTTGATTCAGTTGGGTGAATATGATATGAAAATCGAATACATTAAGGGAAAGGAAAGGATTTAACACGAAATAGGATAACCAGGATAAAAAATAAAATAAAGACTCTCATACCATACAGACATAAGAGAGGAATTATAAATGTAGGAGGAACTTTGATCAAATGGATTTTTGGAACAATGGACAATGAAGACCGGCTGGACATTGAAAATTATTTAGCCGTTATAGATCAAAATAACCATAACTTAATTACGAACTTAAATCAACAAATATCAATTAATGATAATTTTAACAGAACCTTGATCCAAATTAAAAATATCATTGAAGCAGACAGAAAAAAAATGTTAGACAGATTAAACGAACTTAACCTTACAGAAATGAAAATCCTTTCGGAAACTGCTTTTCTAGAACAAATGTTTAAGTTAGATTATATAGAGAAGCAAATTGAACACATTCAGGATAATATAGCTTCAGCACGATTAGGACTTCTACATCCAAACATAATAACCGACGAAGAAATAAATACGTATAATATTGATTTTAGCAAGCTATCTAATATTCGTTTAGCCGTTGCAAAACATATAGATGATTCTATAATTTTCGCAATTAAAATTCCGACTCACACTATTTTAACCAATAAAAACTTACTTATACCAATAGCAAATTCTCAACATATGCAAGTAGACTCTGATATTGAATATATAATACGAAATAATGAGCAGGCCCTCACATACTCCGAAGGAAAAACATTGAAGGAACTAACCAAAAGTAGGAATTGTATTAATTTAAAAAATTGTAAATTTATTAATAAAAAAGAGGAAGAAATATCACTTGTTGAAGAAAACATAATTATTGTTAACAATATCAAATCAGGTAAATTAAGAAGTACTTGTGACGAAAGAATCATAATACTTAAAGGAAGCTATTTTATAAATTTCAACAATTGTACCATTAATATTAATAATAGAGAATGCAGTAATAAGTTAAGGATATTTATGGAAAAATTTGTAATTCCAAAAAGTGAAAACTTTACATATAATAATGATGAATTAACTTTTGACAGAATTATTTTAAATCATGAGAAAAATATTTAGGAAATACATGAGCTTAAATATCATAGAATTGTAAGCTACAGTTTAGGTTCAATGATATTAATCATTATATTGGGTATCCTATTAGTTTATCTATTTTGTAAACGAAAACAACTTAATGTTAAAGTTACAAACAGGATTCAGGAGAATCCTAAATCAAAGGTGGGAGGAGTTAGATCATGGTCTGATTCTAACAAAATAGAAGAGACTAATTTCCAAGAAATTCTTAAGAAATATGTAGAATCAGCAAAAGCAGAACAAGTTTAAAGCATTCCACTTTCCCACACTGAAATAATTTCAAACTTAAATCATTTAATTTCCCACATTATAACTGCGATCTAATTACCACTTTGCCCAACATATTTCTTACGAATTTATCTTGCCTCGCCGTTCTTAGCGATCAGATTTCATTTTGTACGTGACAAATATGTAAATGCAGATAATCATTATAAACGAATAATTAAGGCAGTCTATGTAACTTAAGTTTTGACGGAAAAAGGTTTAGCAAAAGCTGACCACGGTTACAAAAGTGTTAAAAGTATTAAATAAAGGTACATCAATCTAAAGATAGTTTTTTTATTTTTGGAAAACGAACGATTTATCTAATTTGCGCGCGAAATTATTTCGTGACCCACGTATCTTTTTTAAGTTTATTAATATGAAGAAAAAAACAGACAACTACCCCAATACCATGAGGTACAAAGATTTTGCTAGTGATGATTCACCCGAAATCTGCAATATGTTTGCTTCATTTTTTGACAACGCATTTTCTTCGTCAAATTTCCTTCCTCGAAATGACAACTTTAGTCATATGAACGATTCTCATAATGTTTCATTAGCTATCCGTACAATTGCGCAAGAGGATATACTCGATCATATTAACGGCCTTCCAAATGACTTCACAACGGGCCCCGATGGCATCCCTCCAGCTTTATATAAGTCATGTTGCCATGCCCTTGCAGCTCCGCTGAGAATTATTTTCCAAAAATCACTTAATAGTGGTTGTTTTCCTCAGCTATGGAAAAATTCTTTTATCATACCTATCCACAAAAAAGGTAGTAAAAGTGAAATTTCTAACTATAGGCCTATCGCAAAATTGTCTTGTATGCCTAAATTATTCGAATCTATCATTTACTCTCAGCTATCAATTTCCTGCAAGAATTTGCTTTCTTCAAACCAGCATGGATTTATTTCGGGCAGGTCTACAACCACTAACCTGTTGGAATTTGTCTCGGATACCATTGGCGGGTTTGCAAAAGGTTATCAGACAGATTGTATTTATACTGACTTTAGTAAAGCGTTCGACAAGTTATCTCACTCCGTGATACTCTTTAAAATGGAAAAGTATGGGTTTCCTCCAACTTTTCTGAAATGGACGAAGTCTTACTTAAATAAAAGAACTTATCAAGTCATATTTCGACATTCCATCTCTAGAGTCTTGAAGGCTTCATCCGGCGTACCTCAAGGAAGTCACCTGGGGCCGCTGTTTTTTATTCTGTCTATTGACGACATTGTATCTGTTATGAGACACTGCAAAGTCTTGATTTATGCTGACGACATTAAACTTTTCGCTCAGATTAAATCTTTTAGTGATTGTGAACGGGTACAAGGTGACCTTCACAAATTTTCCGTTTGGTGCAAAAACAATGATTTGGCTCTCAATATCGACAAATGTGAGGTTATGACTTTCCACAGGAATCAGAAGCCAATCACCTTTGATTATGTGTTCTCGGATTGCACGATTGGCCGCCGCGAGGGTGCTGTTTGTGACTTGGGTGTCAAATGTGACAATAGATTGAATTTTATCTCCCACATAAACTACATGGTATCTAAGAGTAGTTCTATGCTGGGCTTTATTAAACGTTGGTCTCGAGAGTTCTCGAATCCCACCATAACACTGCGTTTGTACACTTGCTTTGTGACACCTCTCCTTGAATACGCTAGCCAGGTCTGGTCTCCATTTTACGGTACACACATCGACCGCATCGAGTCTGTTCAGCGGAACTTCCTGCGCTTCGCTCTCAGGCACCTATGTTAGGTATATTCTCATATGCCTAATGAGTTACTCCTAGTGTGTCTCATAGGAACATTCCTGGGGAGGTCTTCAGTTGTTATTCGTCTGTATAGAATTTCACAGTAGTTTAGTCTTGCTCCCTTGTTGTTACATTGGAGTAGCTTGAATAAGCTTAGCTCCCTTGTTGTTAAATTGGAGTAGCTTGAATAAGCTTAGCTCCCTTGTTGTTATATTGGAGTAGCTTGAATAGGCTTAGCTCCCTTGTTGTTGTTATGGAGTAGCTTGAATAAGCTTAGCTCCCTTGTTGAATAAAAACACTGGCTTCTGTTGGTACTTCACTTGTTAATTTACGACTTTCGACTCTCCACTCACTACTTACTACTGACTACCGACTACTGTGTGCTTACTACTGACTACCGACTACTGTGTGCTTACTACTGACTGCCTACTACTCTAGAAATACAATTATATTTATACAAATTGTTCACTTACTATTTCTATTTCCTGATGGCACTCGCGGCTATGTATATACATGCAACAATTTCCGCATTTTAACATCTTCCGCAAAATTCTTTTCATATTATTACATATATATTTTTATTTCCGCAAAGCTTTTTTAGCTTTGCCATTGCTACATATATACACATGAATGTCAATTATGATTAAGCGGTTGCCGCTTGTTATTATGACATCATTAATGTGAACCATTCATGTTCTACCGCTGGCGCAAGGTTATCATTTTGCAACGTGAGAACTTTTGCGCGCAGGGGTATTATGCTTGATTTACTTTCAACTGATTAAGCAAGTGACGTAGGTCAGTAATGAATGGTTTTTAGCATGTAGGTATGTTTGTATATGCATTTATAGGAAATACAATTCTGCTTGCAATGGAAATGATGTAGGTATGTATGTATCTACCTGTTTACATTTCTTTATTGCTAGAACTTGTAATTCCGCATGAAGCAAGCATGCCATATGTATGTATGTACAATTGTGTCTCGTTTATAGAGAATGAGTTGCATCTCGTTTATGCATGTAACAAATTTCCCCTTTTTTAAAAAACATGTATTATTCTTGGAAGAGGAATAATGCATTAGAACAGGGTTCAATCGTCTGATAATTTCGACAAATAAGCATTTGATGTTTTAATTTGTATGTATATACATGCTGCCGAGTGCCAGTATAAGTAATATTACATTTCTTGACTTATCTCATGATTAATTAATTACAAATATGTTTGTTGTTTTTTAGTTTTTCAGTATTACTTACTTATTTTTATTCCTAACATATGTACCTAATGTATATATATGTATGTATATTTTATATTTCTTCTCTTTTTTTTTGTTAATAATTTAAATTCTAGATACATATGTCTTTTTGACTTTTATATATGTGTGTGTTCTCTTTTCTTTTTAATTAAAAAATTTTTTATGTGTTTGTACATATGTTTTCTGTAATAAAATTTTCTTTTCTCCATTTATAATAATATATGTGTATACAAATGTTTTCATTACTTTCAAAAATTTTTATATCTTCTTTCTTAGTTAAAAAGAAATTATTTATATTTGTTGATACATATTTTTTCTTTTTATTTACAAACTTCTTATATGTGTTTATACATATTCTTTCTTTTTTACATGCGTTTTCACTTTCACATGTTATATCTTAGATTTATCTATAAATAGGTATGCTATTTTTAATTCTACTACATATACATATGTGTTTAAACATATTCTACTATCCACATCTTCGATCTTGTTTTTATTTTATTCTTTTTATCATTAAAACAGTTAAACTACCTGTAGATGACGGGTACGTGTAATTGGATTCTGCTCAACATGAATTAATGATGTTGGAAGTGGAGGTGGTGGAGGAGGTGATCTTGCCTTTGAACTTAGTTGGTTATTTGCCTGTGTAGGCTGGGTAGCGCGATGTTTAATTGCATCTTGTAATTGTGAGATAGCTTTGTTTGCTGTCGTTATTTCTTGTTTTCTAGGTATTAGTGGGGAAATTCGAGACTTGTTTGATCTTGTAATTTCCGATTGGAAACTTTGTGAGATTTGCCTGACCTTGTTTGTTGGCACCGTCTCTTGTAGTGGTGTTGAAATTGGTAAATTGTAATTCTTGAGATCTGTGGGCACTTGATTTAAAACTTCCGCGGTTTCAATGCAAATTTGAGGGTGTGTCTCAGTGTCTAACTGAGCTTTTTGGTTATTGGTTATTATTATTTTGGGTGTTTTGGCTATGGCATTCCTTTTCTTTTTCCTTATAACCTTGCATAGTTTCAGTATTCCTATTAAGCTGAGTAATAGTATCACCATGGAACTTAGAGATAGAGAACTTATCTGAACGATTTGAGTTTTATTACGCTCTTTTCTCTGTTTTTCCATTGTACTTATTTGTTCTTCCAGCTGATCCAAAGTGTATAAATTTTCATTCAGAATATGGTTTGCATCCTCTGCTTTCAGCATCACTACATGTTTTTGGGTAGTATGATTCATGTTTTTGATGAAGTTCTGAATGGTTTCATTCAAGTTAAATTTTAACGGGTGTGGATATTCTGGTTGAGATATCCTAATATTCTGATGATCTTCATCCTCGAAATATATAGTCTGATCAGCTATTTGGAAGTGACAAGGTTCGCTCAACATTAGTACTCCGCTGCCGAATAGGTTAGAACTATGTAGGTTTTTCCTGCAAGAAATTGTGATTTTCTGCATTGTGGGAAATGAAAAGAGCCATGAATTTTTTCTGGTTAATTTGATTAGTAGCTGCGGGGCCTGTGTTTGGACTAGGTATTCGCAGTTACCAGTCTCATTGTAGGGGTTGAATAAGAAGTTTATAGGACACTCTTTTATATAATGTCCTTGAAGTATAGGATTCAGTAGTGGACCAATGTAGGTGCTCTCATTAAGATTACTTGACAATTTTTTGTACACCTGGAGCTCAGATTGCTTGAATAACACGAATTCTTGTGTGGCTAGATGACTTGCAACATAGGCATGTTTAATATTCAACACCATGGAGTGGTTATCTGGGGTTTTAAAAGGGAATAAATGTATCTGTTGCAGTCTACAAGGTGGCATGTTAAGTATTGGAAAAATAATCCTAATTACTAAGAGCTCATTTAGTAGTCCAGACTTTACTTCAAGTGCTTGTGTCAGGATAGCTAGGTCTTGAAATTTATTAGATTCCTTAGGATGTGCCCTATAATATGTTTCTAATAATGTGGAAGGGGATAGTAATAGGGGATGCACCTGATTATTCTTTAGTGCCGTTAGAATTTGGATAAACGTTTGCTGTCTCAACTCTATGTCCAATACTTGCAAACTAATTGTAGCGACTACTTCTTGTATGCGTTGCCTCGTGCTCATCTCTCCATTAACCATATCGATTAGATCATTTACTGTTTTTGTCAGTTCTCTCTGATTTGACTCTAGTTGATTAATTGGTTTTCTCAACTTCTCAAACGATGATTTGAATAACGTTATCTGATGTTTCTCTAATTCCAATAGCGCCTGCGTATCTGTTTCTAAATTAGCAATTTTGCTATATATTTGTTGTTCATTACTAGCGTCCGTTGTTCCAAATAAATAATGTAAGCCACTACCTATTCCATCGAACAAGGATCTTCGATGTCGAGTGGTAATCATCCCTCTGATGATCGTTGTTCGTTTTTTAATGGCTGCTATTAGACTGTGTATATACACGTTTTGTTCCGTACATGCACTAGTGGTGGAATTATGTACCTCGCATAATCTATTAAGAAGAAATCCGGTGTGCTCCATTATCGTGGTTTCTGCTTCCAGATCACTAACATTTATCTGCGTGAATAGGTTCCATGTGTCGTGGAATAATAAAATCTTTCCAAGTTCCTCGAACATTATCCCTGTATTGTTTAAAGGTTGGATCTCGTAGGGGTTTGCAGCCGTGTTTGTTATTGCCGTGAGGATTCAGATAAAAGGTTCCAATTAAGATTAGTGCCATTTTTGTATAAAGAAGAATCTGCAAAAATTATATAAATAATACTGTAAGTGACCATTGTGCAATGATTTTCAATGTTTGTAGTGTGTTTTATTCTTGTTGTTGCAAAAGAAGAAAAAAAAAAATTTCTGTGTTATGAACTTATTGAAAGTGTTTATAGGTCAATTGGCTGAATTTCTTTGACCGTTTATGCTTTGTTTGCACGGTGTCGTAATTGATTTACAAATCAATCGCCCTCTAAGAATTGTGTCACGCAGCGAGACGATATGTTATTGAATGTGTTGTTTTTCTCTTTTTTTTTTTTTTTTTTGTGTTGTGTACCGGTGACCGTAGTTATTTGGACTGAAATGCTAATTTAGCAGTTTTTTTTTTTTTTATATAAATAATCGGTAAAATGATTTTAATTTCCCATATTAATATCTAGTGTTCTAGTGTTCCAGACCAGTAAGTGTTTCTCTCTCTCCTTTTACCAAATAATTAATTATTAAATCATTACTTTTTTTTTCAAGAAAAAGCAAAATGTCCAGAAAGCTAACACCAAAAGCAGTATCGAAGAACATCCCCGAGAGGTGTCTTAGCAACCTGACCCTATATCCAGCTGGTAGGCCGGTAGAGCCGTATATACCTAAAGCGTTGCCTGGATCGACACAGGAGGCACCGGGTTATACCCCTGGACCACAGAGGCTGTCCTTAGAGGACCTTAAAAAGAAATCGGGGAAGTGTGGAACGACCGTTAGCAGAGATATGTTAAAGCCCAAGACTTCCCGAGGAGGTAGACGCGTGAGGTTGGCCAAGGAGCTACACTACTTTAAGCTGAGGGCTGGCCTTGCTGTGACCAAGGACGAGCGTGAGAAGTACGAGAAGTTGGTAAAGGATAGACTGAAGTTGTTCAACGAAGCCAAAAGGATGAAAAAAGAAATGGTAAACTCTACGCTAAATTTTTGTAAAACGGAGCATAAAAAGAAATAAAATTAAATAACTATTCATGTAAAAAATTTTTTTTTGTGTTAAGACCAGCCGTTATTCGTGAAATGGCTTTAATCTATTGTTATGTACGGTTACCCTTCGTTTTCCGATTTGGATAACCGTATTAACTGTGTTAAAAACTTGTACCACGGGATATGGACCTAGCCATATCTGAGACAGCTTGTGTTTTTTAGCTGGGTTTTTTAGTAGAACTTTTTCTCCTGGTTTGAATATTACTGGACGCGCTTGCTTATCGTAATACTGTTTTGACTTTTCCTTGGCTTTCAGCAGATTTTTCCTGGCGATAGCATATGATTTCTGTAACTTGTACCTAAGAATATGATAGTAACTTTCGTGATTGTATATTGGCTCGGGCTCTCTTCTTAGATTTGTGGGTACATCCGCTGTAAATCCAAACAGACAGTCCATTGGAGTGAGCTTAGTACCTTCATGTGGACTATTATTATATACGAAAGCCGCGGTTCTCAGGAATCGATCCCAAGCCTTTGGATTTTCGGATACAATAGCTCTTAGATACTCCACTAGTGGTCTGTGGGTTCGTTCAAGTGCACCGTTGGATTGGGGGTGATAAGCGGATGTTTGTAGTTTTTTAATTTTTAAGAGCTTACAAACTCGTTTGAAGAGATCGCTTAAGAAATTAGAGCCCTGATCCGTTACTAATTTTTTAGGAATGCGGTAGCGAGTAATTATTTCGTCGAAAAATATTCCTGCTACCGTTTCTGCTTCACCATTTGGCATGGCGTAACAATCTACAAATTTCGTAAGATTGTCCTGGAAAGTCAGAATATACTTATTTCCCGAATGGGTTTCTTCAAGAGGACCTACGATATCCAAATATACTTTTTCGAATGGCATTAGGGCAGTATCCGTTATGACCATTGGCATACGATATTCTGGGCTAGCCTTCATCCTTTGACATTTAGTACATTTGCGGACATATTTTCTAATCGAGCTGAGCAATGTTTTTCCATTTAAACCTTCTTTTTATTCTTTTATAGGTTTTGACTACCCCTTGGTGACCACCGAATGCAGAATCGTGGTAGTCTTTTAAAATTATTTGGATTTCCTCCGGGTCCGTGATAATTTCCGGCAGTTTAACCTGGGAATCTATCAGACTATTCTTTGTAGGTAATTTGCTGTATTCAGATGCAACGTTTTCAAATTGGTTGTTCTCAGTTGAGTCAATTTCGACTGAGTCTTTTATGAAGTTCTGAGGATTCTTTTTAATTTTATGGGGATTTTTCTGAACTCTGCCTTCCATTTCTGTCTCCTTTGCTTGAGCTCTTGTAACTACATGACAATGTGCTTGTTTAAATTTTGGAAATGTCGGGGAACTAAACTCATTCTCGTCTATGTCGGAATCGGCTCGGTGATGTACCTGAGCTTCCACAATGAATGAATTGGGATTTGCTTGGCTTATCTGGGTTGGTATTCGACTAAGCGCGTCTGCATTAGTATTGTATTTTCCAGGCTTATATTCAATTTTGTAGTCAAATTCCGAGAGTTTATGATGAAACCTGACTAATCTCGATGTTGGGTCTTTCACATTGAATACGCCTTTCAGGGGTTTGTGGTCGGTGTAAACCGTGAAATTTCTACCCTGCAAATAGCACCTGAAGTTTCTGGCGGCCCATACAATAGCGAGTAACTCTTTTTCTATTGTGGAGTATTTTTGTTCCGCCTTATTCAAACTTCTACTTGCATATGCTATTGGCTTGTCTTTGCCTATTTTCCCTTGGGATAAGACAGCTCCCAATGCCTCGTTACTAGCATCTGTTGTTAAATTGAAGGGTTCAGTAAAATCAGGATATGCAAGAAGAGGAGGATTCACAAGCGACTTTTTAATTTCGTCGAAAGAGTCTTGGCACTTTTGCGTCCAAGTAAATTTAACATCTTTGCGTAAAAGATTTGTTAGGGGTCTGACTATTTTTGAAAAGTTTGGAATAAACTTGCGGTAGTAGTTAGCCAACCCAAGGAACGATTGGGTTTGTCTAACCGTCCGGGGTTGAGGAAAGTTTTGGACACAACTTGTTTTGTTGGGGTCTGGAAGTGCTCCTTCATTTGAGCATTTATGTCCAAGATAAATCACTTCTCTGCGAAGGAACTGGCACTTTTCGGGCTGTAATTTAAGGTTATGGGCTCTAAGTCTGACGAATACCTTAATCAATTTCTCGTTGTGATCTTGTAAGTTTGTTCCATATATTACAATATCATCGAGATAGACAAAGCATTCTAATCCTTGGAGACCCGTTAGAATGTAATTCATTAAGCGCTGAAAGGTCGCAGGTGCGCCTTTCAGTCCAAATGGCATTCTCTTAAATTCATAGTGCCCATATGCGGTACTGAACGCAGTTTTGGGTCTATCCCTTGGATCAACAAGTACTTGATGATATCCACTTGCAAGGTCAAGTGTAGTGAAATATCGCGAATGCCCAAGTTGATCCAGTATATCCTCTATCCTGGGTAATGGAAAAGCATCCCCTATAGATTTCTCGTTAATTTTACGGAAATCTACTACTACTCGCCAACGTTTATTGCCGTCCGGTCCAGCTTTCTTGGGGACTACGAGCAATGGAGAGTTCCACGGGCTTTTACTTAATTGGATTATGTCATTGTCCAACATTTCCTTAATTTGCTCATTTATGACTGCCCGATGCGTTTCTGGGAGTCTATACATTTTCTGGTTTATTGGTGGTTGATTATGTAATGTGGGAATAGTATGTTTTATACTGTTAGTGTACGTTAGTTTATCTCCCTTTAGGTAGAAAAGGTCATTGTACTTATAGCATAGCTCGAGAATTGAATTTTCTTCTTCTTGATTTAGATTTCTATCCAACAGTAATTCTTTACGTAAAGCCACTAGCCTATCTTGACTGTAATTTGAAATGTGGTTTACGTTTATTGAATGTGGATTGGAGTTGAAATTTTTCGTTTCTTTTTTGAAATTACTGCTATGTGCCTGAAGGGAAGGTGGACCACCTTCTTTCTGATAACTTTGGGAATTTTTTTCGTCCAAAGGTAACTGGAGAGATTTTATTTTGATTATACTTTTGTCTTGTGCACGTGGGTAAGGAAACTCGCCTTCTTTCTGAGAACTTTGGGAATTTATTTCGTCCAAAGATGAATAGAGGGACCTAATGTTATAATAATTAACTGGAACTAGAGTAAGCTTTAATTTTCTTAGGAATACAGGTTCTGTGTTTACGTTCAGAACAGCTAACGGTATGAAATTTCTATGAGGACTAACTAGGCAATTTGCGACAAATACTCCTTCTTGAATCTCCTGAGACAAACAGAGCATTTCCTGGTCCAATTGTACCGGTATGCTCAGTATGATTTGAGATCGAGGGGGTATTCTATGAGATCGCTGAAGTTCTACTTCATATTGCCTACCTTCATCTTCATTCAAAGTGTTTGAAATTTCTTCCATTGGAAGTAAGGAACTTTTGTTTTTGGGTGCCCGTGAAACGGTAGTAGATTCAGATCCCTCCACTATTTGATCCTTTGGTATATCCTCTCCATCTTCTATGGATGTTTCGAGAGGTACCGTGAATTCAATAGGGTTGGTTTCCGTGCGAGGAAACCGGAGTAATCTGTTAGGCCCTTCTATATTGCAATTTTTTGCAAGAAAATCGTTACCTAATAGCCCATCGTGCGAGATTTGGGCGTTATCTTCTACAACCTGTAGATTGCACGGGATACTGCTGCTTAATAAAAAGGTGCCTTGGCAGTTACCCAATGTTCTTCCTTCTCCAAATGGAGTTTTCAAAGTGACCTTTTGTCCTGTTTCTATCCGCTTTTGTATATTTAATGCTTCCTGTTTTATTAGGCTTACTTCGGCTCCAGTGTCTACTATCAGCCGAACGGCTGTGTTTTTACTTATGTCCAATGGTAATTTTACCACTGGAACATTTTCTCTAGTTTGTTTCTTTGTTGTTTGAGTAGACCCTGAAGTAAGTTGCACTGTTCTATTTAATGTCGAGCCGGGGATTTTTCGGTCGACAGTGTGCCGTTTCCCGAATGTGTGGCCTCCCATCGTTGTTTCTGCTGGCATGTGGACACCGTATGGCTTCTTCGGCCACAAAAATCGCACATATTTTGTATGTGGTTTACTCTTTGTATCTGATTTGCAGAGCCCCACCGAGCATGGTTACTGTTTGCACCCTCGGGTGGTGCCTTAGCATTTTGTTTGCAATGTTGGACATCATGGCCCTTTATTCTGCAGTTTACACAGAAAGGAGTGTTTTTCCTTTTTAAACATTCATCATACGTGTGTCCTTTGAAGTTGCAGTAGCTGCAGGTGATTTTATTCAAAAGTACCTTTTGTTTGTCGTACTTTCTTTCCTCCAGCTGGTAAGAGGAGTTCTGGTATGGAGGTGGACTTCCTGATTGTTTTCGGGTGATACTGGTTCGATTTGAGTGCCAATTTGTTGGATTTTCATCCGTATTAAAAGACACTGATGGCACCTTTGGAGGCTCCGTTATGGGAGGTATATTGAACTCCGTTTTTATGTTGGGTTTATTTATCTCCTTTGTGTAAGGGTAGGAAGACAAATTTGCACTCTCAGGTGTAGGGTAACCATAATTGTTGGAGAAGTGCGAATTATTGGATCTTAAATAGTGGTCCATTTGAGAATAATTTGTGGGGGGATGATTGTAGTTTGTGAGTGGCGCTACGAAGAAGAGACCTTGTTGTAGTCTTTCCATGTCTAGTGCCCTTTGAATGAGCTGGTCTACTGAATCTTCATTCAAGGTGAGTAAATATGCACTTAGATGCGGATTAGTTGCACCACTCTTCACAGAAGCCATTGCAAAATCCTCTATTTGTCGTTTCACCACGTTGAAATCTTCAGTACCGTATTTGTTCTGTGCTGCTTCGTTACATTGTAACAACAGGCCTTTTAGCCTAGTGGTGAAGGAGTTAAAAGACTCGTGTGGATATTGCCGACAAGTAATTAGTCTGTTTATCAGCTCATGGTATGTCTCACGAGGTAAGTAATTACGATAAAGTAATTTTGCAACCTCTTCGAATGTTGTGAGTGAGCTTGAGGCGATTAGCTGGTATGCATTTCCTCTCAACCTAGTGGGGAAAATTTGCATAAAAGCTACTTTTTCTTCCGCTTCCAGACATTGTTGTACTTGCTTACAACAACCTATAAAAGTTTGTAACTCTGTGAGGATGAGGGGACTAAATTCCCCAGAGAATAAGGGCACCATTTGTGCTGTTAGCTTAACCACCTTTTCGTAATTTACTGGCATTGTGTTTGGCTGTGTGGTTTGAGATGTGTTTAGAATGGGTTTATCAGAGCCCGGGGTTGTTTCGGGTATTATGTCTGGTAAACTATGAGTTCTTATTAGAAAGTTGACCAGACTGTGTCTACGAAAACGTTTTCCTGAACGATGTTCCCGATACCAATTTGTAACTGGTGTTGTTTGGGGAGAACGTTGGTCTGTAATCGGGCTACCTGGAGGGCTTGTGTCTTCGAATGACAAGGAATTAAGTGCCGTTTCAAAGTCGGAACATGAAGAGCTTCGATTTGGTTTGGGCATGAGCCGAACTCTAATTGAGTTTCCTCCGTAAGGAGAGAGAATTGGAGACTAGGTAGTTTAACTTTTTTTTTTTTTTTTTTGAAGAATATTCTTTGAAATTTGTTCTATTGTTTTTTTTTTTTTTTCTCTTTTTTTTTTTTTTTTTTTTTTTACAAACTCGTTAATTAACTACTATGTCTTTTGTTCTTTACTTAGCAGTCTAACAGTTTCTTGAACTTACATTTACGTAGCGTAGTTTCGATGGAAATATCTTTTTATTTTTGCCTCAATTGTAGACTGATATTAATTCAGTCTTCTGGCCGTATCCTCTATTATAGGGTGTCGAAATTGTGGTACCAGCCCGTTTTCACTCTTACTTCCTCTGGTAACCGTGTTGATCTCTTCCAGTAAATTCTTATGCACTCGTGTAGGTTCGGGGATCAAGGTTTTCAAGTATTTGTATTGAATAAACTTCCTTGATCCTACCGGCTGCGCCAAAATTGTTAGGTATATTCTCATATGCCTAATGAGTTACTCCTAGTGTGTCTCATAGGAACATTCCTGGGGAGGTCTTCAGTTGTTATTCGTCTGTATAGAATTTCACAGTAGTTTAGTCTTGCTCCCTTGTTGTTACATTGGAGTAGCTTGAATAAGCTTAGCTCCCTTGTTGTTAAATTGGAGTAGCTTGAATAAGCTTAGCTCCCTTGTTGTTATATTGGAGTAGCTTGAATAGGCTTAGCTCCCTTGTTGTTGTTATGGAGTAGCTTGAATAAGCTTAGCTCCCTTGTTGAATAAAAACACTGGCTTCTGTTGGTACTTCACTTGTTAATTTACGACTTTCGACTCTCCACTCACTACTTACTACTGACTACCGACTACTGTGTGCTTACTACTGACTACCGACTACTGTGTGCTTACTACTGACTGCCTACTACTCTAGAAATACAATTATATTTATACAAATTGTTCACTTACTATTTCTATTTCCTGATGGCACTCGCGGCTATGTATATACATGCAACAATTTCCGCATTTTAACATCTTCCGCAAAATTCTTTTCATATTATTACATATATATTTTTATTTCCGCAAAGCTTTTTTAGCTTTGCCATTGCTACATATATACACATGAATGTCAATTATGATTAAGCGGTTGCCGCTTGTTATTATGACATCATTAATGTGAACCATTCATGTTCTACCGCTGGCGCAAGGTTATCATTTTGCAACGTGAGAACTTTTGCGCGCAGGGGTATTATGCTTGATTTACTTTCAACTGATTAAGCAAGTGACGTAGGTCAGTAATGAATGGTTTTAGCATGTAGGTATGTTTGTATATGCATTTATAGGAAATACAATTCTGCTTGCAATGGAAATGATGTAGGTATGTATGTATCTACCTTTTTACATTTCTTTATTGCTAGAACTTGTAATTCCGCATGAAGCAAGCATGCCATATGTATGTATGTACAATTGTGTCTCGTTTATAGAGAATGAGTTGCATCTCGTTTATGCATGTAACACCTACCCTGGAACAATGCATTGATTCTTCCACCTTATGAGGATCGCTTGAAGCTTTTGAATATGCACTCCCTCGAAAAACGTCGCATGGTCGCTGATGTAACTGCTGTGCATCAACTCTTAAACGCGAATATTGATTCTCCCCTTCTACTTAGCAAAATCTCTTTCCGTGATAGTGCGCACAATTTGAGAAGGTTACCTCTGTTGCATGTTAACTCCGCAAGATCCAACTTTAGTATGTATGAACCCATCAATCGCATGTGCATTGTTGTTAATATTAAGGCTGAGCATTTTGTCGTTGACATTTCCAAGCATGTTTTAAAAAAACGTCTATATAATACTTAATTTTCTGTTTCCATGTCGCATTGCATGTCATCTCATTCGGTGTTTGGTCTATGTTTAGTTTAACATACTAATACTAACACCGACTAAGTGATGAATCGCATGTATTGTTGAGACGTTTATTTATTAAACGTGTCCATGCAGCGAGCTTGTGTTAAGCTGGTTCTGATAGTCAATGATCAACCAAGATAGAGGTCAATTTAATTCAAGACAAAACAATTACTACAGACAAAACTCAAGACCATTACAACAAAATAGCTGAAACGGACAAGGACAAAACTATAATTACAATAACAGGCTGAATCATAATAGTTTTTATAATTCAGGGCAAACAAGGCAAACTTCCTTAACTAACCAAGGGTAGTTTAGACAATATAATTCAAATAACAACGAACGGTCAGGACAAAATTTACCCAACAATTTTTCTAATAATACTACAAGACAAAATAACTCAAATAGGCTAGAGCCAATGGATGTTGATCACATTCAACAACAAGAAGAAGTAAATTTTCACTTAACTCCTCAAAAATTGACCTACCAATGATAGAGCTCACAATAGATGAAGACAAAATAAAATGCCTCATCGATACTGGGTCCTCTACTTCTCTTCTAAATGAAACCAAATTACTCCAATATAGAAGAAAATTGTTAAAAACACCAATACCATTTAATAGCTTTAATACGAAAACATTCGTTAACGCAGAAATCAAAACGAATCTTCCAAAAGAATTTAAAGAAGATGTTTATATGGTATGCAAACTCACGAAATTCCATGAAAAATGTTTTGACGCTATACTCGGTCAAAATTTACTCCAACCCCTAGGTGCTATAATAGATATTAAAAATTATATTTTAACAATAAATGATAACGAAATAAAAAGTTTAAATAGTTGTCCATATAGGAGTGAGGAGATCTATCAGTTAGAAGCTGTTAATATAGAAGGGAGTGAATTTCACGACCTTTTCGACTCTCTTAACTCTGAAGAGAAAGATTGTCTAAATGATATTTTAAAATTTCACAAAAACCTTTTCTTTAAAGAAGATGACCAATTATCTAGTACCTTCGACATTCAACATGAAATAATCACAACTACTGAAAAACCCATATATTCAAAAATATATAGGTATCCTCAAATTCATGAACAAGAAATTTTGTCACAAATTAATGACATGCTCAAACAAGGAATAATTCGGGAAAGCAACTCTCCATATAACAGCCCATTATGGATTGTTCCAAAGAAGATGGACAATTCTGGCAAGAGAAAATGGGGAATTGTCATTGATTATCGGAAGCTCAATGAAGTAACGATCGATGACATATTCCCCATTCCAAACATAGAAAATATTCTTGACAAATTAGGACGGGCACAATACTTTACTACGATCGATTTAGCGAAGGGTTTCCCCCAAATCTTAGTAAAAGAGGAGGACCGGAAGAAAACCGCATTCTCCACGCCTCAAGGACACTACGAATATGTGGGAATGTCCTTTGGCCCAAAGAATGCACCAGCGACGTTCCAACGTCTAATGAATTCGGTGTTAAAAGAATATATTAATAAAATTTGTGTAGTGTATCTAGATGATATATTAATCTTCTCCACCACACTCGAAGAACATATTACTAGCATTAAACAAATTTTCAACAAGTTGAGAAAATACAACTTGACAATACAAATTGATAAATGCAAATTCTTTTCTAAAGAAACAGAAAATCTTGGTCATATATTGACACCCGACGGAGTAAAACCGAACTCTAAGAAAATTGAAGATATTACTAAATTAAAACTGCCGAAAACGCAAAAGCAAATTAAATCTTTTCTCGGTGTCACTGGCTACTACCGAAAGATTATTAAGGATTACGCGAAAGTTGCTCAGCCAATGACGAAATATTTAAAAAAGAATGTCAAAGTAAACGTTAATGATTCTAGTTATATTAATTCATTTGAAAAATTAAAACGCTTAATTACTGAAGCCCCGATATTAAAGTATCCGGATTTTAATAAAAAAATTAAGCTTGTAACAGATGCTAGCACATACGTAATTGGTGCTATTCTACAACAAAATAATCACCCTGTTTGTTATGCAAGCAGAACGCTCAACGAGCATGAGCGAAATTATTCTACAACCGAAAAAGAACTGTTGGTGATTGTGTGGTCAACTAATTACTTCCGCCCTTACCTCGATGGAGTTAAATTCGATTTATTAACCGACCACCAACCCCTAAAATGGTTATATACCAAGATGGTTGCTACAGCTTGGCGAGTATAACATAAATATGGATTACATTAAAGGAAAAGAGAACTCAATAGCTGATTTTTTAAGTAGAATAAATACTGACACAAACGAAATAAATGCAATCAATACAGAAAATAATAAGGAAAATATTGAAGAATTCCCCAATGCTTCATTACAAAATAATGTGGATAAAGGAAGTGTCGATACTATCCACTCACAGCAGGAAAATTTAAACAACATATTCCAATACTAGACTCTGTAGTCAATCGCTTCAGAACTCAAATTATACCCTACAGAAAAAAAAGAAAAGGAATTTGAAACAATACATAAAAATAGAATTATATGTATACATAGATTCCCACGATATAGAGAGCCATATGTCAGACATTCTAAGAAGATATACCAAGCCAGGTAAAACGGGTATTTACACAGAACTACGTGACAGCGATTATAATAAATTACAACAGAAGATTATTGAACTTTTCGATGGAATCAAAAATATTAAATTCGTCAGGTGTTCTTTTCGTGCCAAAGATATGAAAAATGAGGAAGAAACATATAAGAAACAGGACATACAGGTATAACCGAAAATTATGAAGGGTTAAAGAAACATATATTTTCCAAAGCTTAAAGAACTTATTCAAAAATACATCAATAATTGCGATATATGTAATCGTGTTGAATATGATATGAATCCAATTAAACAAAAATACGAGACCACAGAAACTCCGAAAGACATTAAACAAATAATACACATGGATGTTTATACAAATTCTAAAGCCAATTTCCTAACATTTATAGATAGGTTTTCCAAATTTGCTACAGCATTCTATCTTGAGGATAGAAACAACCAAACAATAATAGAAAAGCTGAGAGAGTTTAAATCGCAAAGAGGACATTTTCAAAGTTTAATTACCGACAACGAATTTAGAAGCATCAACATTAAAGATTATTTGAGAAACGAAAACATAGAACTACATTTGACCAAACCCAATAACCACACCGGTAATTCTGATATAGAACGATTACATAACACCCTAAGTGAAAAAATCAGAACCTTAAACAACTCAACATCAGAGAAAAAATGTGCAAGGCTATCGATGGTATAATCAACAGCAAAGGAGAAGCATATAAATATTCAAGAGGGAAAATGCGATAAAAATGTTATTTACGACAATTTAGTGAAGGAAAAAACTAGGTTTATAAGCAAGCGTAACGTTAATAGTTAGAGCTATCGCGAGAATAGGTTAGAACAGTGTTTCCCAACGTGAGGCCCACGGCCCACAGGGGGGCAATTCGATTGCTAAGGGGAGCAATTCGAGAATTCTTGAATTACTAAAGTTTTTTTTTGTAATTTTAATAAATATTTATGACTACATAATATTTTCTTTTCTTTCTTTCATTCTTGCAAAAAAATTACATATTGTGAATAAATTTCGTCACAGATCTTCTAAAATTAATTTGTAATTGTAATTTACAACCAAAATAAATATAATTATTTTTATGCGACAACATGAAGAACTTCTAAATGGTTTTTGGCTTGTGTCGCAAGTAAAGAATGAATGGCAGTTCAAATATCCTAAATGGCTTGTGTATAAACTAAAAGAGGAATATCTGTAGCACCTTTGGCCAAGGTGCTGAAAGGAGATGTATAGTTCTGCCAAATAAAATTCTCATTTCTCCCAAAAATATCAGAGAATCCAGCAAGAGTTTCTCCCAACTTAATCTCTTCAGAGCAAAATGTATGTAAACAAAAGCACATGCTGTTCAAAAAATATCCTAGGATTACAGCAACAAACATTGGACTATCCCACACGAGTATTCTTGATGCAGTATGCAAACCGGTTTTCTAGCGAAGAGGTGAAAAGAAGCAACGAGGTATCTCTCCAAAGTGTAAATTAGATTGGGATTTCAGCAAAAAACGTTGGGATAAAACGTGCATTCACAAAAGCGCGGGAACATTATATATGAGAGTAAAATCTGAAAACTCCACCCCTTCTCATTTATTTACGAAAATGAAACATTTGCCATTCTGTTTCGTTGCATGTAATCTGCGCTTTCACATTTTATGTCTTTATTCGTAAATGTTTTAAAGAGAGTTTGGATTTTTTTTTTTTATTCTTCTTTCTTTCCTTTTCTAGTCGTGTACATTTTAAGTGTAAAACAGTAGGAAATCACGCCTGTTTCCTATGTTATTATTAGGTTATCTTATTATTAGGCTATCTTTGCTGTAGTGCCGACCTCAGTTTCTGTAGTCAGTGTTTCGCATTATTGCTTAGCATTCACCGTTGGTTTTAATTTGAAATAAGCGCCCGTTAAATTGTTGTAAAAGCCTCGTTGTTTTAAAAAAATATATACATTATTTAAATATTAGTGATATATAAATGGTATGTAAATTCAATTATTAACTTTCCAGAAAAATTTATCAAATGAAAAAGTATGTTTTTTTGCGGTGGGGTGAATACATATTTAAATATGCATTTTTAGTCTACGTTTACTCCAGTTTATATTGTTTTTTTTTTAGTTTTTAATTGATCTTATATGTATTTCTTTCAGCCCATAGTGAAATGAGTGGTGCAAGCAAGAAAAAAATTCGTCAGTATTCGGAGGAATATTTAAAATTTGGTTTCATACCCACTGTCCACGATGAACGGTCACCTTTTTGCCTTTTATGCCAACAATGCTTGACCAACGATTCAATGAAACGAGGTCGTCTTGAGGCACAATTGAAGGCAAAACATAATGCTCATATTAATTCAGAATTTGAATTACTTTCAAACTTTGAAGAAAAATTTTGAAAAAAGAGTAACAAAAGTCTCTATTTACTGCTCATAATGCAACTATCAATCGTACTCTTGAGGCTAGTTATCAAATTTCATTACTCATCGCTAAATCTGGGAAAAATCATACTATAGGGGAGAATTTAATTAAACCATCAATATCAGCATTTCTTAAAACGGTTATGGAAAAATATGACAAAGGCGTTAAAGCTATGCCACTAAGTAACAATACTGTTAGCAGAAGAATAGACGAAATGAGTGAGGATATTGAAATACAGCTTGTTGAAAAGCTGAAAACAAGAAAATTCTCGGTGCAAATGGATTAATCAACTTTGACAGACAGTGAGGCCATACTTATAACTAACGTAAGATATATTGATAAAGGTGATTTTGGTGAAGAAATGTTGTTCTGTAAATCATTAGAAAGCACAACTACCTCCAAAGATATATATAGTAAGCTAAAAAATTACTTAGATCTCAATAATATACCAATGACAAATATTACATCTTGTGCTGCAGATGGTGCTCCCAATATGATGGGGAAGAAAAATGGTTGCTTAAAATTGATGATTGTTCTAAATGAAGTATTAAATTTAGTTATAAAGTGTATCAATGCTATTGAAGCTAGTGCCAAATGTGAACGTCTCTTCAAGTTATTTTGTGAAGAGCAAAATGAAGACCATGTGAGAATTATACTTCACACTGAAGTAAGATGGAGTATGAATCTTTCAGGTTTATTGCCGGCATAATTAGGGACTAATTAAGGTATGAGTGAATGAAGGATAAATGAGCAGAATGTCTGGTTCTTACCTAGATACCGTTGAGACACAGGTTTAGATCGCTTTCGGGCATGGAAAGTGGTTGACGAGTCGAAATAAAAGGAGTATATTTGAAAATAATTTGCAAGTGAATTCTGAATTAACCTTTTCTTCTCTATACGGTAATACTAGGTTATTGCTACCTCTATTTTAACCCTTATATTTATATTTATACATCTGCGTTTCTCTATACTTCAGCTCTTAGCATCTATTAGTATTTAAATCTAACTATGGCAGCTAATACCTCTCTAATATCTTTTTATATACATATACTTTGATCGTTAAGTTTAGTATGTGTTCCTATTACATATATCTGCTTGTATAAGCAAGATATATGAAAAAGTCATAGAAATCAGGCTGAGGATATTCGTCTTGGGAAATGGCGGCATAGACAAAAATCAATTTGGCTTTCAGTCCAAAAGCAGTACAGAGTTGGCTACAGCTGAAACATTAAGCAAAATAAACAATTACCTTGATGAAGGGAACTATGTAGGAGCAGTCATTGTTGACCTAACTAAAGTCGATACAGTGCACCATGAACTAATGCTGGATTTTCTATACGCGATGGGAATCCGAGGTACAGCAAATAACCTAATAAAAAGCTACTTGACCGGACGAGAAATACAAACCAGAATAAATGGAATCTTAAACGGCCTTTCAATATCCATTCGCGGAGTACCACAGGGTTCAATTCTGGCGCCATTACTATACCTCCTGTATATAAACAATCTACAGTAAGGTAAATGAACCTATTGCCGCCCTATCATCTATTACCGCGGTAAAAATACTTTATTCGCTTTTGAGACTTCTGGAACTATAAATGTCGTATATCTGAATGAAATTCGTTGGAAATATGATCTCATAAAAAAAAGACAAAAAACCGCGCGAAATTAGGAGAAAAATTACATTATAGTGGTGATCGTCGCAGTGGTTGGACGTGTTTGTGATTTCCTTAAGGTATATGGTAAGTACTTATCTTAATTTTCTTAAGGATTTTAAGACTTTCAGTCAACGTTGTTTAATTTATAAATTATAGTATTTTAGTTTTGCATGTATTTTAATTATTATTTCATAGTTAAAATTCATTTATTGTCGAATTCATTCACGTACAAGGCAATAATAAAATGCACGGTAATAGGTGCACTTCTACTTCGCTCGGAACGTATTACCGCTCTATACCACTGTTTCTTAGTTATTAGTGCACCTACTACCGCTCTATACCGCGGTGACTTAAATATTAGAGTACATATTGCCGTGTATATTTAACTTCGTTTATTTTCAATGGTAAAATTATATATTAAAGAGAACTTACTTCAATTTGTAAAAAACTTTAAGTGTGACTGCAAAGCTTTACAATGGCTAGAACAAAGAACAAAAACAATTCAAATGAAAAAGGAGCGCCTAAAAAAAATGTTACTGTTCTAAGAAAAAAGTAGTTGTATCGAAAAGACACGATTGATACTGCTTTAGATTCGATAAAAAAGGGAGTATCTATTTATAGGGCAAGCAAACAACATGGCATAACGGAATCTACACTAAGAGACAAAATTTCTGGGCGTTACAAAGAAGGTAAAAAAAGCGATCCAGGAACATCCACCAGTGGGTGATTGAAATGGGTACACTAGGTTACCCGGTTACTAGAAACCAGCTCATTGAAAGTGTTGCCTTATTAACTAAGAACCTTAATAAGGGTAAAAGTTTTCCCAGTGAAAAACCGGAAGGAAAATGGCTACAAGGCTTCCTCAATAGACATCCGAACATATCAGAACGTATGTATCAAAATTTAACCAAAAGCCGCGCCCAAATCTCTTAGAACGGAATTCGAGATTGGTTCAAAATGGTATACGAATATTTATTACAAAATAATCACTTGGATGTACTTCGTGATTCCTCACGAATATTTAATTGTGATGAGTCCGCTTTTTACCTTTACCCTAAAGGAAATACTGTTTTAGTGAAAAAGGGCAGTAAACAAGTCTACAGTAGAACGGCTAATGATGAAAAAGAATGCCTTACTACCCTTGTGAATGCTAAGGCAAAAGGTAATTTGGCACCACCAATGGTAGTTTATCCATATAAAAGACTTCCTGGTAGTATTATACATCAAGCGCCAAGAGAATGGGGTATTGGAAGAACGGAAAGCGGTTGGATGACTGGGGAAGCCTTTTATGAGTATGTAACAAACGTTTTTCATCCATGGCTATTAAAAGAAGGGATCAAACTACCAATTATTCTATATGTAGATGGACACGTATCCCACTTATCCTTAAATTTGACCCAATTTTGTAAAGCCCAAGGTATCATTCTAATTGCTTTGCTACCTAACGCTACCCACATACTACAGCCCATGGATGTATCTATATTCAGTCCTTTGAAAAAGCAATGGTTGAAAGCGGTGCAAGATTGGAAATTGGGAAGCCGGTATGACAGACTTAAACGGGAAGATTTTGCCCCGTTACTAAAAAAGACTTTGGATATTGCCGCCAAGCCAGAAACTATTTCAAGCGGATTTAAAACGACTGGCTTATATCCGTTTGATGTCGAGGCTATAAATTTCAAAAAGCTTTTAACTTCGACATCTACCTCAAATGACTCCGAACTGCAGAGCGTAAGCTCTACGAATGTTCGTTCAACATTTTCTAAGGACAGTCTCCGAGCATGCCTGAGAGTGTTGAAGAGCAGGATTTCTCAAGAAATGGAAACATCGAGGACAAGAGTTTGTTTTACTTGTGGAAAACCGTTCACTCCAAAATAGCAATAGTAATTAATGAAACTGTTGTGATATACATGCAATATTATGAAATATAGATTAGTATTATGCTAAGTCCATATAGTTAATAGTTCAGCTTGAATAGTAGACATAAGGGTCTCCATCCATATAGACAAGCTTGTAAGTAGACAGTTCATATAAGACAGCAGTACTGGCAAGATGTCATAAAAACAATTTAATAAATATTTTATATTAAAGGCATCATCTGTGTTTTCTTTAATTAAAGTCCTTCATCACGTAACATGGTGTCAAGTGTTTTATGAACTCAATAAATAACAGAAATGCCAGAGACTGAAGATAAAAAAATAAAAAGTGCAAGTATCGAATCTAACAAAATGGCCGTCAGCAATCCGCAATTCATCGTGTCGCCATTGAATCTGGAATCATCAAATCTCCCATTGGCGTGGAAAGATTGGCACACGCAATTTAAAATATTTTCACGTGCTACAGGTGTTGAAGACTACGTCAACGACAAAAAAGTCAAAGTGTTGCTGCATTGTATGGGACCAGATGCTATACACATCTTCAACTCATTCAACGAAAACGTGGATACGGTAACCTATAATGACCTAGTCAATAAATTTGAAGAGTATTTTTTACCAAAATTTAATATAGCTGTAGAAAGACATAAATTCTTCACGCGAATACAGAAATCTAGTGAGTCTATTGATGACTACATAACAAGCTTAAAAACTCTTAGTCTAACGTGCGAATTTGGTGCTTTGCGAGAAAAATTAGTAAGAGACATTTTTGTCTGCGGATTAAGCCAACATTTTGTACATATCAAAGAAAGGCTTTTAAGTGAAGGAGATATCGAACTAGCTAAAGCCATAGAAATTGCCAGAAACTCAGGTCCAACAGATTCAATCTGGCTCTTCATTAGACAACGCAGTGATCGGGACGATGACAAATTATCATAATTCCAGGCAAAAACAACTTCCATCGCAATCAAACGGAGCAGGTCGAAACAAAAATCATATCAGTCGTCAGCAGTCCACAGTCGTACATTCATCGTCATTGCACGGTTGCTCTCAACAAGTACAAGTGCCCAAGTCTTATCAGTCACAATCGCCATGTCGAAATTGTGGTCAAGTGCACAAATATCGCTGCCCGGCACAAGGTGTGACTTGTCGCAAATGTTTAAAAAGAAATCACTTTGCTGCCATGTGCAGGTCCAGTGTTTTTATTAAGAGTATCGACACATGTAATACTGCAACAAAATTTAACGATGAAGTACTTTTCATGGGCTCTTTAGTGTCAGCAAAAACCAACAGGTATCTTTGGTATATCACCCTATATATTAACGGAGTTGCTATTAATTGTCAAATCGACACGGGCGCGCAGACAAACGTTATGAGCTTATCTGAATTTCATCGACTACAGCTGGACTCTTCTTTAATATCGCAGTCAACAATGAAAATGTTAACATTCAGTGGCGAGCAGCTTAATCTCATCGGTCAATGTGTCATCAGCTGTCAACATAATGGAAACAATCTGAAAATCTTATTTCACATAGTCAATATGGATTGTCAAACAGTTCTAGGCCTATCAACTAGCATTAAAATGAAGTTAATTACACGAATAAATAAAGTTAAGTCAGGTTATTTGAATAATATATCTTTATCTTGTAGTGAACAATATTGTAATCCTTTAGTTAATTTCAGTGAAGTTTCTAGGGAAATATAGAAACAAGCAAAAATTTACACTTTCTACTATGATACACCCTGAAATACAACAAAGTGCGAATAGTATGGTTTATTCTTTATACATATACTTAAAGACGGAAAAGTCATATGTATTTCTATGTGTTCCTGTAGTTATAAACATGTATTTTTATTTATTTACTTTTTTTTTTTATATACCTATGCTTTGTTATTTTTTTTTAAGGAGAAAACCTATTACTTTTATGTATACACAAAAATAAACAAAATAATTTTTTTACGAAAGTTAATGAATTGTTTCAATTTACAGCGGTAATATGTACAGTCAAAAACGCTAATAGGTACACCCAATTTTTTGTGGGTCGGTAATTGGTACACTAAAAGCGCAATTCCTCATATCAATAACAAATACTATAACTTATAACATGATGAATTTTTGTTTCAAAGTGAACATCAACAAGGTTGTGAAAATTTTATAAACCGGTTTATCTAATGAGTTTCTTAGCACATACGATGCTATAAGTCCTTAAAGTGAAAATGGCCCTTAAACTCACGGTAATAGGTACGTTTACCTTACACCAAACTATGTGGTGAGTATCACATTTTTGCGGACGGCACCAAATCCAGAAACATGGAAACCCTGGAACTTACGATGAACAAAGATTTGGAAATATTCAAGAAATGGACGGACGGAAACAAACTAAAAATTAATGAGGGGAAAACCAAGTATATGATCTTCAGACAGAAAAACAAACTAGACCAGAGCATCGACATAAAAATAGGCGACGATAGCATACAAAGAGTTAGTGACATGAGCTACCTAGGACTACAAATTGATGAGAAACTGAACTGGAAAAAGCATATTGCAAGACTGGGTAAGAGACTTGCTCCCTTAATTGGGATTATGAAAAGGAATATCAGGTTGGAAAAGTCTGTAGTGGATCTAAATGCACACGTCCTATCACACATACTATACAACCTAATAAACTGGACGCAATGCTCGAAAAGACTCAGGGCTGATGTCAAAACTATAATAAATAGGGCCCAAAAATCTCTATGAGAACTACCATGGGATACTGCCACAAATATTGTTCATCAATACACACAACAGGCAACATTGAAAAAAATCATGCAAATTTAAAATACCAAATTTATGTTCAAAATATTGATGAAAAATATAAAAACAAATCTATTAGTTGAACTGCATACTGATGTTCATAGCCACAGAACGAGATACAGGAACAATGTAGTACCAATCCAGTCAAGAACAGAAAGACGACGAAAATGCCTACTCAACACCGCTGGCCGAATATACAACGAGCTGCCAGACAGCATTAAATCGGCGCCAATACTATCTGTGTTTGTTAAAAAATTGATAAAATATTTGACATGAACACATGAGGCCAGAGTCCGGGACACCTAATCTAAAATCGTGATACTGTAAGTATAAACCCAAGTGTAATCTACGTAAGACTTTAGCTTTAGTTAGTCAAAATGTAAAATAAGGAATAATTTAAATATTGTTAAGCAAGTAATAAGAACAGCTGCCTTGACTTAGTTTGAAATGTCAAAATAAGAATAATAAAATAATTAAAATGTTGTCAAATTCAACCGAACAAGCATATGTAAAGAAAACCGGATGCTTATGTATTTTATAATATATGTATTTATCTATACACCAAACTAAGATATGCAACTGTCTTTACTAAAAGAAAAAAGAAAAATTAATTTTTGAGATATTTGCCTATGTAATATGTTCATAGTGTATTCTATTTAATGTAACCATTGTTTTCATTATTTTACTATTATTGTTAATATATTGTATGCACTACCAAACTCCCAACTCTTATACCAGCTGAGCTGACCGAGTGGGATCAGGCAAAAATAGGAAATATAAGCACGAAAATGTTAACGTAAAATTGTATTTAAATAAGATGTGTAATTTAAAAAAAAATCTAACTTTAAAGTTGAGGGCTATTACCCGAACTGCCAAAAATTGCATGTATAAATAAGATTTGGACCCTGTTTAAAGTAAAAGGCTAGCGCTCGAATTTTCAAAAATTGCATATCTGACATTCGTACCCTGTTTAATTTATAATGCTCTTATTTGTTCTTCTAATGATTGCACCTGTGATATTCGCACCCTGTTTTAAATGCAAAGCCATAACTCACACCATAATAATTGCTCTTGTAAAATTCGCACACAGGTTAATCTTCTCGATTATAAGTTGAACTGCTTGAACTGCAGGTATAGTTGCTTACAAGATAAAATTCAGTTTATGTGAGCATTGTTTAAGGTATAGAATTCCCATCGGATCTCTAAAATCATAATTTGTAATATTCCTTTACGCTATGTTATAAATTGTATAAAATTGTGATTTCTGTAAAAAAAAAATTACCTCAGTGCGAATTTCTCGCATGGGGGAAAGCAGTTCAACTTATAAATTTATTTCCGTTGCTGGTTTGTTATAATAAAACCCAAAAAAATTTAGAAGTATCATCTAAACCAGTATATTTGGACTTAAATCTATGACCTCAACAAAAACTAATTTCGCTAAAGCGCTATAGTGATCTATTATATAAGTATCTGTGGCATAAAATTAAAGATATTGTTATGTTTGCAGAATATATGGTCAAGACAGGATTGATTTGTTTCGCTATCTCTTGTGGCACCTAACAAATGTTTCAAGAAACCATTTTTAGTCAGTGTATCGAAATAGTCATGACTGGAGAGATTCTTGTTCCTAAAATATCAATGATTATATCCCCTATTATACAGTGATTCGTGGATTTTTCAGTTTTGTACAAATATTCGTCGAGAGATGAGATGAAGTCGTTTGCACTAGCGTTAGGAGTATATAGCCCTCATGTTAACTGATAGTTTCCTAAAAGATTAAGATTATGTCTACTTCCAGCGCATTTGTTGAAGTAAATCTATTTTAAAGGTATGCATGGTGTATTCTGATTTAACGTAAACATTTTGTCACATTTATTTACCATCCATATCCCCTTCTAGTTTATTTAAAATTATTAATAGCTCATCTAAATTCTTCGCCAGGCTACGAATATTAATGTAAAACAGTTTTAAATACTTCTTTGAGACAACTAGACAAATTTTTTTTCCGCAACTTCATTACTCAAAATCACAGTAATTTCATTTCAAAAGATACAATAGTTCAGCCATCTTATCAACTAAAAAGACAACAATGTGTCTCATTTTTGCCTAGTTTGAGCTTTATTTTATTTTTATTATTAGTAATTTTATTATTTTTGTCTCTTATATATATAAATACTTTTCAATAAAGCTCTAATCTAATATTAAATTCAATGTGCTAATTTACTAAACAACTATATGTAATCGAGGACTTAAATCTGTCAAAACATGACGTAGTTCTAAGCTGAGGTAATTAATAAAATATTTCTGAATTTGAATTTGAATATATCTATAAATGTACAGGCTGTTCGATAAATTCGTAGATTGAAGTATGCCTATGGATTCCTTAGAGATTCTTCGCTCTGAAAATCACGTTTGAAAATTTTTCATTTTTCAATGGAGTGTAGTCATTTCAATGTTCAGAAATCCTTTCAGGTATATGGCAGGATCGAACTAGAGCCCATTGAGGACATTTCATTCTTTTGAACAGTAACCAACATCGAGCCTTGAAATTGAGTTCTTGAAATTCTTATCCCTATATATATGCAATGTTTTAATTGTAAATGACTTTTACATCAAACTCGGGAAACAAATATCTTCTCTATTGGAATGAGATATATTCAAAGGTTAAGAAAGAAGGTTTGCACTTAATTATAATTGATACATATACTAGAGGGCTATATCTCTCAAGCGGCAAAAAATTGCATCTATAAGATTCGCACCCTATTTATAGTAGAAGGCTATCACTCGAACTGGCAAAAATTGTACCTGTAACAATCACGCCCTGTTTAAAGCAGAAGGCTATTACTTGAACTGCCAAAAATTGCATGTATAAGATTCGCACCCAGTTTAAAGTAAAAGGCTCTCACTTGAATTTTCAAAAATTGCATCTGTGACATACGTACCCTGTTTAATTTATAATGCTCTTCTTTGTTCTTCTAATAATTGCACCTGTGATATTCGCACCCTCTTTTAAATGCAAAGCCATAACTCACACCATAATAATTGCTCTTGTAAAGTTCTCACACAGCTTAATCTTCTCGATTATAAGGTGAACTGGTTGAACTTGAAGCTATAGCTCACGGGTGGGCAAACGGTCGATCGCGAACAGTTCGATAGTAGATCGCAGACATTTTAAATAATTTACTAAGTAAGTTTCAAATCTTTTAATTTAAAATGTGTACTAAAAATTTAGCAGACGATAAAACATAAATTTAAAATTAAACACGTATCTATTCTACAACTGACCTGACTAATTCCCAAACAGTTCCAAAGATGGGAAGGAGGCCGAACAAAATAGGAAATTTTGCGTGTTTTCTACAAAGAAACAAATAGTGTCATTTACTTATGTCTTTTGCATGTATGGGGGAAAAGAACTTGGCTATGCATTATTGTAGTGCGACTGAGACAACGAGCTAAAAACAAAAATTGAGAAAACGTAGGATTATCCGAACGACCAAATCGTCTTGAATACCCTCAAAATCCATTCAAACTATTCATAATAATGTACCTTGGGTAACCCTACCTCAATTTTGCAAATTTGCCTTTGCATAAATTGGTTGAGCATGTCTACTGACCTTCAATAATTAGTAGAAATAATGGATTTTTAGCTCTTTGCAAACAAAATGAACAGTTTCCTGATTTTATATCATTTCATTACATAATTCATAATAAGGCCTTATGTGCAAAAATATTGAATGTTAATGATATTATGGATGTGGCAGTAAAAATTTCTAATTCGTTACGAGGGCGAAGTTTAAGGAGGTGTCTATTCCGTAGTCAACTTGGAGACAATGACTCGGAATATGAAGATTTATTCCTTTTTGTCATTTCAATTAGCTCAGCCGAGGAAGCTTTTTGGAAAGATTTCTAAATCTTTTCCCTGAAATTATTGCATTTTTGGACACATTGGGAGAAAAATATGAACAATTGGAAGATCCAGTATGGGTAAAAAAATTAGAATTTCTTATGGATTTTATGGACCATTACAACTCGCTTAATTTACAATTACAAGGAAAAGCAAATAATATTATTGAGTTGCTTAGTTCGGTAAATGCAGTTAAAGCAAAATTAAAACTTTTTGCTTCACATTTCAAATTTTAAATATTTTCCATATTTAGAAAAACATATTAAACTTACTGGTCAATGTAATATTGAACTGTTTTTTTCTGAACCGGAAAATTTTAATCAAGAATTTGAGAGAGTATTTATTTCATTTCCTTTTGAAGAATTCGATAACGAGTATATATTTCATCAAATCTAGCTTATACTTTTCAATTGAATTCATCGGATCTAGGGTTAGAAATTTTAACAATACATTCAGATATAATTCTGAAAGCACGTGCAAATGAAAATTATGTTTGAAATTTATTACCAGATGAAAAATATCTATTATTGAGATCGGTGGCATGAGGATATTTGCATTTTTGGTTCCACTTATCTATGTGAAGCAGCGTTTTCTCAAATGAAATACATCAATTCGCAATTTAGGAGACTGATAAGCACTTGAAGGCTTCTATTCGATTGTGCATCAGTTATTACAAATCTAACTTTACAAGACTTGTTGATGAAATGAAATGTCACGCATCGACGTAAAAAAATTAATCCAAAATATTTATAAATAAAGTAGGTACATTGCACAAAATAGTAAATACAATGTATTTAATATATTATTATCAATAAAGACCTTAACCATTTTTTAAATTTTTAAAATTAGAAAGGGATGTCTACCAATATATCTACAGGAGAGAATTAGGATGGTATCAGATGTTCAGTATAACTTGAGAGGAGCAGATGTAAATATTCGATTAGGCTTATTTAATAGAAATAGGACTCAAAATTCACTAATATATAAAGAATTTAAGAAATTTAACGATTTACCATTAGAAATAAAAAGAGAAAGTAATTTTAAGATTTTTAAGAGAAAATGTGTGCAATTTGTAAAGGATAGAGCTGTTTAAGGAATTGGTATGTAACTTAGGAACTATGTTTATAAAAGTATTATTTGTACTAATAAATAATTATCTTATCTTATCTTATCTTATCTTAATTAAATTTTTATTTGTTTTTAATTGAACCCATTTTTCGAAGTCGATCACGCATAAATAAGAAAAATTAATGTCGATCATACTAGTATCAAGTTTGCCCACCTCTGCAGCTACTTACAAGATAACATTCTGTTTATGTGAACATTCTTTAAGGTATAGAATTCCCGTCGGATCTCTAAAATCATATTTTGTATTTGTGATTTCTGTAAAAAAATGCACAGCGGTGCGAATTTCCCCCTATAGAAGGGGAATTCGCACGATCAGTTTTTCGACCTTTTTATACTGTACAAGGCGTCATTTTAGTCCACTTAGGCATAGGGTTTAGGGAATAAATAGTTTTTTGATTTGATTTGAGCTCTGAAGGAGCTGACTAAATTGGCCTCAATAGCAGAAATACCTAATTATGCGACTTACATAAAACTATTTATTGGATACAATATAGAAATTAAGGCAATTCTCGCAAGTCTTATATATATTTTTGTTATCTGTGGTACTAAGGCCACAAAACCTAATTGAAAAAACTTTCCACTGTAATTCGTTTTTAAATGGTGCTTAAATGAGTAGTTACAAATGTTTGAAATTCCTTATACTAACACATAAATTTATTTTGTTTTAATCTATTTTAGAAAATAAATCTACATATCTTTTATACCTTGTAAGCATGGTGCTGCGAGTCTAAATTACAGCTGCCCCTGCATTGCTAATATATACATAGATCTGCATACAAAACAATACCAGATGCACTCACAGAAATGGGTGCAAACTGATAAGAAGACAAGTAAAAAAGCTGGAATTGGTTCAAGACCAATCCCTATGATACCCTAGATGAATGCCCGTATTAAATTTCGTATGGTCACCGATCTATTCAGGTTTGATTTTGAAGTTGTTTTTCGCATATATTTCTAGAACGGTTTGTCGCACAGAAAAAATGATTATAATCAATTTTATAGGATTTCGTATTCTGCAGAGGTTTTTAGTACAATAAAAATGTCTTGGACTTATCGTTTTCAAAGTATACGTAAAAAACCTAAATTTTTATATGGCAACACCAAGAAGGAGTTGTCCGATTTAGTCCATTTCAGACATTTTAATTGCTAATGTAGTAAAAACATCATGTACGAAATTTCAGCTCTCTACGTCGACGTGTTCTCAGGCAGTGTCCAAATATATAGCGGAAAACGAAATTTTTTTATGGCAACCCTACGGAGGAGTTGCCCGATTTGTCTCATTTTCGAACTTAATTTTACTTTTTTTTTTAAAGTCCATGTACAAAATTTCAGCTCTCTAAGTATACGCGTTCTCGAGTTATCGTGCGCACGGACGGACGGACGGACGGACAGACGGACATGCAAAAATCAAAATAACTTTTAATATTATGAATGGGTGTCCAATCCATTTTGCTCTATCATTATTTCGAGGTGTTACAAACGGAATGACAAACTTAGTATACCCCTTAGATTTCATCTAGGGTATAAAAATCAGGTGAACTAAGAGATTTTTTTCTAATCATTTCATATCATTTCATATTATTTATACTATTTAGATTTCTGATAACTTTTTGTATAAAAACTGAAGGTAGCAACAGGTTTGTTTCCTTCCGATATCGATATCCGCAAGTTATACATGCATGAATTTAAAAGAGTACAAACTGAAAAGAAAGAATTTGATTAAGAAATTTACAATTATACAACTTTCTAAATGATACACACCTTAGCAGAATTTACTTCAACAGATGGACAGCTTCCTTGGTTACTCTTCTACATTGCATCCGTAAATTCGCCATCATACCAACCATACACAACAATGATAACAGATTTCTACCATAAATTTGACACAAAAAACCCGACTGTTAAAACTTTCATCTGGGCCCGTTAGCAAACTATTTTCTTGCACCTTTTCGTCATAATGATCAGAACTACAAATTCAAAACATGTAAAGGATAATTCCGACCGAATCCAAAATATACAAACAACACCGGCTGGATGCAGATTTGGGTTATTGTAATGTAAACAATACAAATTATTTACAAAATGACGTTGAAAATTACACTAAACCGGCTTTAATCATTGAATAAATAACTAATTAGTTATTAGTTATTAGTTATTTATTCAATGGCTTTAATTCGCAGCGCCGAGCCCATATGATGAACTAAATTTTCGAGCGGGCGAATCTTTTTGTCGCCAAAATACCATCTTCTTATTCAAATTAATTGCATTTATACGCATATGTATGACTAGTAGCTTAGAATATATACCAACCAAACATACGTTTGCTATAGCCTACACACGGAAGTTGTTTTGCTCAGAAGTATTCGAGCGACAAAAAAGAGCAGGCGACATCCACAGTCTTCTGGCCTTGTCTTACTGGTGGTTTTGATATACAAGTTGCCCTTATTTTGTTCAAATGCTATAATTTCCATAAATTTGTTCTAGAAGCTTTTTTTTTAACCATTAGAAAGAAAACTTATTTGGCTGCAATTGGTTTTAACTACATTTTGCTTAGTTTTGGGCTTTAGGACCTGTTTACGATTAAATTTTAGTTTTTCCTCCATGACGAGTATACAAAAAGCTGTGAGAGTGAGCTCTTACTGAATGCTGTACCCGGCAGTAACCTTCGAAATATACAAAAATAGCAGCGGGCCTGTCAGCAGGCGACATCCACGGTCTTCTGCTGGCACCACTAATATTGCAAACAAATTAGCTCCGGTCATTTTCAAATTGTGAAAATTCTAAAATTTCTGATCGGACGGCTGTACAGATGTTTACCTGCGATTTGTGATGATATTATAATAATTTAAGGCTGTGAAACACAGTGCGAGCGTGAGCGCAGCCGATGTTTTACAGTTCCTGTATAATACATGAGAAGAAATTGGACAAGTTTTAATGGTGAAGTTTGCGTTGGGGTAGCTCTTGTTTCTACCGCTGACTTATAACAATGAACTGAGCGTATTGCAATTTTTCTATAGGAAAGAATGGCACAAGTTTTATAGTTTTCTCTTTCGCCCTACTGCAGAGTTGCAGCTACCGACACAAAATATTGCTTACTGAACATTTTCTTATACCATTTGATATTTTTATGTTGGCTACAGGTGCCATCACCGCAGAAAGAGTAAGGTAAAAATATTGTTTACCATGATCCGTCTCTCTTGCCCATACGCAGGATTCAGGTCAGAATATTGCCTCATTTTCATCGTTAAGTTAAATCATTTGAATAATTTTCCTCTTAATTTTGTCGTTCTTAATACTAATTTGAATTTATATGAAAGAGAAAGTAGGTTATAAAAAAAAAATATTTTTAAATATTAACTTTTAGCAACATTATCGTAAAATTCCTTTATCCTAGTCACTTTAAGAAGTTAAATAAATATAATTTCCGCGGCACGTGGCCCTAATGCGTTAATTTTAACCGAAAAGTTTGGCTGTGTCAAATATTTGGCTTTGTAAGTGCGGTATTCTTCTGGTTTAAGGCGCCTGCCGTAACCCCCGCAAGATACAAGCCGTGAACAAAGTCGAAAAAAGAGAGCAGCGGGCCGGTCAGCAGGCGAAATCCACAGTCTTCTTGCCTTGTCTTACTGAAGGAGTTTTTCATATAAAAGTTGCTTGTATTTTGTTCAAACGCTATAATTTCCGTAAATTTGTTCTACATGCTATTTTTTTTTAAACTATTAGAAAGAAAACATATTTGGCTGCAATTTGTTTTCACTTCATTTTGCTGTGGGAGCGACAGTTTTGGGATTTAGGACCTGTTTAAGATGAAATTTTATTTTTTCCTCCATGACGAGTATACAAAATGCCGTGAGAGTGAGCTCTTACTGCATGCTGTACCCGGCCGTAACCCCCGCAAGATACAAGCCATGAACAAAGTCGAAAAAAGAGAGCAGCGGGCCGGTCAGCAGGCGACATCCACAGTCTTCTTGTCTTGTCTTACTGAAGGAGTTTTTCATATAAAAGTTGCTTGTATTTTGTTCAAACGGTATAATTTCCATAAATTTGTTCTGCATGAAATTTTTTTTAAACTATTAGAAAAAAAAACATATTTGGCTGCAATTTGTTTTAACTTCATTTTGCTATGGGGGCGACAGTTTTGGGCTTTAGGACCTGTTTAAGATGAAATTTTAGTTTTTCCTCCATGGCGAGTATACAAAAAGCAGTGAGAGTGAGCTCTTACTGCATGCTGTACCCGGCACGTTAAGGCCTTTTAATGTGTCGGTGCCTTCGGCGACTTCATGGCTTGTATTATATTCCGGGGGTTACGACCCGGCACGTTAAGGCCTTTTAATGTGTCGGTGCCTTCGGAGACTTCATGGCTTGTATTATATTGCGGGGGTTACGCGCCTGCTCTTAAAATAAATGCTCGATGTCTGACAGTAATGCCCCCTGTCAGGTTTTGCCTTAAATAAATGTTCCATATGTAGTGCCATCTGTAGAGTGTTAGCTACAAGATTTTATTAAGATTTTATTCATTCATTATTACTTTATGTATTATACTGTCGTATTCTTAAAATAACAAAGAGGAATACTAACAAGCTATATTAGTGAAACCGGACCTTTGTGATGAGCTCAAACAGTAGGCAAACTTAGGCATACAAAGCCTGGGCAAGTAACAAAAATCGATATCGCCAAGCACTCAACTTGTACTTAGAAATCTACTGGAAATGTTTTCTTTAGAAATTTTATGCATTAAGGCTGATTTACATTACTTGAACATGGCTAGAAAATAGAGTAAGTAGTTTCCCCTTATCTGAAAATACCTTAGAACGATAAGGACAAAAGATAACTCAGAAAAATTTTACTGAGTTAAATGTCAAATTACCCGACGAAGGGGAAATTTTTACTGCCATAATTAGCCATAAAAAGTTCTATCCAGAAGTATATTTTATGGTAGTAAATTTTGCTATTATGGCAGCAAGCTCATACATATAACTACAAGCTTATACGAATATAATTGTTTACACCCACACAAATTAAAAATATTTGAAGAAAGTCACAGCACTTCAGCTGGAATGTGTCAAAGTTTATTAACATTTTTTAAGTTTTTACAATTTTTTTTAAAATTTTTTTTATAAAATTATAAATTTTTTAAAAAAAATTTTAAATATGGAATGTGTCAAAATTTTAAAGCGAATATTTTGTATTCTCTATTGTATTCTGTATCTGTATTGTTCTTGAAAACAGTGCCTTTTTTATCCGATTTTGTCTCTTTTATTAGATGGTGATACTGTAATGGAATTTAAAAGGAATAGCCCTGTTGTGCCATCAGTGAATGTTTCTCACAAAATAAAAACACTACAGAGGTTATTACTATTTAAATTAAGGCGAATTAAAAACTTTCTTATACAAATGTGAAATTACAGGCTTTCGGAAAGAAATTGTATAGAGATAGTTACACTATTGATTGAAAAGGGTCTGGCCAGCAATGGCGCGAAGGAATACATAACACCGCAACATCTCGAAAAGGAAATTTTGAACAAGTTGTATGTTTCTTGGGGGACGAGTAAATCTGCTTGAGTTGTCGAAGATTTTAAATTTTGATTTGAGGAAGGTGTGTGTGTGTTAATTCAAATGTACGAAGCTTGACACAATGTCGGATTACGCAGTTAATTTTAGGCGATATATCAACCTTTGGAGCAATCAAAAGAATTAGAAGACATTAAAACCTGAATAAAGGTTTCGCGGCTGGAGATTTCTTTAGAATCCACTACTATTCCCGATTTCTCTCCTAAGGACATACTGCTATTATAAAGATCGACGAGGATACTTCTTCTTTTTTTGATAATTGCGCGGAGTATGAGCAGGAGCTGGATCTGTTAATTTTTTCATCATCGTCTTACCATCAGGCTATGAAAGATGTTTATGCGATATCTACCCAATTAGTTAGCATGCTGACCTGGGGCCGGATTCTGTAGCAAGGAGAATTTGGGAATTTGGGAGATGAGAATTTCGTTTTCTTAGAATTCTTAATTCCCTAATTCTCCATTCCCAATTCACTAACATGGTTGGAGAATTAGGGAAAACGAAAGAAATGTGAAAAAGTGCGAATCCCTGGGACGATTAAGGGTATCAATTTTTGTTGTAGAGGGTTAGACTTTTTTTCATATGTGAGGTACATCTGCCTATTACCTTCCACTGTCGAAATAAATTTAAATTTCTTTTTTGTTGGGGTAGTTTTTGAGGGATGTACGAGGGTAGGCTTTCTCGAGTTTTTCCAGGATAACGAGAGAATGGAGAGGAGAAGGAGAATGTATGTGGTATCAAAAAAAATGGGAGCTCAGGGAAAACAAGATATGTTTAGGAAATGCGGCAGGGAGAGTGCGGGGTACAAATGCTATCGCAATATTCACGGGCGCCTAACTCTATGTGGGAGTGCTGTAGAGTATTGGAATTTTTTTTTGATAGATTAAGGGTTTAAAGTACAAAAATATAGGTGAACAATTTTGGGGGCAGGGTGTTTTGGGGGTTGGGGGTCGTACCACCCCTCTAGGGGGTTGTCCAAACTACGTCATGTTTGGTACCAAATTAAAGAGGGAGTAGAGGGTAATCAGGTGGTGTAGTTTGTATTTGATCATTTTAACGTGATAGCTGAATTTTGACCGCCGAAAAACGATTTTTTTTCACTAGGGTCATATGCACCCAGTTCCTATATTTTGCATATATTTCTTCCGTTCTTTGTTTTACATCCATTAGTACTCCGTTGTGAACATTTTTGTCATGGGAAGTAAATTTCCATAACTTACTAGTTCTTCGCAATGATTAGTTGAAAATATGGCAATTTTTGTACCAAAAACGGCCATTTTTTCACCTTAAAATCGACTGATACACTTCTTTTACAGTTATCTCCAAAACCGTATATCGGATTCAAAAATTAATTACATATTTAATTAGGGGACAAAATATAGATGCGATTTCATGGTACATACAAGCTTTACCGTGTATAATTAAAAATTTTACAGCATCTCTTCTGTACTGGAAGACCACCAAATTGATCATTTTCGCGTGATTCATAATTTTTAGAGGAGGCCTTGAGACACAAAATCCATGTTCCTCTGTAAGTATTGCATGGATTTCCCTTATAATTTTTTTTTAAATATAGCCAGGTTATGCAGTGAATACATAGCTCAATTTTAAATTCCTAGATACCTTCATAAAACGCAACAAAAGCAGAAAATACAATTTTTCCACTTACTTTTCCACTAGCAAGACACTGGAGAATTAACAAGTGGAATGGAGAATTCGGGAATTCTCTACTTACTTTTCGTCTTACTTTTCCACAAGCAAAACACCGGAGAATTAACAAGTGGAATGGAGAATTTGGGAATTCCGTACTCACTTCTTAAATCCTCTCAGTTGAGAATTTTTCGTCTTACTTTTCCACAAGCAAACACCGGAGAACTTGAGAAGTGAAAGTAAGACGGAAAATTCGCGAATTCTGTAGTCACTTCTCAAATCCTCTCAGTCGAGAATTTTTCGTCTTACTTTTCCACAAGCAAACACCGGAGAACTTGAGAAGTGAAAGCAAGACGGAAAACTCGCGAATTCTGTACTCACTTCTCAAATCCTCTCAGTGGAGAATTTTTCGTCTTACTTTTCCACAAGCAAATCACCGGAGAATTAACAAGTGGAATGGAGAATTTGGGAATTCTGTACTCACTTCTCAAATCCTCTCAGTTGAGAATTTTTCGTCTTAGTTTTCCACAAGCAAACTCCGGATAATTTGAGAAGTGAAAGTAAGACGAAAAATTCTGAACTGAGAGAGAATTTGAGAGGTGAGTTGAGTACGAAATTCGCGAATTCTCCATTCCACTTGTTAATTCTCCAGTGATTGCTTCTGGAAAAGTAAGACGAAAAATTCTCAACTGAGAGGATTTGAGAAGTGAGTACAGAATTCGCGAATTTTCCGTCTTGCTTTCACTTCTCAAGTTCTCCGGTGTTTGCTTGTGGAAAAGTAAGACGAAAAATTCTCAACTGAGAGGATTTGAGAAGTGAGTACGGAATTCCCAAATTCTCCATTCCACTTGTTAATTCTCCGGTGTTTTGCTTGTGGAAAAGTAAGACGAAAAGTAAGTAGAGAATTTCCGAATTCTCCATTCCACTTGTTAATTCTCCAGTGTCTTGCTAGTGGAAAAGTAAGTGGAAAAATTGTTATTTCTGCTTTTGTTGCGTTTTATGAAGGTATCTAGGTATCTAGGAATTTCAAATTGAGCTATGTATTCACTGCATATCCTGGCTATATTTAAAAAAAATACTTATGGAAATCCATGCAATACTTGCAGAGGAAGATGGATTTTGTCTCTCAAGGGACCCGCTAAAAATTATAAATCACGCGAAAATGATCAATTTGGTGGTCTTCCAGTACAGAAGAGATGCTGTAAAATTTTTAATTATACACGGTAAAGCTTGTGTGTAGGATGAAATCGCATCTAAATTTTCTCCTCTAATTAAATATGTAATTAATTTTTGAATCCGATATACGTTTTTGGAGATAACTGTAAAAGAAGTGTATCAGTCCATTTTAAGGTGAAAAAATGGCCGTTTTTGGTACGTAAATTGACATATTTTCAACTCATCATTGCGAAGAACTAGTAAGTTGTGGAAATTTACTTCCCATGACAAAAATGTTCACAACGGAGTACTAATGGATGTGAAACAAAGAACGGAAGAAATATATTCAAAATATGGAAACTGGGGTGTATATGACCGTAGTGCAAAAAAATCGATTTTCGGCGGTAAAAATTCAGCTATCACGTTAAAATGATGGTACCAAACATGACGTAGTTTGGACAACCCCCTATGAGGGATGGTACGACCCCCAACCCCCAAAACACCTTCCCTACAAAATTGTTCACATATATTTTTGTACTCTAAACCAGTAATCTATCAGAAAAAAACCCAATAATCTACAGCACTCCCACATAGAGTTAGGCGACCGTGAATATTGCGATAGCAAAATTTACCGCCGAGGCCGCTCAAATCTGCAAATTACCGTTAATCGAAATAAAATATGGCCTATAATACCCTAATTACCAATCTGAATTCTTATTTTTTTTATTGCGCTTACAGATCCTGAGCTTACCCCTGCGAATTATTACAGCTCCTGATATTGTCTTAATTTTTTTGTTAAATTTCCGTTAATCAGCCCCCCATTTCTACCCCGTACTCTTCCCGCCACATTTCCTAAACCTATCTTGTTTGCCCTGAGCTCCCATTTTTTTTGATACCACATACATTCTCCTTCTACTCTCCATTCTCTCGTTATCCCGGAAAAACTCGAGAAAACCTACTTCCTACATCCCTCAAAAACTACCACTACGAAACAGAAATTTCTATTTATTTCGACAGTAGAAGGTAATAGACGGATGTACCTCAAATATGAAAAAAAGCTAACCCTCTACAACAAAAATTGATACCCTTAATCGTCCCAGGCAATTCGCACTTTTTCACATTGCTTACGTTTTCCTTAATTCTCCAACCATGTTAGTGAATTGGGAATGGAGAATTAGGGAATTAAGAATTCTAAGAAAACAAAATTCTCATCTCCCAAATTCCCAAATTCTCCGTGCTACAGAATCCGGCCCCTGGATGTATCGCTGACCTTTTTGAGTATTCTGGTTCTGATGTAGTTGTCTTGTATTTTCTTCATTGTTTTAAGGATGAAGAAATTCATTAGATATTCTGATTGAAAATTTTTGTACAATGACACGCATCATATTAATAAAAACTATTATCATTAATTTTTTAACTTATAATTTATTAAATATGTATTAAAAATCTAAAGCAAAACAGGAACGAAATGAAATTTTAATTTTTTTTTAAGCGAACGGCTGTTGTTACTGTTGTAGCTCGGCTATCCTCTGTACCAAAGTTCTGTCAGTACTGAGCGATGAGGGAAATGGATGTATCTGAGGAATATCGTGAGATCTAAGCAAATTACTTCGATTGTAGTTATTCCGCTATTCTTGGTATTCTCAATAATTTGATCTTGAACATCAGGAAGACACGGTGATTAACGAATGTATTCCCTCTCACACACTTTCTCAGTAAAATTCCATGTTCGAGTAATGTAAATCAGCCATTAGTCGAGGCAGGCAGCAATGCATTGTTCCAATATAAAATCGACGAGGTCTCGACCTGATGTAGGAATCCTTACATTTTTTTAAGACGTTAGAAATTGCTTAATTTTACGAAGACAGGCCATTTTCAAAAAATTATATCTGGAGCTTGGAACAACCGATTTTCCTGATTTAAATTCCAAATTAGGCTTAATACGAAATTTGTTGTTGTTAATAGTACTATTTTTTTTAATAGTATTATTTACTATTGAGAAGCTTTTTTATCTTTATTTTCATTTTATAGTTAAAAGCAAAAAATTGCGATGGTGTTAAGTTTCGTTCTCGAGATATAAATTTTTAAAGTGACTATGTATACACAGCCGTTCCACGCAAAAGCAATCCCTTTGTATAATTTTGGCCTAATTTTGTAACAAATCATTTCCGATTTAGATGAAAATTTCATAGTTTATATGAAATACAAAAATAGCTCACCCGTATTTTTTGTTTTTCCCTACCATACTCTACCACCAGGGAGTTTAGGAATTTCGTGATTTTACGATGAAACGTGATTCAAGCGTTGTTATTATTAACAAAAAAATATATTTCGATATTGCCGTTTTGTTTTTTTAATGGAAAATATAAATTATTAAGCTTCATTTGGCATTTGAATCAGAAAAATCAGTTCCATCACATGAATTAAATTTCATTGTAAAATCACGAAATTTCTAATCCCCTGGGGATATGGCATGGTAAGGGGAATAAAAAATATGGGTGAGCTAGTTCTGCATTCCATACAAACTGTGAAAGCTTCATAACAATCGAAGATGTTCGGGTTCCAAGGTGATTGGTATTGGAATGGCTAATACGATACCAGGTTGTATTATATACCTTACCCTTAGGAAGCTTTACTTTGAAGAATGAAAAAAGAGAAGTAAAAGTAGCCAAACCGGAGGATTATTAAAAAATGTTTACAAATCAGAATAATTTATCGACATTATGGTATTTTACACTTCTTTTTTCTGGTATAATTTGGAGATATCAAAATATAATTTATAAAAATTATTCTCATTGTTTCCGTCATTAGGCCGAATATTTGCTCCTTCCTTCCGTTCTCCAGTACTAGAGTTAGGCAAAATTATAAATTACTTAAAATGAAAGTATAATACTTTAGTATACCTTCGATCCCGTTGCGAGCAAAACTCTTCAAAACTGTGGCCATCAACGTTACGAACCTCCATTCCACGTGGTATGCGCGGATCTATAGTTCGGGAATGATCCAGGATTCATATCAAATTATCAAATTTTCCTCCATTTTATGTTCCAAAAGTCTCAAGCTATTGTTTTCTTGTACAAAGGAAAATTTAAAGATGACCAAATTGCAAAAATGCATTCCTCTCCTCCAGTTACGTGAAGTTGACCCTGGACTTGGTAATAATAATTATGGGGTTCTTTTTAATCCAATTATTGTGGAATTACTTTTGTCAATGTCCATGTACTTCAGTTTTCCAGATAAAATAGCATCAATATTAGCGATTATCGAAGGACATTTTATTTCAACAATTATATTACTATCGATAATACCATCAGGAGAAGCTCCAAGGCACATAATGTACTTGTCTATAAATAACCCACATTTATGTATTTTCTCACCTATTTCATGAGAGAGTTGCTTTATAGCGATCTCTTCATGTATTATTCCGTGTACCAATGAAGGTGTAGCGAGATCAGCCGTATAAATCAGTCGTTTTACATATCCAGGATATTTCTTTGCCTTACAAAGGAACCCAAAATTTGATGCTGTTATTAATGATGACCGATATTCGTGCCATTCAGAATTTTTAGCCTGCCGTCTGGTTTGTACTTCTATTTCTTTTCCTCTTTCTTGATTGTATTTGAGTCTAGTAAAAGTGTTTTCTTTTCATTTCCAAATTCATCAGAATTTAAGTCTGGATTTGTACAGCTCAAGCCGTATTCATTTCACCCTTTTTTTTATATCTTTTTATAAAAAATGTCTGCCTTCTATAAACAAATTTACGTTCTCTTCTTCGAGCTCTATTTTGCAGATTTTTTTTTATTCGTTTCGATTCCAATTGCTCAATATATTTTCCTTCACCGCCGTCAACCAAGAATTTTTGATATTCTGAAGACGATCTCTGAGTATTAAACTGAACAACAGCAGCAGCACATCTATTTCCATAACTGTGTTTTAAGGAATATGTATAAGTTTATAATTAAGTTATCATTAATTTAAATCTATTTTTCTCACATTTTTCATGTCTCCTAATTCATAATTCACATAATTTTGCTGAGTGTTAAAAATATTGAGTTACCTTACTTGTATCATCACGAAATTCATTTCACTTAGTATTCCCACGATAATTTCAGCCAGACGAAATATGATATTAACACCTGATAAGAACCGCTGGCTGAAGCACAAGAATGTGGGAATGCTGAGTGAAGTGAATTTCCGCAAATTATTATTTTCAAGTCAGACGAATGTAATTTGAATTCTTATTATTCTAGCAAGTAATTTTTGATTTAAATAACGTAGATGTGAAATAAATTTTATTCAGTTATTATTCCAACCGCAGTAGAGTTCGCGTCTTTCATTTGATTTCCTAACCATTTACACTTTCAGGTACGATTTAGTAAGCAGATCTACACATATTGGTATATCGATACAAGCATCGAGTATACCCTCAACATAAAGTCAAGGTGCAACACTTTGACTATATCAGGGCAAAAAAAGGCTTTTGTCTAAACATTGGTGACCCCGACGTGATACAAGTGTAACACTTGCGACACATTTCAAGCATTTTACGAATCTTCTCTACTCAACATAGTGCATCATGGATGAACTTGCCAGGCAGCAAAAGATCAACGGTGATGAGATTCAGAGAATTGTGAGCAATTATCGAAAGGATCCTCTGGAAAGAAAAACGAAACCATACTATGAGGAGCGTTTACACAGACTCGAAGAGGCATGGACCGAGTTTGAAGAAGGAGACACTAGGATTAGAAATATGGAGAACCCGCCAATGGGCCATCAGTACTTCACTTCTGACTATTACAAACTACTGGAAGACGTATATTTAATGTACAGAGATCACTTCTCTGAAAGGATTGCTCTGATTGATCCAATCATAGAAGATAATACTGCGGAACAAGTAACAAGTGACAGTACACCCAAACACGCTGCTGAGGGGGCAGTACCAAAAGGGCCCACATCGACGCAATTCACCGGTCCTAAACTAAGGGAACCGCCAATACAAGCTGAGCTACCATTAGTCGTGAGGGTCCTGAGAAGACAAGGACGTGACGTAAAATCCCTGCAGCGATTATTAACCTCACTTAAGCAAGATAGCTCTCCTCGAACTAAACAATACTATGAGCTGAAGATGAACAGCATTAAAAGCCTGTGGTCAGACATTCAAACTCAGGATCGCAGCATATGGGAACTACTTGAAGACCCTTCCACACAGGGGTATGATATACAAGAATAAGCCCTATTGGAAAAAAAACACATGAAAGCCTATCTGAACTTTCATTCAAATTAGGCGAAATAGCACCCACAGAGCAACCAGTAGGAGTCTCAGCAACCAATACCAATGCTCTAAAATTACCTAAAATTACCTTGCCGAAGTTCGACGGCGATTATTTGCGTTGGAAACAATTTCATGATCTTTTCTCTCAATTAATCCACACCCAATCCATAGCAAATTGCCAAAAAATGTTCTATTTGAAGGCTAATTTAACTGGTGAAGCAGAAGGCCTTATTAGACACTTCACAGTCTCTGAAGAAAATTATACAGCCGCCTGGAAAACACTACAAGATCGGTACAACAATCCAAGATTACTGGTTGCTGCGTTGATCAATAAATTATTGTCTCAACCATCTCATTCGAATGATCAACCATTAGCGTCATCCATCAAGGCCCTACATGATGTAACTCAAGAATGCTTACTTGGCTTGCAGAATCTTGGGATTGGGACCCCATCTTGCTTCACATTCTGATTAAAAGGCTGGATAAAGTCACCCATACATTATACGAACAGTCATTAAATAACCCCAAGGAAATCCAAAAACTGAGGAGCTTTTTAGAATTCTTAGAAACTCGGTTCCAAGCACTTGAAGCTCTGGGTAGTAAGACAAGGGTATTAGAAGGAAGAAAGCAGCTGATGGCCAGAGCTCTCACCACAATGACCACATCAGCATCGAAATTGAACTCATGCGTATTGTGCAAGGGGTCGCATGGGCTCTTTGCGTGTAAAAACTTTTTGAGACTCTCACCAGGTAATCGATTTGATGTATTACGAAGGCATAATTTGTGCATAAACTGCCTCAGATCAGGGCATTCGTCATCTAAATGCAGCCTTCGTGGGTGTAATAAATGCCATAAGAAACACAACACACTTGTCCATTTTGATTCCTTGAACAAATTGAAAGCAAGTCAACCATTATCATCAAACAACAAACCGGATCTACATTCAACAAGGATAGCAAGTGATAAGCTAGCAGAGCCATCAAATACTGTAGCAGCAATTACAAAGAACCATACCAAGGGTTACGTATTTTTGAGTACAGCTATAGTAAAATTGATCAGCAATGAAGGACATATGATAGAATGTCGAGCCATTCTCGACTCCGGTTCACAGATCAATCTAGTGACAGAAAGAATTGTCAAGAGAATGAATGTTATGCCAAGGGGTGAAGCACTCACAATTCAAGGTGTCGGAGGAAATAAAGCTCAAAGCCAAAAAAGGGTGAACATTATGATGCAATCGAGATTGAATGCATACTCAGCACGAGTTCAGGCATTTGTTCTTCCCAAAATAGTACCACGGCAACCCAATCAGCTGTTCGACACATCTACATGGGCCATAGCCCAAAACATTAAGTTAGCAGATCCAACCTTCCATAGACCAGATGATATTGATATGCTCTTAGGCGCAGAATACTACCACGAACTGTTGTCTATAGGCCAGATAAAACTAGCAAATGACTTACCGACTCTACAGAACACAGTTTTTGGATGGGTAGTGTCTGGTAAGGTAGGACACGGTTCACTTTATGAAGCTACATGTGGGATATGCAGCGAAAATGAAGAATTGAATGACAGAATCGAACGATTTTGGAAGCTGGAGGAAGTTGAGAGCAGTAAACGGGACCCTACTCCAATGGAAAAAAGGTGCGAGGTATACTTTAACCAAACCGTAACAAGATATTTTGACGGACGATTTATGGTCAGTCTACCATTTTCTGATGACCCAAATAACCTTGGTAGTTCGCAAGATGTCGCACTACGCAGATTCCTCTCTCTAGAAAGGAGGCTACAAAGAGATGACCATTTGAAACAACAGTATATCCAATTCATGGATGAATACATTAAATCTAACCATATGGAGGAAGTAGATGCTAAAACTATGATGTCGCCATGTTACTTCCTCCCACATCATAGCCTGTTAAAGCCTGAAAGCAGTACAACTAAGCTGCGTGTCGTCTTTGATGCATCAGCGAAAACTACCTCAGGGTGTTCTCTCAATGACTTATTATATGCTGGCCCAACTGTACAAGATGAACTCTTTTCAATATTATTAAGGTTCCGTATACCACGTTTTGTATTTACAGCGGACATCAAACAAATGTACCGACAAATACTCATCCAAGACAACGATAAAAGGTATAAGCTTATATTCTGGAGGAGCGACCCCAAGGAGCCAATAAAATGTTTCCAATTGCGTACAGTAACGTACGGTACCACACCAGCGCCTTACCTGGCAACCAAATGCCTTCAGAAATTGGCAAGAGAAGGCGCTTTAAAATATCCTCTTGGTTCACACGATTTCTATGTTGATGATGTGATAACAGGCGCCAAAAGCCTGTCAGAAACCATTGAGATGCGGACTCAGCTGCAAGACCTACTCCAAGAAGCACAATTCAAATTACGTAAATGGTGCGCTAATCACCCCAAACTGCTGCAAGCTATAGCCCCAGAAGACAAAGAACTTTGCATTGACTTTGAAAATGAAGAAGAACAAGGAAAAATTAAAGCATTGGTATTAATTTGGTATCCAAAAACTGATCAGTTTCATATCAGGTCCAACCACGTGGAGGAGAATACAATAACAAAACGAACAGTTTCTTCAGATATTGCAAGGCTATTTGATCCCTTGGGTATTATGAGCCCCGTCGTAGTCAGTGCCAAGATTTTCCTGCAAGAATTATGGCAACTTCAATTCGACTGGGATGCAGCATTGCCACTTGAACTATGTATATACGAGGTGGAGCAGATTTCGTGAAGAGCTAATGACTCTCAATGATATCAAATTCGATAGGCATGTATTTGCACATGAAATGCCTCATAATATCCAAATACATGCCTTTTGTGACGCATCAGAAAAGGCTTATGGTGCTACTGTATACATACGATCAATCAACTAGGAAAGGCGGACTATAGTAAGATTGCTTTGTGCGAAATCTCGGGTAGCCCCATTAAAAAGGCAAACTATTCCCCGGCTTGAACTATGTGCAGCTGCATTAGCTTCGCAACTAGTTGAAAGGATAAAATGGGATCTGAAGTCGCATGATACACCGACATATTTCTGGACGGACTCCGAAATCGTTCTCGCTTGGATACACTCGACTGCCTCGAATTTCCAAACTTTTGTAGCGAACCGAATTGCAATTATACAAGAATATTCCATACCGCAACAGTGGCGCCACGTCAGGTCAGCAGAAAATCCGGCTGATGTCCTATCTAGAGGTCTAACACCTTCTAAAATGGCCAAATGTACTACATGGTTCTACGGGCCTCCATTCTTGCATAAGAAGTTAGCATTATGGCCAGCACCTTACGTCAAGGGTGCTCCATGTGATCTGGAAATGAGGAAACGTGTGGCACAATTAATTGCACCCAACAACAGTCCTACTGTAAATATCGCCACCGATAATTCACTGCCGGTTCTAAACTCAACGAGGCACGCTAAGCACTTTATATACCGGATTAACCGTTGCAATTCCTTTAGAAGACTGCTACGCATTGTTTCTTATGTTTTGAGATATATAGATCACAGTCGACATCGACAAGCACAATGCGGTAATATACAATCACTCACACCACAGGAAATGGATAATGCTCTTTACGCTATAGTAAGAGTAATGCAACAAGATGACAACAAGGACGAAATTAAACAGTTAGAACGTCATCACGAGCTACACAAAAATAGCCCGTTAAGTTCACTGACTCCATTCCTGGATGACATTGGTCTAATGAGAGTAGGAGGTAGATTAGAAGCATCATCACTTTCGTATGATGCTAAGCATCCTATATTACTACCCTATTCGCATCAATTCACGAAATTGTTGATGACGGTTATTCATCAAGAACACATGCATGTCGCTCCACAGAATTTGCTCGCAATTACTAGACAGCGTTTCTGGCCCATAAAAGGGAAAACAAAAGCAAGATCAGTTGTGAGTCATTCATTGTGTTTGGTGTACCAGACGGAAACCTAAAACCTTCGAACAAATGATGGGGAATCTACCAGCAGTTCGAGTGGAGCCAGCTCGGCCTTTTATAAATTCAGGGGTGTATTTCTGTGGACCCATATGGGAAAAGACCCCAAAAGGCCTATGTGGCTGTCTTTTGCTGTTTTGCCACTAAGGCGGTCCACTTAGAAATTGTAAGTGACCTATCTACGGATAGCTTTATTGGAGCCTTAAAACGCTTTGTTGGACGAAGAGGACATTCTAGAACCATTTACTGTGACAATGCAACCAATTTCACTGGTGCGAGCAATAAGCTAAAGGAGCTAGCCGACTCAATCCATGGGAGTAATGCTAAGGAAGGTATCGTAACAACATATGGTAAAAGGGGCATTGAATTCAAATTCATCCCACCTCGAGCCCCCACTTTGGCGGATTGTGGGAGGCAGCAGTTAAGTCAGCGAAGCATCTGCTGTTAAGGGGAATGGCAGCAGCATCTCATACGTATGAAGAGTTAGAAACCTTAATGGTAGAAATAGAAGCCATTCTTAACTCCAGGCCACTAACACAAATGTCGATGAATCCAAATGATTTTACGGCTCTGACTCCGGGTCATTTCTTGATTGGAGAGCCGTTGACAACCCCAATAGACTCAAGAGCACAGTCCGTTAAAACTACATTACTATCGAGGTGGAAATTGGTCAGTCACTTGAAACATGAATTTTGGAGACGATGGGCCCAGGAATACCTTAACGAATTGCAACATCGTTACAAGTGGAAAAGGCAATCACAGAACGTTCAACCAGACACTATTGTGGTCCTTAAGGAGGACAATGTGCCTGTGATGAAATGGCCCTTAGGAAGGATCGTTCGGACATTCAAGGGTGACGATGGCCTTGTTAGGGTAGCTGACGTAAGAACAGCGTCAGGGGTTTTTCGAAGACCGATTCACAAGCTCGCTCCTTTGCCATGTGAGGAAGATCAAGCAACCACCAAAACGCCATTAGAAAATAATACGGATTCTGAGGAAGAGGAAGGAGGACCTAGCAAACGAAGGGCCGGAGGAACTGAAAGTCGTCAAAATACCAATGAATCCTCTACACCTAAGACATCGTCAGAAGATGTACCCAGAAAAAGAGCACGACAGTCAAGCAGCACTGCTGCACTATCTCTTTTTGTGACCTGCATGATCTTGCCGGTAATATGGGGAAATCCAGTTGAAATAAAACAATTCGAACCAAGGCCAGGAATACATTTCGAAAACTTAGGAGAAATGAAATTAATATCATCAGAATAGAAGCTTGTGGTATACTACGCCTTAGAGCCATATTGGAGGGAGCTAACAGTATTATCCAATGGGACCACTACGTTAGAGCATTTATGCAACCAAATAGGTCAAAAGAGTTCTTGCAGACAAACTGTAAAACTGTTCGAAGATATTTTGGACGAGTTAACGTCAGACAGCGAATTTATATCTTCAAATTCAAACTCGGACCGACAAAAAAGAGGAGCACTTGATATTGTTGGTAACGTAGCGAACTCTTTATTTGGCATCCTGGATTCAAATTATGCTGCTGAAATGTCAAGGACAATAACGGCCGTAAACAAAAACGAAGCACATCTTACATCGCTGCTAAAAAATCAAACTTCACTAATCGATTCGACCATCAACATAATGAAAACCGATCAAGTTAATATTAAAAAACGATTTGACGACCTCGACAATCAGTTCCACCAATTAGTCAACCGTATTAGTAACACAGGGGAAGATTCATTTCAGAATAAGGCTCTTCAACTTTTCACAGCAGTATCAGCACAGCTCATACTCATATCCCCCAGATTACAACGGATTCAATCCTTTATCTTGGAGGTCCTTACTGATACACATCATGGCCAAATTAGCCCGATGTTCCTCTCACCACATCAATTTAAAAGGGAAATTCTCACAATAAGAAATCATCTCCCTTCATCACTTGAATTGCCAGGAGGTAATGACAAGCTTATGACACTCTACAAACTGATGACCTCCCAGTCTAGAGTAGTAAACAGCCACATGATTTTTAGAATCATCCTGCCATTAGTAACATTGGACACATTTAACGCGTTTAAGGTGATACCCATTCCAACCGTTGTAAATCGTACGCTAATTACGATAAAATCCTCCTTGGAAATTTTAGTTGTCAACCGACACCATGATCAATACTTTTCAATCACCGAACACGAATTGTCACGATGTAGTAAAGTAGAGGGAGAAAAAATGCTTTGCCTCCAAAATGGCCCAACCTATAGAAGAGGAGCTAGTATCTACAAATGCGAGATGAATTTTCTTAATGAACTTCATGACATCCAGTCAGGAGACTGCAAATTGAACAAGATCAAAACAAACCAAGCGTGGATCCAATTGAACGACAGGAATGAATGGATATACGCCACAAATGAAAAACGTTCGCTTACATCAGTTTGTGGAGACGAAGTTTCAACTCTGATCTTATCAGGATCAGGATTGCTATAGTTACAGCCAAATTGCGTTATTAAACATAATCTTATAACCATAACTGTTCATCAGATCTTCCCTAGTGGTGTGAAGGCATCTTACACTAGACTAGGGGAACTATCGCAATTGATTCCACCGGAGCGATTGCCGATTGCCATCAAGGAACTAGAGCCATACGAATCTAGACTGAGTGAACTTAGGAAACTGCATGAAAGGTTAGAATCTCTTTCCTCCTTTGAGTTGCCTGATGAAATACCAGCACATACTATTCACTCCTTCGCTGTGGGGTATACTGGAGTCTTCCTCATTGTAATCGTCATCATAGGACTGTTGTGGAGAAGCAAAAATGAATTGCTCTTCTGCTTCAAATGTTTCAACCAAAAACCAACCCCCGCACCTCGGACAGTGGCAACACCTCAGCAAGAAGAATTCAGCATCCACCTTTGAGAGTCTTGAACTAAGGTTCAACGCGGGGAGGATGTATAAGTTTATAATTAAGTTATCATTAATTTAAATCTATTTTTCTCACATTTTTCATGTCTCCTAATTCATAATTCACATAATTTTGCTGAGTGTTAAAAATATTGAGTTACCTTACTTGTATCATCACGAAATTCATTTCACTTAGTATTCCCACGATAATTTCAGCCAGACGAAATATGATATCAACACCTGATAAGAACCGCTGGCTGAAGCACAAGAATGTGGGAATGCTGAGTGAAGTGAATTTCCTCAAATTATTATTTTCAAGTCAGACGAATGTAATTTGAATTTTTATCGTTCTAGCAAGTAATTTTTGATTTAAATAACGTAGATGTGAAATAAATTTTATTCAGTTATTATTCCAACCGCAGTAGAGTTCGCGTCTTTCATTTGATTTCTTAACCATTTACACTTTCAGGTACGATTTAGTAAGCAGATCTACACATATTGGTATATCGATACAAGCATCGAGTATACCCTCAACATAAAGTCAAGGTGCAACACTTTAACTATATCAGGGCAAAAAAAGGCTTTTGTCTAAACAGAATAGTTAATACTTTTTGCACCAACGAATTTTGACACAATGGAGTTTTCAGCAGGGTTGTTCGTGTACTGGAGATATAGGCTCTTTGAGTTATACTTCAGCCTTCTAACAGCCTCCATAATATTAAAGAATATCCCATCTTCCTTCATTCCAGGAACATAATTTTGATCATCACCTTGCACTTTTCCTTAATGTAGTCAGGGCAATTGCTGTGATCCCCGAAAACATGATAAAATAACATTCTCGATTTCTTTTTCAATAGTAGCAATACAAGTGGCAGGCGCAGAATTTTCCGCTTTTCGATTTTTTATTGCTGTGCAAATATCTTTGCAAATACGTTCACTGTTTTTAGTGGGAAGACCTTTTAAGCCAGTTACACGATTTTTTGAAATATCTTGTAATTTTGAGCGGAAATTGTGGAATAAATGGTTAACACATTCTACTTTTTCTATGAACTTTGCACAATATCGCTTTCCTTTCAAAATTTTGGCATAAATACTACTGACATCGTCGGCGACAAGTCTCAAGAAACGCAAACCGGACATCTCTATGCTAGTTTTGAAGCCTTGAAATATAATGTCACTCTCCATCTGTGATGAAGGCCCAGGAAAAATTTGTTGAGCACTTGTGTTTCTCAGAGTGACAATGTTGTTACTGTACCGAATGCACGTTGCACAGTATTTATTTTTCACTTGCATCCATAATAGTTTTCCTGTGTGCATGCCAATAATCACAGCAACTCCAGATAATGCATTATAATTTTTTCTATATGACCGTTTGCTCCCACAGGCCTCAGCAATCACAGTTATGTAGGGCAGTCTATCAACATCATCAACATCATTCCTTCTTCTAGCCAAATGGGCTTCTTCTTTAGCAGCTTTTTTCATACTTTCCACTGCCAGTTCTTTAAAATTTGTGCCAACTCCAGTTTCAACAGACTGATATTTTCCGGAGGACATGCAATGCATATCAAGAATAGAACTAATTTCTTGAAGCTGTGAATATCCACAACCAGTACTAATTGAGCCCAATACAGCAGCGGAATTAACGTCAAGTCTCTTCGAAGTTTCACCTTCTGTAGCTATATGGCATATCATGTTGCACATATTATATTTTAAAACAATCTTACTGCTAAATTCATTAGTGATTTCCTTTACGGGAACTTAATAGTTATATGCACACCCAAACATAGAAGAATGTTGACCAACTCGTTTAATTTCTTCAAAAAAAAATCTTATATCTATAATTCTTCTTCCTTCTAACACAACATTTTCAAGAGGCTCCGTCTCCACTTCAAGTCTAAGAAATGTATTCATTTCGCTGTATGATTATTTTATTTATGATGCTTTACAACCTTGTTTATCACCATTTTCGACTCTTCTACACACTTCTTTTTTGCTCTAAGATTTTAGAAAGAAAATAAAAGGCTTCGTTTTAAAAATTTTGTTTAAAAATCAAGAAGTGTGAGTAGAAAACTCGCAACAATATTGTATAAACGTGAAATATATTTAAGGATTTGATAGTCTCAAGAAACGCAAATCGGATATCCCTATGCTAGTTTTGAAGCCTTGAAATATAATGTCACTCTCCATCTGTGATGAAGGCCCAGGAAAAATTTGTTGAGCACTTGTGTTTCTCAGAGTGACAATGTTGTTACTGTACCGAATGCACGTTGCACAGTATTTATTTTTCACTTGCATCCATAATAGTTTTCCTGTGTGCATGCCAATAATCACAGCAACTCCAGATAATGCATTATAATTTTTTGTATATGACCGTTTGATTTAAGGATTTGATAGCTGAGGTAGGGATAGGAACAATTTACGGTGATGATACACATAAGATTTCCTGAAGTATATACTAGAAATTTTTTGTTTTTCGCATATCACATTAAAACAGTTTTCCTCTTTTTCTCAAAATCGCTTACAGTGGAGAAGCAGGCTTTATGTATGACTATGTCCTGACCACATTTTTGCTTTAGATCCCTCCCTCTTCAAGTTACTCCTTCTCTATCAAATTTACGTTCGAAAACTTTTAGTTTTGCAAAGGAAGTGAAGTTACTTAAATTCTCATAAGTCCTTTCAAGGATATTGGAGGATCAAACAAAGGGAGTGTGGGGAGGTTCCACGAAAACCTACCGCTGTGCCACCAGCCATTAACAAAAAAAAATCGTGCCTTCATACCAAAAAGGAAGCACACATCCGGTCCTGAAGGGACCATTACACCACTTACCCTTACCTTAGTGAAGGCGCAGATGATAGGCCTACAGGCATTGCCCCATATCCACCCCATTACACTGAGGGTAGCAGTCATTTTGTTCAGCGTACCTTGTTGACCTGAAAGAGAGAAGAGCGGACCTAGTCAACCCATTGAGAGGGCTCCAGGAGAGTGGAAGGAGAAATAAGAACAAAAGTTTAATACTTCATTCTGTAATGTACAACCAATTGGTTTATCCAAGTACTATCATTGTTCTTCAATAGGCAGAGCATCGTATCTTTAACTAATACATGTGTTTTCGCTCAATTTCACCCCCGTAGAATCTTGGCTTCATTCTGCAAACTGTTCTAACTTACGATAAAAACTAATTAAGCAAAACAAACAAACATCAATGCGCATTCCTACATAAGAATAATACAGGCAGAAATTCGGAGACAAATCCAAACCAGAGTTATTTTCATATAAATTACCTTGACCAGAACTATCCTCCACGAAGGCCTTCTGGAGTAATCATGTTCCTGTAAGAAAAAGAATGAAAAGGAAAAAGCAAACTTATCTTAAAAAAATGCGCGTAGGATTGCCTTTACATTACTATCTAAGTGTAGTCATGCCTGAAATTGGAGTATGCGTATTATCTTTGGGGCATAAGGCCCTGTATCTATAATATAACACGTAAAATGACCATATAAATTCACGCTATACCCTTCACGATTAAGTCTACCATTAATTGGGCATAGTGTTTTCGAATAAGTTCAACAATAAGGCTAGTATATAAACGTAAACTCCTCCATAAACGTAAATTCCTTCCAAACTAATTATCTCAATACTATGGTATGTTCACTGCTAAAGTAATTAGAGAATATTGGTGGATTTCGTTAAAAGAATTCAAATGGAAACTAATTGGCTATGGCTATGTATATCTAGTGATACGGTTAGTATAGATACTTACTAAGTTCTTTAAAAATTCAAGTTATTAATATGCGAGCATACCAATATAGTTGTGTATAACTAATGAAGTAAATATATAATCTGCGATCGTTTAAAATAAATTAATTTGTGCTTAATTGAATATAGCTATATACATCTAAAAATAAAGTAGAAATTAAAATGTACGTAATGGACCATTTTTAGGAACATCTGATGCTAAAGTAAAGATTTTTCCTCACGAATTCCTTCAGAGATATATATGTATTGGCTATAGATAGTTGCCTTCCGGATTATTCCTTTTGTTGACGTTGATCCGGTTTTTCTTTCTTTAAAGACGCTGGTGTTTTACGGAGCAATACCGGGATAACCTTCAATCATTCGCCCTCATGCCGATTTAATTTCATGGGAACTTCTGGCATCACCGCATATAGCTTTTGATGCAGCCGATTATGTTTTCATTTAACAAAAAGATGTGAGCGTCGGATTAATAACACACTGCTGTGTGACGTTCGCGTAGGACTTCGCGCCTTGATAGGACCAGGGGGTTATTACCTGGTCTCGCTTAATTAATGAGGTTATAAAAAAAGTCTTGCTTTTTCCACAGAAGAAGTGGATTAAAGCGCTTTTCTTGTTCTCCCGCGTCGTACGCTGACTTGACTTTTCCCCTTTTTCTGCTTATCGGGTTTTCTTCCCAATTGCTGAATATCTCAAATCACGAGAACGATGCCAAAAGAAAATCCAAGATTTTACCCGCTGTCCGATTACTCCGTATTTTCACGATAGAAGCACAAGACAGATGTCTACCCTCTTCTTCTTCTTTTCCAACCCGTTTTCCTGCCGGGCACTTGTCTGGTCGAGTCTCGTCAACAGCAAATTCGCCGTGTGGCCCACGTTGTGTGCTGCTGCCTGCAGTACGCTACGACCATAACAATATTGAGATAATTCTTTTTTTATTTCAAAGGACACATTTAGAACAAGTTTTATCGTTCCATATCCTTGAAAAGACTTATGGCTACACTTTCTTTGAAAAACTATCGAATGTAAATTTGACGTCGAAGGAGTAAGGAGTGGCTAAAGTAAAAGTGCGACCAGGACACTCCAAAGAATACATGGGCATATTCCATCCTACTTACCAAACACCGTATACAGGTATATGCTTTGTAATCTGTATGTATATTTATTTATTATTTATTTTTTCCAAACATACAAAATGCAATCAACAATTCACTAAATTAAAAAAATTGATACATATCATGAATATCTCGCCTCCATATGTATATGAAATAGAAATGATCGTCACACACTTAGGTCTGCTCGTCAGAAAACCAAGTAAAATAGAGCTTTTCTCCCATACAAATCAAAGCTCAATGAAAAAATGTTTATAGTTCAGTTTGAGCGCCATCTACTATTGGTTAGTAAAAAGCAGAATAGCAATTTGTATGAAAGAACGGGTTTTTAAAAATTACTTGTAATCCACTTTACCACTTTACTTTTGATTCGGTAAGTGTGCGTGGAGTCAATCCGATCGGACGTTGCCTTGTGTTATAGATCAAATAAATCCATTTAAACATATCCAATAAATTAATTTAAGTCAAGTGATAGTGTTGTGCTAAACATTTTCAATCTAATCAATTACCTACTATAATTATTTAAATTCCGACGCGACCGTTAAATTAATAAATAACGAAAATAAATGTTATCCGCCAAGTTAAGGGCTCTTCTATGCCCTATCAACATGCTATAAGCCAGCAGCACGGTAACGTTTCCTTTCATTCTCTTCATCTGTGATCAGTGCAAATGCATTAGCACTTGTCACTGATCAGCAATCCGGGTGCACCCAGCTGTGGTCATTGAACTGCACGGTCTGAGGTATTGAAAGCAACAATAGGCATAACACTATTGTTGTTTTTTTTTTACCTCGCTGTGTCGTTGACTGCTGCTGGTGGCGCCCAAATATTTGTGTTATTGTGTGTCGCTTTTTTTTTATTTTGCTTTTTTGTTTTTGCCTTCAGCATGCAGAATTTCATTTTAGATTTCTGCAACATTCGCGGATTAAGAGCAAATCGGTTTTCGGTGTACTGCTACCTTAACTCAAAAAATCCGGCAATTCTTGCGCTAAGTGAATCCAAGGTCGTTTCTGATGCTGATATTAATCAGTATCACGACCCTGGTTACAGCTTCGTGCCTCTTTTTTCTCAGCATAGAGGGATCGCAGTATATATTCGGAATGATGTGGCCTTTACCATTCTTCAAGATTTTCCTTCTGCCAATCCAGAGTTTAACTATATCTGGATTAGGTTCAAACTTCACAAGCACATCATATACTTCTGTTTCCTTTGTCACAGCCCAAATATGTCTGATGACGACACGGTATCCGTATTTGACAATATCTCCAACAATATTGATCATTTGCTTTCTGTCTCCCCCTCTTCCGAAATCGTCCTGGTAGGCGATTTTAATGTTCAATATACCGTGGCTCAGACATTCTTCTACCACAAGTCCTGCGGGCCGTTTCGTTGAACTCTTCTGTGAATCATTTAATTTACAACAGCTAGTGGATGCACCAACGCGAATTCCTGATGCAGCTGGTGACAAAGCTAATTTACTCGACTTATTTCTAACATCTCATCCGGACAAATATTCCATCTCAGTCGGTTCCCCTCTCGGAAATTCAGACCATTGCTTAATCACGGCTCAATTTACCACCTCAAACCTGTGCCGCTCTACTTCTCCACCTACAAGTAGGCTTCTTTGGCACTATAAGAATGCTGATTGGGAAAGTCTCAATAAGTATCTTAGAGAAATTGATTGGTCGGTCTGTTTTGCTTCGAGGGATGTTGATGAATGCACATTAGAATTTAGTAACATACTAAATCTTGGCATGCGTGAATACATTCCGTATTCTTACAGCAGATCTCAACAACAGCATGATCGCTCCTGGTTTAACGATAAGTGCAACCAAGCTATAAAAGCGAAAGAGTCTGCTTTTCGCGCCTATCAATTGAATCCATGTCCGGATATGAAACAAGTCTACAAGACTGCACGGAACACCTGCAAGTCCATTATCCAGAGAGAAAAATTTCTTTTTGACCAGAATATTAGACAAAGAATCCTGGCGAGCCGCAAAGGTAGCAAAGGCTTCTGGTCCCTGGTCAAAACCATCAGGAACAACTTCACCAGTTCCTCTATACCTTCAATACTTAATAATGGTGAAGTGATTGTTGACTGCCTGGATAAAGCTAATATTTTAGCTGCTAGATTCGCTTCAAATCCTTGTCTTCCACCTACTTCACAAACACCTGTTTTGCATCCACCGTGTCAATGTGTACAAGAGCCAATACACGTTCGTACGAGGGATGTGTTCAGGGTCCTTAAGGGGATCAACGTCTCCAAAGCCGCAGGTCCTGATGGTTTTTCGCCCCTGTTAATTAAAAGCTGTGCCTCATCTTTGGCTAAACCTCTGCGCAAACTATTCTACTTGTCTTATTCGACAGGAAAATTTCCAACTGCTTAGAAGCTAGCTCACGTTCTGCCTATTCCCAAGAAAGGAGAGGGTAGCGATCCCTCAAATTATCGACCAATTGCGATCACTTCGATTCTTTCAAAGGTTTTTGAATCTATCATTAACTCAAAATTAATGAAGTATCTAGAAACTAATCATCTCATCAACGATCGCCCATATGGCTTCCGAGCTGGACGCTCATCTGGAGACTTGCTGACCTTTCTTACGTAACGTTGGAACCGTAGTCTTCATAATTTTGGTGAGTCTAAAATCGTTGCCCTAGATATTTCAAAAGCCTTTGATAGAGTCTGGCATCCAGCCCTTTTAGCCAAACTTAAAGCACTTGGTCTCTCCCCTCCTCTTCTATTATGGATTGAAAGTTTCCTATCTAGTCGCCAAATACGTGTTGTATTAGATGGCGTTACATCTGAACCGCATCCCATAAATGCCGGTGTGCCTCAAGGCTCTGTTATCTCTCCAACTCTCTTTTTAATTTTCATTAATGATCTGCTTTCCCTTACTTTCAATCCCATCCATAGTTTCGCAGATGACAGTACTCTTGATTTCACTTACTCCTTTGACACTCTTGCGGAATCCAGGGGGAATGCCGCATGTGTTAAACGAGATTGCATGTCTAGATCATTGAATAACGATCTTAACAGTATCCTCGCTTGGGGCAAAGCGAATCGCGTCGAATTCAATGCATCTAAGACCCAGAGCTGTCTCATCTCATTAAAACAAGATCATAACTTAACCACACCCGTTTCTTTTGATGGAGCATTAATTTCTGATTCACCGTCACTAAGCATTCTTGGCATTAATATTTCCAGTAAGTTAAACTGGACAGATCACATCTTCTCTGTTGCCAAAGAAGCATCGAAATGTCTTGGATTTCTGAAAAGGTGTAAGAAATATTTCACCCCGTCAAATCTAGCGCTCCTCTACAAGTCCTACATTAGACCTAGAATGGAATACAACTCCCATATATGGGCCGGGGCTGGTCGCACAGCCTTAGCTTAATTGGATATTGTCCAAAAGAGAGCCTTCAAGCTCATTGGCGATTTGGCAATAACTTGTCATATCGACTCACTCGAGCACCGCCGCAATGTTGGATGCCTTTCGCTCCTTTATCGCTACATGCATGGTCAATGTTCTGATGAAATATCTAGTCTAATCCCTTGTAGAATGATTCCTGCACGCAATACTCGCGCTGCAAACCGAGCACATCCTTTAACCCTTCAAATTACTTTCGGCCGTACAGTAAAATTCCGTGATGCTTTTTTATCCCGCACAGTGCGAATGTGGAACAGCTTACCATCTTCTGTTTTTCCTCCGGCATACAATCTGCGGAAGTTTAAGGGCAACATACATCGGCACCTCCGCCACTCTCCTCATATCCCCTAATCCTTTCCCTATCTCCTTCCTGCCATGCTGTGCTTTGCATCATAGGGTATCCCCTGAGCTTGGCTTAATAATATAAAAAAAAAAACATATAAAAAAATTAAAATTTTTATGGCAGAATATACCATAAAATATATCATTCTAAGTAATAGTACAAAAGAGTGCATGAAAACGTATTCAAAAATAACGAAATTGGCCTGTAAAAATTAAGATTTTTTCTCAAGAAAAGGGTGATGATCGAGAGTGCTTTTTAAGGAAATAAAGCAGAATTTATAAAAGTATTTTCAACAATTTCTCAACAGCTTTCTACTGTACTGATATATGTGCTTTCGATTTACTTTTATTAGTTTTCAAACGCTGTATCACATTTTGAAAATCTCCGATATTTAACTAATCTAGTAAACACCATGTTTCAAAATATAAATTCCTTATATCTAAAATTTATTTCCAACAATTCCTCCTTAAGACAACATTAGTTTTTATTTTTTACAATTTAAAGAACATAGACGCATGCAGTATGTTATAGTCATGTTCAAAAATCAGATTTTATCACAATTTTAAGTGAACTTACGCGATAATTCTCCGATCGCGATCAAACTTTGCATATTCATGCGAAATTACCAAAAAATACCAAATCTGAAGAAAAAATTGAGCGGTCACTTCTATTTTCCGAGATATTTCACTTTAAAATTCCTAATATTTACTCTTACACTTTGACATTTTCACAATTAATTTAATCTTCTTCTTCTTTAAAGTAGCAACAGGAATGAAATTCACTTATTGATATGTATATACATACCTGTCTGTGGGTGTGTGCTGTCATCCGGGTTGTGTGTGTGGTTCAATGTGTGACAATTCAATTATAAACAAACAAACCAGCATTGGAAAATGTTAATTTTTTTTCCACGGCTGTTTATTTTTATAAATATTTCCTCTTATTTTATTTAAAACACTATATGTAATTTTTTATTAAAAGAATTAATGCCCTAGACACACAGCGCTTTTAATGAAGAAATAGCTAACGATTCATTATAAACTGCAGACACACAGCAATTTCTTTAATTAAGTTGCACTGTCAAACTGGTTTTGATAAACTTATGTCATTAAAGAAGCGATATTGGTCGAATTAACGCGATTTTTTTTTTTTTAATTTAACAATTTATAAATGAGAAAAACTTTATATTAAAAGGAATATTGACAATATATAATTTGTTATTTACATTTCTTTACATTTCTTCTTCTTATTTTTCAAATCGGCAGATGCACAGCGGAGCTCCAGATTTACATTATATGCCAAATCTAGCACATTTTTCCTCATTATAGCTATAATGAAGGAGGAAAACACTTCATTAGTGTACTTCATTATCATCTGATTTTCGAGCTATAATGACGTATACCATTTGACACACGGTATTTTAATGAATAGTTAGTACAAATGATTCATTAGTTCGTGCTGTGTGTCTAGGGTATAATACCATACGAATGTTGTTGGTTACTTTAAAGTATGAAAGTACAAGTACAGTGTGTCGCTAAGGGTGTTGCTGACGTTGGTCGCGTTGCTTAAAGCTGAAAATATTTCAACTTGAGACGCGCAACACTGCAGTTGAGGCAATTTATGTGTGTAGAACATTGAAATTGTGAGTCAAACAGAGTCAAACACATGTTATAGCGTCAAAATTGGAACAGCATAAGCAACAGGCACTGCGTCCGCGTTAGTATCAGCAACATCATTCGCGACCGCTTCTCGTGAGAGTATCACATTGTAACTCAGGCTTTATACAGGAACTGTCAAACGCCGGCTGCGGTCACGCTCGTACTGTGTTTCACAGCCTTAAATTATTATATTATCAACACAAACCTGTACAGCCGTCCGATCAGAAATTTTAGAAATTTCGAAATTCGAAAATGGCTGAAGCGTAACCCCCGGAATATACAAGCCATGAACAAAGTCGAAAAAAGAGAGCAACGGGCCGGTCAGCAGGCGACATCCACAGTCTTCTTGCCTTGTCTTACTGCTGGAGTTTTTCATATAAAAGTTGCTTGTATCTTGTTCAAACGGTATAATTTTCATAAATTTGTTCTACATGCTATTTTTTTAAACTATTACAAAGAAAACATATTTGGCTGCAATTTGTTTTAACTTAATTTAGTGTGGGAGGGACAGTTTTGTGCTTTAGGACCTATTTAAGATGAAATTTTAGTTTTTCCTCCATGACGAGTGTACAAAAAGCAGTGAGAGTGAGCTCTTACTGCATGCTGTACCCGGCACGTAAAGGCCTTTTAATGTATCGGTGCCTTCGGCAACTTCATGGCTTGTATTGTATTATAACTATTCCGGGGGCTACGCTGAAGCTAATTTGTTTGCAATAGTAGTGGTATGCTGCCCATACTCCCGATCGAAACTTGGATTGAAGCACGGAATTTTTCCTACATTCAAATCGTATCCCCCGGAATAAAATACAAGCCATTAAGTCCCCGAAGGCACCAACACATTAAAAGGCCTTACCGTTCCGGGTCATAACCCCCGGAATATAATACAAGCCATGAAGTCGCCGAAGGCACCGTCACATTAAAAGGCCTTAAGGTGCCGGGTACAGCATGCAGTAAGATCTCACTCTCACTCCTTTTTGTATACTCGTAATGGATGAAAAACTAAAATTTCATCTTAATGAAGTCGTAAAGCCCAAAACTGTCGCTCACACAGCAAAATGAAGTTTAAGCAAATTGGAGCCAGATATGTTTTCTTTCCAAAAGTGTAAAAAAAAAATAGCATGTAAAACAAATTTACGGAAATTATAGCGTTTGAACAAAATACAAGAACTTTTATATGAACAACTACTTCAGTAAGACAAAGCAAGAAGACCTTGGATGTCGCCTGCTGACCGGCCCGCTGCTTTTTTTTCGCCTTTTTTCATGGCTTGTATCCTGCCGGGGTTAAGGCTGAAACAGATTACACTTAAGTGCGCGGCGCGACAACGCGGCAAAATGTTAGAGAACATGCGTTTCGTATTGTGCATCACGCATTGAAGACGGCGCGACAGCGCGGCGAAAATTTTTGCCGCGTAGTCATTTCTAATCCTAAATTTGCTGCTCACTTTCAGTGGTACCAACAAAAAAAATTATGTTTGGGGTAGGCAACTTCTCATGAAAATCTGTAGTACCAATATAAGAGCGCTGTATCTACACTGCTGCGCTCTTATTGCAATTTGTGACACAGCGCGGCGGAACAATTTCATCGTTCATTTTGCCGCGATGTCGCGCCGCGCACTAAAGTGTAATCTGTTTCAGCCTTTACGGTCGGTGCCTTCGGCGACTTCATGGCTTGTATTATATTCCGGGAGCTACGCCAAAACTCAGCAAAATGAAGTTAAAACCAATTGCTGCCAAATATGTTTTCTTTCTAATGGTTAAAAAAAAGCTTCTAGAACAAAATTATGGAAATTATAGCATTTGAACAAAATAAGGGCAACTTTTATATCAAAACTCCTACAGTAAGACAAGGCAAGAAGCCTGTGGATGTCGCCTGCTGACCGGCCCGCTGCTCTTTTTTGTCGCTCGATTACTTCTCAGCAAAACAACTTCCGCGTGTAGGCTATAGCAAACGTATGTTTGGTTGGTATATATTCTAAGCTACTAGTCATAGATATGCGTATAAATGCAATTAATTTGAATAAGAAGAAGGTATTTTGGCGACATAAAGATTCGCCCAATTTACGCTCGAAAATTTAGTTCATCATATGGGCTCGGCGCTGCGAATTAAAGGCGGTTTAGTGTAATTTTCAACGTCATTTTGTAAATAATTTGTATTGTTTACATTACAATAACCCCAAAATCTGCATCCAGCCGGTGTTGTTTGTGTATTTTGGATTCGGTCGGAATTATCCTTTATATGTTTTGAATTTGTAGTTCTGATCATTATGACGAAAAGGTGCAAGAAAATAGTTTGCTAACGGGCCCAGATGAAAGTCTTAACAGTCGGGTTTTTTGTGTCAAATTTATGGTAGAAATCTGTTATCATTGTTGTGTATGGTTGGTATGATGGCGAATTTCCGGATGCAATGTAGAAGAGTAACCAAGGAAGCTGTCCATCTGTTGAAGTAAATTCTGCTAAGGTGTGTATCATTTAGAAAGTTGTATAATTGTAAATTTCTTAATCAAATTCTTTCTTTTCAGTTTGTACTCTTTTAAATTCATGCATGTATAACTTGCGGATATCGATATCGGAAGGAAACAAACCTGTTGCTACCTTCAGTTTTTATACAAAAAGTTATCAGAAATCTAAATAGTATAAATAATATGAAATGATATGAAATGATTAGAAAAAAATCTCTTAGTTCACCTGATTTTCTTCCTATCGGTTTGCACCCATTTCTGTGAGTGCATCTGGTATTGTTTTGTATGCAGATCTATGTATATATTAGCAATGCAGGGGCAGCTGTAATTTAGACTCTCAGCACCATGCTTACAAGGTATAAAAGATATGTAGATTTATTTTCTAAAATAGATTAAAACAAAATAAATTTGTGTGTTAGTATAAGGAATTTCAAACATTTGTAACTACTCATTTAAGCACCATTTAAAAACGAATTACAGTGGAAAGTTTTTTCAATTAGGTTTTGTGGCCTTAGTACCACAGATAAAAAAAATATATATAAGACTTGCGAGAATTGCTTTAATTTTTATATTGTATCTAATAAATAGATTTTATGTAAGTCGCATAATTAGGTATTTCTGTTATTGAGGCCAATTTAGTCAGCCCCTTCAGAGCTCAAATCAAATCAAAAAACTATTTATTCACTAAACCCTATGCCTAATCCCTAAGTGGACTAAAATACCAACTTCTTGATTGGTAATTAGTTTGCTACTATACCAACTGCTTGATTAGTAGTAATGGAAATTTTTTTGAACATATCGATATATCGGATTTTTGATATATCAGAATAATATATCAATATATCAATATTTCAAAAACGTATATGGATCGCGCAAAAGATTTACTTAATACTCATTCTCTCTATTATCAACACAGTCATTGACTATAGGCCAGTGATAGTTCATACGATAATATAAAAAAGTATATATATATATAAAACAAATATGTTTAATGAATGCTTAAATAAGATAGTTCTACGTACCTACTTTATAAAAATCTTACGTTAGTTAGAACCATACTTTAAAATAAAAATCATGGTTTTCGCAGTTATGATTTTGGAATGGCAAAAACATTTTCTATGTAGTCTCTTGAGATATGGAAACAATTCTCATACATACCTACTGACGTACCTACATGCATGGAACTTTAAAGATATTATGTACAAAACTTCAAGGGAAGCTAAAAGCTTATTACACTCACACCATCGGAATGCTCTATGCTAAATTGAAATTATTTTGTAAAAACTGCAATCGACTCATTAATTAATGATCTAACATAAAATAGAAATTTGTGGACCATTTATAAATTTTACATTTATATAATCCAAAAACAAAGTTTTCATTTTTTATACCCTAGATGAAATCTATAGGGAATACTAAGTCATTCCGTTTGTAACGCACAGAAATAATGATGGTAGAGCAAAATGGATTGGACACCCCCGCATAAAATTAAAAGTTAATTTGATTTTTACATGTCCGTCTGTCCGTCCAGGCGCACGATAACTCGAGAACGCGTTTACTTAGAAAGCTGAAATTTTGTACACGGACTTTAAAAAAAAAGTAAAATTAAGCTCGAAAATGAGACAAATCGGGCAACTCCTTCGTGGGGTTGCCATACAAAAATTTCGTATTCCACGATATATTTGGACACTACCTGAGAACACGTCGATATAGATAGCTGAAATTTGGTACATTGTGTTTTCATACTAATAGCAAATAAAATTTCAAAAATGGACTAAATCGGGCAGCCCCTTCTTGGTGTTGCCATATAAATTTTTTGGTTTTTTACATATACTTTGAAAACGATCAGTCCTAGACATTTTTATTGTACTAAAAAATTCTTCAAAATAAGAAATCCTATAAAATTGGTTATAATCATTTTTTCTGTCCGACGTGCCGTTCTAGAAATATATGCGAGAAACCAATGCAAAAATCAAAATTGCTCAAATGGGGGACCATACGAAATTTCATACGTGCATTCATCTAGGGTATCATAAGAATTGGGGACCAATATTAGCTTTTTTACTTGTTTAATATCCCTTATTTAAATAAAAATTATAATTGTATAGCTTTTAAATTAAATTTTTTTTGAAAACTTGAAAAAATAGGAACATTTTCAATTCAAAGATCTACAAAAATATCCTTAATTTAAGACCAGTACTTCTCTGGTAAGGAATTTAAGAAGAGAAGCGTAGATAATCTTTTTCCAGTAAGCCGATTTCTAGCTTTTTTTGCTGTTGCTCCAGCTTTAGAAAATAAACGTTCACAAGGAACTGATGTTGCAACGATGCTTAAATATTTATGGCTTAGTTCATATAAACCAGGAAATATCGTCTTTATTTCATCCCAAGCAATAAAGCAAACTTGGTTTAGGTTATATACAGGCATTCTTAGTTATTGCGTTATTTCATCATTTTTTACTCTATCCGTTCTTACTTCGGGATGAGATCTAGCTTGTGTAACACGTTTGTGATGAGCCCATACATAATATCCAATTCTCCTTCTTCGTTAGTGCAGTTAACAACATTGGAAGAAATATCATCCTCCTCATTGCTGTTGCTTTGAGATCAGTGCTGGAACTTCAGTGTGTTGAAAGTGTAGCAAATTCGATTAAAAAAGTGTGGTAGAAGTGAAGTAAATGATTTCCATTAAGCTTAATTGAAAATTTTCTGTAGGTACTAAGTGCAGTACTCTATTAATCATTCTTAGCTTGATGTGACGATTTCATAAACATGAAATGACAAGTACAAATTTTGGTAGAGATAACTCATTAAATTTTTAAAAAAAATTATTGTTAAATTTAAGTTAACGACTGATGAGAAAACTGAACGAATGGTTAGCAAATTTTATTAAAATATTTGTAGATATGTAAAACCATAGAGATTTTACTTAAGAATATTATTTAATAAAACAATGGACAAATGGACATATAAAATTATGAATCTTCATAACAAAAAAAAAACATAATTAAAATTCTTATCGTACTTATAAATTACACAAAGATCACGTATCATTACAAAATTAAATAATTTTAATAAAGCAGAAGTGATTGCACTTTCTTATGCCTAGCAAAAAAGAATTCTTTATTAAATTTAATAGGAACAAATGATGAAAACTATTAATAATAAATTATGTAGTATGATTAAGTCACCTACACTATTACTTAATTACATATTCCTCGTTAGTGAAAGAAAATTTCAAAGCATACTTTATTAACTCATGTGGCGGATTTGAAGCAAGATGTGGACTATTTTCAAAAAGTTCCTTTGCTAAAATTATGTTTTCGATTGTTTCAGTATTCAGGCAATTTCTTTTATAGTCTTTAATAATTTTAAAATTGGAAAATTCCCTTTCAGCACTAGCACTGCTGTGAGGTAAACTACAAAACTGTAGCATGTAATCTGCAAGCTCTTTGTATGCATATTCACCAAGTTCATTTTTAATTTTAGAAATGTTAATCCAATATGTAAAAATATCATTGGACTCATACTGCAGTATACTTTCTTTCCCTATAATATCGTTCCATTGAATATTAAGTGTATCTAAGCTGCTATCGTTAAATGGGAACTCGACTTGTAAAGGTACAATTTAAGGTTGAGGGAAGTGTTCCAGAAATCAGTTCTGTGGGACTTAAATATTTTAGAATATTAAGTCTTTTATTTTGCAATTCAAACCGTTTTTTGAGTTGCAGACAAATTTCAATGTGGTATTGAAGGAATATTTGTTTTATTTTCAAAACAGCTTCATCGTCGACTCTATTTTGGACAACAATCCCAAACCCAAATAAATCATGGGATAGCCTAGGTAATAATCTTTAATTTAAAACGTCTGTGTGTTCCGAAATGTGTTTGGGCTTTAAAAAATTCTTCATTAGTTTGAGCAGTAATTTTCTAATGCTATCATTAACGAGATGTATTTGTCTATTTTTGGACTGAAATAATAAATTAAAGCTATTAATACTTTTTAAATTTGTAGACAGAAGAATATTAGACTAATAATACTTTCTTTGTCTGTCAGAAATTCTAAGATATCCCTCGTATTTCTGTCCTCAGGGTTTTCAAAGGAATATAAATTGAAATAATTAATAAGAGATTGTTTTTGTTCTAATATTCTATTTATAGAATGCTCTAAGGGAAGCCACCTAGTAGAACAATATCTTAAAATTTTGTGATAAGAAGTATCAAATGACTTTTGAAACTCCTCGTAGTCTAAAAGCCTTGTTGGACTATGCGCGAAATTATTATAAATACTTCTTACGTGGTAATTCTTTGCAGCATTAAGTGCACATAAATTGAGTGAATGGCATACGCCCCCGATACAAAATAATTTAGGGTTAACGGTTTCTAATTTTGACTTGACACCATTAGATTTATCCATCATGACTGATGCATTATCTGATGAAAATCCTATATTGTTTTTTATTGGAATAATAAATTCATCAAATTTCCTTTGGATTTTATTAAAAATTTCTATTGAAGAATTTTCTTATCAATAACATCATAGTATCTTACTACAATAACGAGTTACTTCTTAGTGTAGATGATGCTAAATTTGAATTTTCTCCTAATATCTACAAGCTTATTTAGTGCAAAAGGACCTAAGATATTTCTTATTAAAATAGATATCTTCTTTCTTCTACAAGAAACATTTTCTGTTATGCCGCGTCCCTTCAGAATTTGGCTAATTAATCCCGAAAGCGAAAATGATAAATTATGCCACACACAGTTCAAGGCAATAACCAATTCTATTTTTTTTTATTACTGTATTATTGGTATTGCCTGTCTTTGCAATGTATTCTTCTATTTTTTTATTACATTTTTTTCGCAAATATTTCTTTTGTGAAGTGGACATGATTCGTGCCGTTGTAAAAGATTGAAATTATTTGATAGTATTCTTTTGCAAGCCTTACAAACACAATTCTGGTCTTTTTCTTCTAACCAGGTAAAGTTGAAGTCCCACTCGAATCTATATTTTTGCACATATTTGTTTTCTTTTCGGTCCATCCCTAACAATTTATATTTTAAATAGCAAAATCAAAAATGTTACAACTATAGAGAATTGCTTCACACTTTACAAAAAAAAAAATACCCGCGTTTATCGTTAAAACGTCAACTCACGACCATGCCCTGTGGCTATCTACCTACTTGTCTTCTCTCGAATGCCTATCCAACATTTCATTTATTCAATCACACATTTCTGTCCCTAACCTTGCCGGCAATTCTAACATTCCCTATCTCATACAACAAACATTATTTCATACTTGGCTATATTGTCCTTCGCAATGCATTCGAAAGGAGACGCCCATAGTCGTGAGAAGACAATGCAACTGCATTTCTTAAATTGCTTTAAGAGCATATTGGTGCCAGGAGGTAGAGATGGGTGTTTTTACAAAAATATCGATATGCTGTATCGGACGCTTTACCTACAAAAAATATCGATGCAGCCAAATATCGGGTCAAAAATTATCGATTATCGGATCCAAAAATGTGTGCATAATATATTCAACGCTATATTATTCTTCACACTCCACTTCTTAAATTTTAATTTCAGAAATACTCTTTAAATTAAAATTTCAGTTATTTCCGCCCTAGAAGAGTGTTAATTTTTATATGAATACTAACTTTCACCTTCAGGTCCTGAAAGAAATTGCAAAACAAATGTTTTAAAAAAAGAAACCTGCCAAGGAGTTAGAAAAATCAAATATATTTCAAATATATATCAATATTATAAGTAATACATACATAGTTCATATTCAGGTACATAACATTAGGTATATCAAATATATTTCAATATTATCACAAATAACACAAAGTCCATATTCAGGTACAAAAAAAAAAAAATACAGTACTACAAATTTAAGTTAATTCTCTGAATTCAAAATAACTCTTATTCCCAATCTGACTTATTTAACGAGTTCAAAAACAAAAGCTGGCTTAATCTTTTCGGTGTTAGGCGATTTCTCTCTTTTGAAGCTGTATCACCACTTTTTGAAAAAAGCCTCTCACATGGAACCGAACTTGCAACAATAGGCAAAAAATTAAGTGCAATTTTATAGAGAGTTGGGTGGATTATTTTTAAAGCCTGCCACTCTAAAATTGGTTCTCTGCTGATATCACATACAGGAGTCTTTAAATATGCATCTAGCTCTGGATGCAATGATGAAGTAGTTGAGAGTGAATTCATTTCGGTATTTTTTTTTAGCAATCTTTTATGTCTCGCCCAAAGATCCAAGTTATTTTGGGGATCTAAAATTTCATCTTGCGTGTTTTGTAGTGATACATTTGTAATAGAGGCCTGATCTTTTAAAATATTGTTTACGTATTTTATTACATTAGCAACATTTAAAGGCTCCTCAAAATGCATTTTCTTAAAACGGGGATCATGCAATGTTGCCACCGCAAAATTTGACACTTTTTCTATATCACCTACTCTAGCTTTCCACTCCAGAAGTATGTTGTCGCGTAAAGTTTTTGCAGTACTGCTCACTGGGTTAAGCTCCAGGATAGTATCTCTTAAGCAATATGAAATGGGGATCGCTCTACTTCCGGATAAGTACTTTTCTCCTGAAATTTCTTTGGTAACCACTTCAAGTGGTTGAAGAATAGGAATAGCGTCCTTAATAACCTGAATTTCAGAAGCAGACAACATTTATGGTGCGGACGTATATTCCAAAATTATTGTGCTAACAACACCTATTAATTGTAAAAAACGCTCTAGCATATAGAACGTAGAATTCCATCGCGTTTGTACGTGCTGCAGTAATTTTACAGGGGTCACCCCAGGAAGTTGAATTTTCCGAAGCGCATTAGCAGCATTTACGCATTGCTTAAACCATGTAACAATAGATTTAACTTTCGTGATTATATGCACTAGCTCAGGATTTCTCTTAATGGAAGTTTCAGCAATTAAATTTATTGTATGGGTCAGACAGGCCAAATGTTTTTTTGATCCAAAACCATCGCAAATACCTTTTTTTCATATTTGCTGCATTATCAGTGATAACGCATATAATTTTATCTGGTGGAATATCCCACGCACTTAAAACTTCCTTGATTTTTATAGTTATATTTTCAGCAGTATGACTGGTAGTCATCTCATGAACTCCTAAAATTATCGAGCACAGTACGCTTCCGTCTATAAAATGGCCTGTTAAGCCTAAAAAACTTCGTGTATTATATGGTTCCGTCCATATATCAGTAGTGAGAGCCAACATTTTACCCTCTAATTTATTTTTCCATTTAATAAATAAATGGTCGTATTTTTGATCTAACAGTACTGTAATTTTCTTACGGCTCGGAATTTTATAAAGCGGAACTACCTTTTTACAGAAGCATAGAAATCCTTCTTTTTCTACTATAGAAAGCGGCAGGTTGTCTTTCGCGATCATAAAAAGTATTAAATTTGTTAGCTCAGCTTCACGATGACCACCAGCTAAAAATTAATTTCAAAATTAATAAGATATCTAAATTTCATACCTTGTGTCAAACTAACTTGAATATGATTCAGTTTTCAAAAATGAGTCGGCAATTGCTCCACGCGATTGTACTCTGTTGCTGCTCCCAACACGAAACATTGCAATTTCATTACCTCTAATTCTTTTGCTTTACTCTCCGTTTTATTTTCAGCAGACCTTCTGATTTCATCTGAACCTGAAGTTGAATACGCATCAGGATGATTCCTCAATAAATGGGAAAATAAATTTGTGGTATTTCCACTTGATGAAACTGTTTTTAAGCAGAGCCGACATTTCGCACTATTTCTGTTTACCCTTTCAAAAAATTTCCAGAGTGAACTTCTAGCAATAGGTGCCATTTTTCTTAAAGACAAATAGTAACACAGTGCCACGGCCACCGAAACGGAACTATAACTTATCGGCATCACATCAATTATGAACAGTTCAATATTTGTATGTTTTAATACAATTAGAGCACAGCAAAAATATTTTTTATTTATTTTCATCACATATAAATGAATTAAAAATTGAGACCAAAAATATATTTCTCGAACAATACTTAATGCTAGTCACTCAAACTCAAACTCTATGCTTAATGTCGCAAATCGCAATATAAAATAAATTTTCAGGTGCGCAATGGCAAAAGGAAAAAGGTCTATATCGACAGAATTAAATTCTTTTTTTGAGTTTTATTCACACAAAAATTTCCACGCAAATATTTAACAAATTCTCAGGAACGCCCGGTAAATTATAAAATTTTGTCTTGAAAATCGCTATCGCACTAAATTTGGAATAGGCGCAGTACGCTACGAACGAAGCACAAATCATGAAAAAACACTTGATTATTTTATTTTTTCAGTTCATCACATATAAATGAATTACAAATTGAAACCAAAAATATTTTTCTCGAACAATCGAACAATGCTTAATGCTAGTCACTCAAACTCAAACTTTATGCTCATTAATCCCAAAATGAAATATATTTTCAGGTGCGCAATTGCAAGATCTATATCGACAGAATTAAATGCTTTTCTTGAGTTTTATTCACACAAATATTTCCATGCAAATATTTAACAAATTCTTCGAATCCGAAATAACTAAAACAGCAAAACAAATAGAAATGCATACATGGCCATGCCCATGCGGTTTTATCAAATCCAATTCGTACTTCGTGTTCGTGTAATCGTATTCGTTTTCGTAGTTCAGCTGTTCAGCAGGCAAAATGGGTAGGGTAGGTTAAGATTTTGGAGGAGTGATGGAAAGGAAAATACATAAGATGAAAGCAAAACACAAATCTAATAATCCCTTTGCCTTAGCCTTCCTTCCTGTTTGTGTTTGTGGTGATGATTTATGCATTATTCTATCATGCTGGAATGTGGGCATGTGGGATATTTCTTTTCTGTTTCTGGTCCCGAATCAACAAATTCCGATCTGGATTTGTACGAAAGGGCTGGTTCAGAACTTGAAAAGGAACACAAACAAAAATTATACCCTTCCGATATATCGTATGGAAATATCGATACGGACGATATTTTGTTAATGCAAATATAGATAAAAAATTTAAAGAATTTTAAGCAAAAATATCGATAATCGGGATATATCGATACAGTTTGCCCATCTCTACCAGGAGGGTTTTGCCTGGTTACTTTCACGCCGAATCAATTCCATGAATCCATTATCATACGGCTGAGTTTATTACACCTAGGCACATTTCTTTAACCTTTTTCTGGCGTATCAGTTCCAGAAGATTGTGCCTGAGCAATTCTCAGTAATGATAAATTAAAACATTTAATATATCTTGGAAGCATTACACAACTTACAAATATACATACTCCTTTTCCTTGTTTTCCAAAAGAATCTGATTTCCCATTGCTTCTTTCTCTTGACACGGTTGGAGAGGTGCTTCAACAACTTCACAAATCTGTTGTTCATCATCTTCATTCGGGCTTTTCCTTAAAATATATTCAATTTAGAATTAGAACTGAAAATAAATTCTTATAACCATTATTCTCTTTTGTTTTAAAACATTTAAATAACGGAGCATTTCACAAATCACAGATTCACAGCACACAAAAACTCTACAAAAAAATAGAAAAACAAACAGAGCTTATGTGTTATGGTAGTATATTGAGTGATTGGCTTGGACGTGAAGTCTAGACTGTCAGCATGAGCTGACAGATCACTCGGCGGACAGCGTTGACTGTAGGGCGGCACGCTAGCTCGCCTCGGCTATTGGCGGAGAGTGTGGGGAGGTTCCACGAAAAGCCTGCCGCTGCCGGCTGTCGCCTGCCGCCGGCACACATTCGGTCCTGAAGGGACCCTTACGTCACTTACCTACATCCACATCGAAGGCGCAGATGGTATGCCTTCATTGCACGCCCCAACCACCCATCTGACTCTGAGGGCAGTTATTTTCAGAGTCCCTGGTAGACCTGTAAAGAGAGAGACTAGCGGACCTAGACGACCTTCATGTAAGAGGGCTCCGGGAAAATGAAAGGGAAACCAAAACCTTATACTGTTCCATGTAGTTATAAAAACCGTTTACTCAATAATTTTACAAAAAGTGGAGCTAGAGCTCATCTGACAACAATTCGACTACAATTGTTAAATCTCTTAGGCTAAATTACATTATTTCGGGCTATCATTAAGACCAATAATTTTATAGACATGGCAGGCCAGCTGGTAAGTATTCGTTTAATTTATTTTCCTCTCACCCAATGACAAGAGAAATTATAAGGAACCAAAAGCGCGTAACGTATATAGCTATTTATGTTAATGCAATCATACCAATACCGAGACAACAATATAATAAAATTAAGCAAATGTACTTGACGGCGCACGGTCCCTCGAAGGAGCTCCCTGGAGGCGAAAGGTTTCTGTTTGCTGAAAGAAATTGGGTTAAAAGTAGTTGAAGAAGGTGGTTCCTTCAACCTTAATGGCTTGTTTACCTGATATATTTGTCCGCTTTTGTTTAACGCAGAAAACTTTAACTGTAGCAAGCATAAGTAGATGCATATACACGTATACAAAAATGAGTTTAAGTTAAAATTAGAATACGGAGTTACGTAATGTAAGCCAATAAATGAAAATAAGTATAAGTCCAAAATGTTCGCCAAAAGCTATAGGTTAAAATCGAATAGCCCAAAAAGGCTGATTTTTACCCCAGAGTATGTAGTCTTCGTGCATCTACTAGCTAATAGTGGGTTTAACCACAGATTAGAATGTATAAGCTAAGGGCGATCATATGTTCACATTTAAGATGCAATTCTAATGCGGATAGCTAAGAATGTTAAAGTTCGAATAGTGCTTGGAATATGCCGGCACGCAAATGTACATCAATAAAAACGAGGGCTGACAATTTCTTTCGATTCAGATTAACCTATGAATATTATATTGTTTAAAATAGGAATAAATACATCGATAACGATAGCTGCTAACACTCTAGAGATAAAATGTGCCTTCACATCAATTACTTATCCTACTAACAAAATGTGATCTAAATTGATAAAATACGGAACATTGGATGGAGAAAGAAAAGCAATAATACTCCGAAATGTGAAGCTAAATTTACAAGAATCATTGAGGCATGTTAATTCATGTTAGGCTATACTATTAATTGTAAGATCTAATATTGTTTTTCAGTAAAAAAATGTATGTAAAACTAAAAATATGTTAAGATATAGTATAGTAGTAGATCATACCGCTTAGTAATTTCAGAACTTGATTCATAGACAAATGGAAATATGCTCTAATATACGCATGTACCAATATGGCACAGTATATACAACCTTCCGTAATCCATTTGAGCTGGAAGCGAAGGTCTTCATTGACTCTGACTGTCGTAGCGGAGTACTCTTGTAGCTCGGTTATGAGTATAATATCCAGATGCAATAAAAGACGGACGTTCTGCTCCACGTAGACTAGGGTTTTGTTGAGGAATGTCAAAAACTTTAGTTGCGCAGTAAGAACCAACAACGTAAATTGATAGCGCCGCAGCACTAGATACCGCCGGCTTGGTCTTCCTTCTCCTCATGTATTTTTAAAAAAAATTGCAATGCGAACGTCACCGAGTCGAGAGTTATAAAACTTTTATAGATTATACAAAGTCACCACTCTTTAAGCACGTGGGATGAATTTCAATACATAAAACAATTCTGATATCACGATAATTTTAGTTTTTCCACGGGCGTAATTACAAAAGCAAGATGTCTCCACTCTCTTCTTTTTTTTTTCTTGTTTTCCTTTTTCGCCACCTTTTCTATCTGGCGCGATGAAGTTTATTAGGTCGCGTTCGGTGTCTATAGCCGCTCCGTCCACACAGATAGCAGTCCGTGCTTTCATGGCGCAGCTAGTCCCAGTGTAGCACAATGCTACCTGCATTATGCTACGACCATAACATATGCTTTATATCAAAGAACATATAACTTAACTGTTAGATGCTCTTTGTTTATATGCAATAAAAACCACGTAGGTATATGTCCGATCTCGAAGGCAACGAGGGCATACTACAAGAGAAATTTCTTGAGCAGCTGTTCAATACACCCTTATTCACCAGTGTGTAAAAAACAACGTGCCTGGTTATTGAAAAATGTAAACATTTCTACTTCACATAAAACAAGTAAATTTCTCTTTGTCACACACATGCTGAATTTCCTTAAAGCTACATGCAATTTTTTCTTTCAAATATAATCATTTGTTTATTTTATTTTTTCAAATGTTGTCCTATTCTCGTGGGTAATCTCTTTCTATCGATCAGCTGTTTAAGAAATTTCTCTTGTAGTATGCCCTCGTCGCTCGAAGGTATAGCAAAAAAACGTTGAAGTGTTTTTCGTTTGGCTGCTGCCAGCATATCTCCCTTCAAATGAAACAAGAATGAAGTTGGTTGAGCTTGTGCGGGATAATCATATGATTGTCAGTTAACATACTTTTGAACCAGATTAAGGTACACCAGAAAATTAATGAGTTTTCCTTTAAAGTGCTAATTTGATAAACTAAGAAATTTATTATGAAATATGTATATCTATATTTATTGTTTATTTTCCTTAATTGTCAAAAGTGTAGTTGAAATAATTTAATTCTCAACAGTGTAGTAGAAATGAGTTGGAGTGTAGTAAACAATTCTAAGAGCTAAAGTGTAGTAAATCTACTCCACATGTAGTAGATGTAGTAATGATCGTACGTAGATATTTTATTACTTTGGCATAAGTCGTGGGATCTCTAAAATGTATATTTTTAAATCTAGGATCTAGGAATGTGGAATGTGCCAAGGCATGACTGTGCTCAATTTGTCGAAATCTTCTATTGAATTCGTGTTGCAACACGACTAATGATTTTTTTTGATTTCTTTAAGCTGTTCTATCTCAAATGCTGAAATCATATTCGGAGCATCATATATATTGCTTATAATAGTAGAAAGCTGTAAGAACCTTTCAACCATGTAATAGGTTGAGTTCCATCTGGTTTTAACGTCTAAAGCTACTTTCAATATTCATCCTTCAGGCTGACCTTGAGCTCTTTGCTCTTTACGTAGGTCGCCTGATGCCGACACACTACGTTTAAGCCACACTACTATTTTACGAATCCTTTCCAATAAATCTATTAGTCCTGGTGTATTTTTCACTGAGCTTTCACAAATTGATTTCAATGTGTGGGCAAAGCAATGAATATGCTTTTGAGAGCCAAATGTGTCACAAGCAGTTTTGACAATATTTGCCCCATTATCTGTTACAATTGCTGAAACTTTACCTTTTGGTATTTCCCACCTTAGAAGTATTTCTAGAAGCTCAGCTCCAATGTATGCGGAAGTATGCGATTCCGTTAACTTTACTATATCCAACGTAGCAGATTCCAATATCAATCCAGACATAAAATGCACGGTTATACCAAGAAAACTATTTGTCTGACTGTCAGTCCAAATATTTGTTGTTAAAGTTATTAGACAGAGTTTCATATTTTTTTCAATTAATTGTTTAATTGTATTTCGGGTGGGTACTTCATACAGTGGAGCTACTTCTTTCATAAGGTTTCTAAATCCTCTTCCATCTACGAAGGCAAAATGTAAATTGTCAATACAAATCATTTTAACAAGCTCGTTTGTGATTTTCAAGCTTTTTGATCCGCCATCCAAAAACATTAATTATTAATGATAAAGCATTAGTTAATTATAGGTAATAACAATTTTTATACCTGAAAAGGATGCCACAGTTTTCATAGCTTTTACAATATTTGGCTGTTCTTGAATAGGCAATAATTTTTTGGTGTTGGGCTCTTTTTACTAGCTCCCTTTTCTTGTTCTGAATTATCAATATTTTGGTGTCTAGGATTTTGCCCCTAAAATATTATAAATTAAGTAAAAAAAATAGGCGCCCCGAAAAACCTAATGGCAGTAATAACGGAAAATAAAATGAAGCATATACATAAAGCTAATGCTAGGGAACGTAGCGTACCTTTTGAAGTGGTTCTTATACTGTACTTCAGTATTTTTCTCAGTACTTTCATCAAACAAAAGTCAACAGTACAAAAAGCAATTAAAAAGAACAAATATTTTTGCACAACTGCGGACATATGACCGACGAACATTGAAGTTTCTTTGGGTATACTTGCCATTGGTTGGATAATAGTTTTAAAAGACACTCGATGGCACTGGCATGTACACGCTTTCCAGGCTCACAGTTTTGAAAAAATCAATGAGATAATCTCGCTAATTAAGCCAGGAGCGGAAAATACCTGATTCTTAAAATTATTTACTTTCGGTTGTTGAGTCGTTGCCGAAACATGTCCGATGTGCAAGGCACACATTAAATTTGCTGTGTTCGTCCGATTTTATCAAAATTTTTAATCATAATGAATCTTTGTGTAAAAGGCATTTAATGTAAGTTTCCCTTTTTATTTGTCTTTCAATTTTGTGACAGATTAATCATTAGATGATAAAAGAGTGCTCAAACTTGTGGAATAAGATAAACAAGCCCAAAAGCTCGGAAGAAATCGCCAAGGTTTTAGAAGCGCAGTATACCCAGTCATAACGAGGTGGAATTCCCCTAGTGAGTCTGTAAAAGATATCCTTCACCATAAAGACCGAGTTAAAGCTTTGTGTGAGGTTTTCCATAGCCAAATTTTTTGAGTGATTTTGAATATTTGGCTGAATATAAAATACTGTTGGGTCCTATACCTATAACTGCAACGCTTGACTTTTTGCAAAGGGAGAAATATATAATGTTCGGCTATTTGCCGGCCTCATTAGCTTCATTGAGAAGGAAGCTGAACAAAATATGTTGTGAAGATATTCTCCAGATCCAGATCCTTTAAAAAGAAGCTGAAAAGCTGCAGGAAAGTTTGATTGAACGATTTCAACCATACTTTGATTTATCGCCGGATATCAATGACGCAATTTCTGCTACAGTATTTTGCCTCACGCTGAAATTAAAATGGATAAGTTCCCTCAATCCATTATTCACAGACTCGACAATTAGAAACATTTTAAAAATTATCACAGATCCGTTTAAAGTTGAATGTGCAACCGAGATCGAAAGAAGTGATGTCGAGCTTACCAATGAAAATTGTCCTTCAAATACCGATACATCAGTTCGTTTTCAGGTGAAAAATTGCACACACTTCCTGAATCCTGAGACTGAGAACATTCCGCCTCCGGCGACACTCGACACAGTCTAAGCAACAGTCTAAAAAAAGGTGCCGTGTTGGTTATAAACATAAAATTAGCAAAGAGACTACTTGTGAGTGCATGCAGACAATGCCAAGTGCCACTGCATTTCCCAACTTGCTTTGAAAAATACCACAATATTCAAAATTATTAGTGATTTTGATTTGCTTTTCGTTATATTAACTTTATTTGTTTCTTTTTTTATTTTTTTTAATTTTTTTATTAGTTTTAATCACTTGAAGTAATCTTCATCATTACTAATATTATAGTAATGAAATATCATTGATTTTTTATAAAAAATAGCGAATTTTGACATAAAATCTATTCTTAAATTAAAATACATACCTGTATTCCAAGCAGATATGTAATTATCTTTATCAATGTCCTATGTGCACAAAATGCAACTTACGTTAAAAACCTGTAATCCAATCATAAAAAACTCATAAAATTAAATCGGTTCTATTCCATTATGCCAACATTTTTTTAAATAAATTTGCACGTACCGAAAGAAAAAGGCGAAGCGAAAAATCTCAATTTCAAATAGATTCGATTAATTAGAGTAAATTACGAGATATGTAATTATCCTTATCAATGCCCTATGTGCACAAAATGCAACTTACAGTACCAACCTGTAATCCAATTATAAAAAAATCATCAAATTAAATGGGTTCCATATGACAAACATTTTTTAAATAAATATGCACGTACCAAAAGAAAAGGGTTAACACTTGCTGTCTAGCGAAAATCTTCAATTTCAAAAAGATCCGATTAATTAGAGTAAATCACGAGATAGATAATTATCTTTATCAATAGCTACCCATACACGATGGGATTTGCGTGCGAGCAATCTAGTCCAAGATTCCTTCCGGAAAACTAGCATGATTACATGTATAGCCTGTATAATTTAGAGCTTTCACTTGAAATTGACATTTTCATATAAATTTGTGCATTCGGTAGTGGCGTACTGTCGTCTCAAAAATTTCGACGTTTGAAACGACACTCCTATACCTATTTGACAGTAAACTTCAGCGTTTTAATGAGTAAAGAGTATTTAAATACGGAATGGCTAACAGAAAAGAACTAGCAATTATTTATGCTCTCAGTATATAGCGAGTGAAACAATGAATAAAAAAAAGAAGAGACGTTTGTGGCAAAAGAAGTGGTTACAATTTAGACACCGATTTAGTGATATTCGGCTCTTAAGAGAGCTACAGTAGTCCTCAATTATTTGAGAATGAACGCAATAACCTTTGGCATTTTGCTGTCCAAAATCAAACCACTTATTCGAAAACAGGATACAGTTATGAGGCAAAGTATTCCAGCACAAGAGAGACTTATAGCAACACTTAGATTTGTGGCAACAGGCAGAACTTATGAGCTTCTCAAATTCTCTACAGCAATTTCACCACAGGAGTTGGAAAAGATTGTTCCAGAAACATGACGTGCGATTTTCGAAGCTATCAAAGAAGAATACCGAAAGGCTTTTATTTTATTAATTTTCGTTTATTTTATACAAGAACGTTCATGTTATTTTCAGCTGCCGAATTTTATTTTTTCTATACTTTCACGGTTAGCTTTAGAATCATACCAAAAACATCATTGGAAATGCACCGTAGATCTGACATATCGTAATCTAAATAGCACGACCTACTTCAAGTAATCAACTCCAACTGACAAGATTGCGCGCGGGTAAAATCTTATGTGTGTGCTTGAAGAGGAGAGGAAAACTGTCGATACCATGCACATGATTGCACGCGGGTAATCGTGGCGTGTCATGTCGTCCACACACATACGAGTAATCATGTGGAAACTGGGAATGCAAAGGGTTGCTTGCACGCAAATCCCATCGTGTATGGCTAGCTAATGTCCTATGTGCACAGAATGCAAATTACGTTACCAACCTGTAATCCAATCATAAAAAAAAAACACAAATTTAATCCGTTTGCCAAAAAAATTTCAAAGAAATCTGCACGTACCCAAAGAAAAGGATTAAAAACTTAAAATCTTCAAATTCAAAAAAGATCCGATTTAATTGGAATAAATTAAGAGATATGATATGTTATATGTAACTATCTAAAAGAAAACAAATGTTTGCGTAATGATTTGCTTTACAAATTATTCCAAATTATTCGTTGTCCGCTAATACAGTAAAAAAATAACTTCCCGACTCTGCACACTTTAAACCAAATGTGAAGATTCACATGGATGACATGATGTGCACAAAAATGCAAATCATCATGGTATCAACTTACCGATTACTATAGCCACAACATTTACTTATACAGCGTAGCTAAAAAATGGTAGGGGAAACTGGGGATAATTGATTACCCCTTTTGTTTTTGAGTCGTATTATTGTTATATTAGCCTGTATTATAAATGCAATGGTATCAACCATTAAGGCATTTACTTCAGCTTACACAGTAAAAATGACATTTTCTTTAATTAATAAATAAAAGGGTTATTGTAGTAGTTCTTACTTGGAGTCAAATTTACCATGTCTCCCCTTCTAAGGGAGACTTGATTCCACGTGTCGGTTGACTTGATCCGGTAAGACCAAGTGTCCCAAAATCAGATTTTATTTAATAAAAGTGAAGCTCAATTTAAGGTTTGAATTCAGTCTTTAATCGTATTACAAAAAAAAAAAAAACAAAAAAATTAACATAAAATAAATTTTTAAGAATCAAAAAACAACAACTTTTCTTATAAAACTATAGGTACTTAAACAATTTGCCACAATTCAAATTATTCAATTTTAAATTTTCGCAACGACTTCTGAAATTGAAATACACCTACACGTTTTGAAGAAGACTTAAAAATCGGTTGTGGAAGTTTTTTTATAATTTGATTTTTAGCAATTTCAGAGATATCATCTTTTGAAGGCCATTTAAAACGTTTATCGTCAATTTTTTTCGCAAAGCGAATTTCATATCCGTCTGTGGTGTCATTTTTAATTTGTCCGATGAAACGGTGCAGAATGTTTTTCTCTGAAATGCAGTTCACGATGACCCAGTCTCCAGCGGCTATATTTTTATTGTTCCAGTCGACATTTTCGGATTCACTTGACATACTATAATCGGAAACTACTAAATCTGATTCAGCGAATGGCGGCATTATTTCTTCTTCAGCCATTGCTGAGTCCTCTAAAAGTTTCAACATTCGTTTTACTCGTATTGCGTCGGCTTTGCATTGCACCTCCTTCTTCTTTTCTTGCCTTGCCCTTATTTCTGCTTCAATAGCTAATTTCTCTGGGGTGTCTGTTAGTATCTTGGTTTGTCCTTTCTTCCTTCCTTTTCTTGTATTCTTTCTTGGTTCAGCCTTTGGGTGTGGTCTTATCATTTCAGGAGTTTTGTAACTTCCTGGAGCTTGCCGTTTTGGCGATCCAGGAATGGCTCTGGATGTGGAAGGAACATCCATAAGATTTAGAACAGTCGCATAATCTACAGTAGTTGGGGCAACAGTTGGAGCAGTTGCAATAGTTGAAGCAGCCACAGCTTCAACAGTAGTTATTGTAGACACAGATTCCGGATTGTCCCGATCAGTAACATAACTTGATAAAAACTCATCATCAGTGAATACGTCGGAATTAAATGGTGAAATACCAGTCACACGAAACCCATTTTGAATGTTTCTCGGTGTCATAGCACTAGGAAAAGATTTTCCCAAGCATCCGGCAATATCGTATATTGTTAGTGGTCTTCCAGAATGAGAAGTCATCCAGTCATCGCATGCTGAATTGTAGTAAGCCTTTAAAGGTCCAAAAATTGTCCTATCAAGAGGTTGTAGTTTGTGAGAAGTGTGTGGAGGAATCGTGAGTAAATGGATGCCATTTTCTTGGGCAAAATTCAGTGATTCTATGCTTATATGACTCTCATGATTGTCAAAGATTATTAGGCATGGATTGTCTTTAGAACAATTTGAGTACTTTTTGAAATGATTGAGGAAAAGTATAAAAGTAGGGGCAGTCATCCATCCACTTGGATGAACAGCTCCAGTTGTGCCAGGTGGTGCATTATCGACCATTCTCTCTTGCCAGTTTTTCCTAGGAAAGATCATAAATGGCGGTAGATGGTTTCCAATTGCATTTATGGCGGCGCAGGCAGTCACTAATTCACCACGTTCTCCGGAAGTTACTTTTCCGACCTGCTTTTCACCCCGACATGCTACAATTTTTCTTGGTTTATGGACGGTGTTGATGCCTGTTTCGTCTATGTTCCATATTTGCTCTGGACCAAAGTTAAAACGGTCTTGTAGACTACGCAAGTTATCGAAGAATTTAGAGACATTATGTCTATTGAAACTGGTAGCTCGGCCAATACTTGTTGCTTCTGGTACGCGTAACGAAAGCGTCGTTTGCCTTCTCATGAAACCATAAAACCAATCATAGCTGGCTTCTCCTTTTATATCCCACTTTGGTGGATATCTTTTTCTGTTTTGTTGAGCAAATTGGTATGCTAATTGGCGTACATTATATGCAGTCAAGCCATGTTTCAACTTGCTAGCCTTTTCTATATAAGCACACAGATTTTTCTCCTCTTTGTCTGTGAAAATTTGAGACTGTCTATAATTTGGAGTGTAGCTTATTTCTTCTGCCTGCTCATTCTGTTTTCGAGCATACCTTTTTAAGGTCATTACAGGCACATCAAAACTCTTTGCTGTACCCCTGATTGAATTGCCTTCTAATACTGCCTGCACAGCTTTTTTCAGTTTGCCTATATCCAAAGACTTCCTCTTCTTAGATCCTTCTTTTGTTTTGTATACTCGCGGCATTATGGATACTACAAGATAATAAAAAAAAAATTTATAGCCGTCCCTTCAAAATGAACATGGAACACTTGATCCACGAATCAAATCTCCCACAATTGTACGTACCATGTGTCCCCAAAGGAGAATTTTTTTTTAACTCAGCCCAAAAATCCACCTGAAACGTTACCTTTGACAACGTATAGCAAAATCCACAGGCGTCTAGATATATTATATCGTGAGTAATGAAGCAGTACGAATATTTATTTTGAAAAGTATTTAAAATCGAATATAAAGCTTACCAAAAATAAAACCAAATATCACAAAACACTGCGCCGCTAACCGTGCATGTCGACGCCGCGATTGACAGCTGCTACTATAACATGAAGTTAGCTTAACTTAATGACAACAAGTATTGCCAGTCGAAAAAAAATTACTGTTCATAGCAGCGACAAAAACTCTGTGTACCACGTCTCCCATAAGGATCAAGTGTCCTCAGTTTCCCCTACATATAAAATATTAATTTTTGCAGGGTATTTGTCTTTGAGGCAGAGTACGGAAACGCACACTCACGTGCGCACGCGCGCGTGAGTAATAAATTGTGTGCGATCAAAGCGCACATACTCGTGAGTCGTGTGCGCTTTTCTTGGGCATTAGCGCACGCGCCCATGAGTGAGTAATTCACAATAAGAAAGCGCACACTAGCGTGCGCACACGAAATTTCTTACTGCTCATTACTCACGAGTGAGTAAATCAATAATATAAGAAAGCGCACATTCGCGTGCGCACACGAATTTTTTTACTGCTCAATACTCACGAGTGAGTAATTCAATAATATAAGAAAGCGCACACTCGCGTGCGCACACGGAATTACTCACGAGTGAGTAATTCATTGGAAGAAAACGCACACGAAATTTTTCATTGCTCATTTCCTACTTGTGTATGCAATTTCATTTATGAAATATCTGCATGATGTAGAAAACGTAGATAATTAATATTTAAATGTTTATTCGCCTGATTATTAAGTTAACTTTGATTACTGAACCGCCACACCAATTTGTCTTTATAAATTGTAACTTATCTTAAAGAACGGATTTTTTTTTGTCAAATTCCCTTATTAAACCCTTCAATCCTGCGAATAAACATTAAAAATATTAATTATCCACGTTTTCTACATAAGTATTTCATAAATGAAATTGGTCACACAAGTAGGAAATGAGCAGTGAGAAATTTCGTGTGCGCACGCGAGTGTGCGCTTTCTTATATTATTGAATTACTCTTTCGTGAGTAATGAGCAGTAAGAAATTTTGTGTGTGCACGCGAGTGTGCGCTTTCTTATATTATTGAATTACTCACTCGTGAGTAATGAGCAGTAAGAAATTTCGTGTGCGCACGCGAGTGTGCGCTTTCTTATTGTGAATTACTCACTCATGGGCGCGTGCACTAATAAAATGACAACGACTCACACACGCGCACATGAGTTTTTAAAAATGGAACGCGCACATGAGCCGTAAATTACTAATGAGTCTTTCGTGTGCGCACGTGGGTGTGCGTTTTCTTACTCTGCTTTGAGGTTGTTAACAGCAATAAGTGCGGTATTGTTAATGAAATATTAAAACCAACTACATATATTTAGATATATATATAATATTAATTTTTACATAATGTCCAACAAAAAAAGTGCGCCAAGTCGAGAATTTGTCAAGAAAATCTGATTTTAATAATGTATGTTCATGTTCATTGGTCAGAAAAATTACCATTTTAAATCGAATGTTTTGTTTTACTTCTTTACTACAGATATTAGTCTCAATATCACAATTTGTTAAATATTTGTTGGTTTAAGCTTTAACCTACTCTATTGCACCTAGGGCTTCCAATTATCCGACATTAATGATTATCCGAATATCGAATACTGAAAACTCAAAATATCCGGATAATCCGGATAACAGAAAAGAAAATAAATTTTGTATTAGTCAGGGCTACGATTGAAACTGTAAATACTGGCTTTATTGTAAGAAATGCGTTGAATAATATGTTTTTTTGTGTTGCTCTGCTCATCAACAGAAGAAATTGCCACTTCCAGTTATCGCTGCAGACTGACAATGTAATGGGAGCATCTTTGAATTATAATCAAAATATTTAGAGAATGAGGTATATTGACTGCTTCTGAGAAGATTTACTTTCATAAGAATTTTATCTCGACGTTCATCTATTCGTTTTTTATTCTGTTTCGATAAATTTTAATCTAAGTTCGTTGTAAGCTCGTCTAAGTTTTCAAATAGAAATTTATAAATAGATTCAGCGATCAAAACTGTCGCTGAATTTTTATTTAATTCCTTTGCTGCAGTCTCTAGTGGTAATAGGACATCTAACAATTCTTTTAAACTTGATTGCACTTAAATGCTTAAAAATTAAATGTCGCATCGTTGACTGCTGGCTTTCTCGTTGGTTACGTCAACAAGTCGAACCATCGTCGATTTTATATAAATAATCACGTCATATATGGATAACGCCATACGGGTAACAGAAAACTCCTACACTGGAATCTGGAGACATCTATTTAGTTCATAATCAATGTATATACTACCTTTTTGGGCGATTAGCTCAATATTTTATTTATAAATATATTTAATTTTTAACCACACTGTTATCATATAATTTCAATGCTTAGTATGTTTTGTTATACCCTAGATGAAATCTGTAGGGTATAATAAGTTTGTCCTTCAGTTTGTAACGCATAGAAATAATTATGATAGAGCAAAATGGATTGAACACTCATGTATAATATTAAGAGTTATTTTGATTTTTGAGTGTCCGTCTGTCTATCTGGCTGTGTGTCCGCACGATATTCGAGAGCGCATGTACTTAGAGAACTAAAATTTTGCACATGCTTTAAAAAAAAAAGAAAGTAAATTCAAGTTCGAAAATGGGACAAATCGGGTAACTCCTTCAAGCAATTGCCATACAAAACTTTCATTTTTCACTACATATTTGGACGTTGCTTTAAAAGGCATCAGCGTAGAAAGCCGACATTTTCTACGTGACGTTTTCATAAAAATAGTAAAAATAATTTCATAAGTGCGCTAAATTGGGCCACATAAAAATGCTGATCTTTTACGTAGGTATTCTGTGAAAACAATCAGTCCTAGACGTTTTTGTTACGGGTTGTTGGCGTTTCGTCCGTAACTGGATTGGGAGTGCTTTTCCAAGAAGAAGTTCACCAGCCCAATAACACTTTTTTAATAATTTTAATAAAAACACTCTTTTTAACAATACTTGTTTTATTCAACTTTTAACTTTGACTTTAAAAATTATAAGCTACCTTATTGCTTATTCTTAATAGGAATAGGTTGCCTTACCACTGGTGGGGGGTCAACCTTATTCTTTGATTTTAGTAAAACTGACTGCCCTGTGCCTAGGATGTATCGGCTTTTTATTTGGGAGATCTGACACGATTTCCTACTTAGCTAAGCAAAAATAGTTCCATTTGGTAGTGGGGTGAGAAAATTTGGTAAATGTACATGCGAATTCTGGAATTGAAATTTATAAGGAACGCCTTCCCAATATATTGGTAATAAGCAATATCGCCTATTCGGCAATATTAGAACATTGCATCCATCATTTCCCCTGCGTCAAAGAATTTCTCTTCAACCATTGGTTCTTTCCTAAGTACATAAAAATAAGCAAACCGAAATTAGTTCACTTATAAGTATATAGGAAATAAGCAACAGAGTGAACAGAAAAAAAACACGACGCGCATTACCCAATATATGGGTCAACCTCCACGCACCTTATACACATGGAATTTCCCAATGTGTTTACAAGTAAATGAAGCGAGAAAAACGGCATGTATTAACAATGGGGTAGGTCAGTGCCGCAGCAATGTTTAAATTCGGTCTCGTGCCGAGATTTTGGGTTTTTGTTTCAAGTGCAGGCGTATTTTCACAAAAAGGTTGACGAAACAATAAATTAGAAGAATTTGTTGTTTGAAAACAACAGAGAAAGTTGTTTCGGAGATTTAAAATAGATTCTTGGTTAACCATATGTTAATGTTGGAAAATCGTGAATTACCGCGAGAATGCTTGACGTGTAATTTGATGCGCGTATTCACGTTTGCCATTATATGTACGTACGTTTGTACGTTGTGAGTAAGAAATTATTAATATGATTTCTTACCGTGCATGTACGTATGTATGTTTGTAATAATTATTATGAATGAATGATTTCTTACCATGCATGTACGTATGTATGTTTGTAATAATTATTATGAATGAATGATTTCTTACCATGCATGTACGTATGTATGTTTGTAATTATTATGGCGCTAATTAGGTGGTAATGATTGATTCATTCAATATGAAATGCTATGAAACTAGTTATAGTTTGTGTTTTTGTTATTTTATTCTTTCAAAGTATTTATGTTATTTTATTCTTTCAAAGTAATTTTATGTGTTTATGTATGCATCAACATCCTCCCTCGTCTCGTTGAATCTCGGAAGTTCTATGATGGTTGGTTGTTGAGGTGCTGGCACAGGAATTCCAAGTGCTATGGTGTTAGCTTGTGATGTTCTCTGGTTACGTCTTTTCCACCAGCAATAATACAGCCCAATTGTAAAAGCAATGCCGATGAGTATGTAGAATCCGGTATAATGATGCAGGTCATGATAGTTCCATTTACTAGATAGAGAAGCCATCTGCGGTGACCGGAGTGCATGTTTAGTCGTAGTGTTTATTGATTGAAAATTTATATGCGCTTTGATTAAATTTGTCTCCGGTATAAGTGATGAGTTTACCTTCATCGGAATCTGATCATTGGAGTTGATGTGCATTGTGGGATGATGGAGCATGCACCTTGGTGATAGGTGAACAACTCCACTTCCATCCAAGATAACGGGCCATATGAAGTCTTCACAGATGACATTGTAGTGAGTTTCCTCGATCATCACATAGAGCCAGGTACTAGGTGACCCACTGAATTTCAGGGCCCTTGCTCCGTAATGGACAAAAGGGTGACAGTTGATTACGGTGACGCAGCATTTCAATCTCGCATCTCGACACATTTGAGGTTAGTGAGAAGATGGGATGCTGTTGTCTGCAAATTAGTTGCTCATCTTTTACTACCATGCAGAGGTGCAAATCTTCAGTTGTTAATGGACTGAATCTATCTCGATGTGTATTAACCAGCAGATAGTTGGTGGACAGTTGGATGTACACGAGTGACCCTTCATGGTATGCAGGTATTGGTATTAACTTGTATAGATGATATTCCTCTATAGACAGAAGTGGCAATTTAATGTCGAACAGCACATTTGTTCTAGTTATGCGCATTTTGACATGCATCGATTTGTATATTGGCAGCAGTGAATTTGAACTGCCGTCACCTGGAACCTTGACATCTCTAGGGATATGTTCCCTTATGACTTTCAGTTGCTCATTGAGCTGTGCTGGTGTGAGCAGCAGCATGTTCCATCGTCCGTGTTTAACATCCATTACCACTGAGAGAAGATCCCTTTGTATTTGTTGGAAATTATTTAAATGTAGCAATGTGAGGACTACTGCGGATGTGAAACCTTGCGATGACTTGAGGTCATATTGAGTTTTGTTCATACCGTTTTCAATAGCCTCTATGTGGTCGTGTATCATTTGCAGTTGCGAGTGGACAGTCTGAGTGTTCGTTCGAATAACGTTGACAGTATGCTCGGCAATAGTCGCTTGGTTTGATCTAGTATTCCGAAAAGCTTGTTTGAGATCGTTCCAACAATCCCTAAGGGGGCTCGTATTTTACGAAGTTTACTCATTTCATTTTGCTGGTAAAGAAGCTCGTTGATTTGCTCAGACTGGAGGAGCTGATACTTGAGCTGAGTTATTGTGAAACTACATTGCTCTTTGTTTTGCAACGTTGCGCAGATCTGAGTTAATCTTGAGACCGTGTCTCTAATTTCCTCAAATTCCTTCCAATAGCTCCCGAGATTGTAGTATATAATCAGATTCCACTCGCTAGCATATAATTGAAGTTCACCCAAATCTTCGAAATAAATGCCATCCTTATCGTTAAATTTTGTGATCTGATAAGGTGTTCGGTATTGCTGGCTATCTTGGCCCAACGCTAGTACGACTAGAAATGACAAGAGGATGAGTCCAATGAGATTTTGGTGTAGATGAGTTACGGCTGAAGTTGACGCCCTTCGACTACATCTTTTTTTTGACGAGGTGTTGTCTCGCTCAATCTGTGGATTACTAGTCTCATTCTGCCTACGTTTTGTTCCTTTCTGGCTAATTTGTGTAGTATTCTTACGTGGAATGAACCCAGGATCCAAATGTTCAACTTCAGAAGCTTCCTCTTTGGTTAACCAATCCGGTTCGCTTTGATTGTCCGCGATGGGCAATAGTGATACCTTTGAAATTGGCCGTGTAAATTCCGTGTTTTTTGCACGCAGCTTTATTACTCTCGTGAGCCCATCTTTCCCAGGATACACTTCCTTCACCCTTCCAAGAGACCATTTTGCTGGCGGCAGTTGATCGTCTTTAATTATCACAGCATTCCCATTAACTGCTCAGCCATTTGTGCCTTATATCTATGGCATTTGATGCACTGACGTATATAGCCTTTCACAGCTTTAGGGCCATTCATGATCCAATATTTTTGACGCACTATCTCCAGAGTAAGAGAATTTCCTCCATGTAGCGCCGATTTGTGTGCGTTCTCGATTATAAGCGTTACAAGCTTGCTCTTATATGGTAGTATCAGTGGATGTTTACGATCGAATGACATACTGGTATTTTCTGCTCGCCAACCTACCCGTAATATATCGTTGTCATCTAGGAATGGTGTTAGCGAGAGTAATCTACTTCTTTTATCAAGTTGGCAGCGATTTGAGAGTCGAGCTATTTCCTCTTGAAAGTTTTCGTATTGTATTGATTTTATGTATGGTATAAGAGCCTTATCTAGTTCTTCTGTACGCAGTTGACCCTTACGTCGTTCATGTACTTTCAGCCTTGTGTTGAGTACAAAGCGATTTACGTAGGCGGTAGTGCGCTGTAATTTCCCAAGTGAAGAGACTTTTTCTAATAGCTCTTCATATACACCTCTAGTTTCTTGCGTCGAAACATGTGCTTCTACTTTTCTTGTTTCTAAGTTTATCGACTCTAAGGATTGTTCAGTAGTAGTGCTTTCCGTATTATATTTTCTATTTGCCTCAATTTCAGCCATTGAGGTCCCTCCCACCACAACACTTGTGACCTCAATGTTCCCGGGTATATGCCTCTTGATGCTATATCTGCTGGATTATTACTAGTTTTACATGAAACCATCTTGTTGCATCAAGTATAGCTTGAATTTGTGCCACGCGGTTCCCTACGAACGTTTTCCATTTATGAGCGTCTTCTCGAATCCAGGACAGTACTATTGTAGAATCAGTCCAGGCATAGCACTCTAAGCTCGGAATATCTAGACTTCGCCTTGTTTCCTTTAGCAAAGCTCTAGACGTGGAAGAGTGAGCGTACCCCTAAGAGGAGCGATTTTTGTTTTCGAGGTAATGAGAGTTATAAAGACTTCTTCATCAATAACTGTTCGTAAATATACCACCGCACTATAGGCTGCCTCTGAAGCGTCGGAAAATCCATGCAGTTGGACTTTGGAATGAGTTTTAGTATAGTTAATCCAACGGGGGATCTCGATTCGTTCTAGAGAAGGTAGTTCAGCTTTAATCTTTGACCATTCATTGAGTAAAGGTTCCGGTAAGACTACATCCCAATTAGACCCCTCTTTCCAAATTTCTTGTAAAAGTAACTTGATTTTGATTGTTACTGGAGCTAGCAAGCCAAATATTTTTGGTGCCTCAGACAGCACCTTGCGTTTTGTATTCTTCTTAGAATTCAATGTGTGGTTCACTTGAATCTTAAATGTATCTGTTGTAGGATTCCACAGCAATCCAAGAGTTTTAAGACTTTTATCTTGATCTAAATCAAGGTCAGTGATAGATTCATGCAGCTCCTTAGGAATTGCTTTTAGCACTGGACTACTATTACTGCTCTATTTACGCAGATTAAACCCACCTCCATTCAGTATGTTAATTAGTTGATCGCTGGCTTGTACCGCTTCATTTACAGTATCTGCTCCTGATACTACGTCGTCTACATAAGTATCGTTTATGAGCACCTTTGCTGCAACAGGGTAGTTATCGCCATCATCCTGGGGTAATTGGTGTAATGTTCTAATCGCTAGGAATGGTGCAGCAGCTGTTCCGTACGTTACAGTAGTTAATTTATATTCTTGAATCGGGTTTCCAGGTGAGTCGCGCCATAATATTCTTTGATAATCTTGGTCTCGGACATCTATCCTGATTTAGCGGAACATCTTTTCGATGTCAGCTGCTATTCTGTGTTTTCTCCATCTCATCAGAATATGAGTAAGATTTTGTTGAAGTTGTGGCCCGATCATCATTAACGTTTAAACTTTTAGCAGATGCGTGGAATACCATGTATCTGTCATTAAACCTTGCTGCGCAAAATATGATCCGCTGTAAACACGTTCCCATAAGCACCCAGCCAGCCATCATATCTGCCACCTTTACACCAGAATGAACACTGTCCCTATACCGCAATGACGACTAATTCTGTCACAACGAATTTCAGGCACCATCCAGTCAACAAAATTTTCCGAAGCTCAAATATTATACCTTTCAGAAAAAAAGGAAATAACATATTCAACCGCCATCTACTGTACCTATTGAGTTTCACTGAATCTGTTTACTAAAAAAAAGTTTGAAAAAAAAAATAAAAAAAATCACGCGAGTGTGTCGAATATGGCATGCTCCATCTTGGGCACTAACTAGCTCGTTGGGGGGTGAATTCGGTGGCACACTCTTCGTTGAAGTCGACAGTTACCATGTAGTTAACAATAACTCCCTTTTTGCATGCTCTAAACCAAAAACCAAATTAGATAAAAATTAATCATTTTTATTTACGAACGGCCAGACTGATAAACAAAACTGCAATCCATTCGACTGACGACGTACTTAGGAGAGGAAGAAGAAAGGAAGCATCCCCGTGCAACTCACTACCGCACCTACACCTCAACCACTCTTTATGGTGACATTAAAAGAAAAGAAATATCTTTGTTTGTACTATAATTTCAACCAATGTGATACCATATATTTACTTTTATTGCATGTAAAAACAATTATTTCTTTAGTCCTCTTTGAGAGAGCTAGTCTCGGACGTGGGAGGGAGTGCCGGTTTGTAAAGGACAACTCAGTTCTTTAAATTCAAATATAATTTTTTTTTATTAAATACTTCAATGCTTATAACTATATCCCAATTCATTTACTACAAGAAATTCAGAACTAAAACTAACCTACAAACTACTATAAAATTCAATATAAAATTCAACAAGAAATCCAAATAAAGCAAATCAAATTAAAAATTCAATGTAAAAATCCAATAACTAGTGACGATTGCTTAATCCGTCTCCTTTAATTCGTCTTATTCTAGAAAAAGAAAGAAGAAGAATTAATCGTGTATGAGAAATGAGTTCTAGAATAAGGAAGAAGAAGACTTAATAGTCTATGAGAAAAGTATTCCTATATAAGTTTAAGAGTGCTATTTTTAGGCACACGGGTAGCAAAATGCTACTATAAGCAAGAAGAAGATTACAAATTATTCTCTGCAGCAGAATTATTCTTCTGCGTAAATGTGAGCAGCAGATTATTCTCTGCAGCAGAATTATTCTTCTGCGTAAATATGAGCAGGAGATGTAGCAGATTATTCTCTGCAGCAGAATTATTCTTCTGCTTAGGTGTGGGTAGGAGATTGCAGATTATTCTTTGCTTAGGTGTGGGCAGGAGATTGGGAAATGATGGAATTTTCAGATTATTCTCTGAAATACAGCATTATTCTTCTATTTTGGAGGTTGGGAACGATATTCTTGTTACTCGGATTATTCTCCGAACCAGATGAGGTCTGAACCAAGAATGATTTTCTGCCAAGTCAAGTCAAGTCAAGTGTACTTCACACGCGATTAACGAATTTTAACGAATTATGTCGAAATTTTAAACCGAACCGATATCCCGGGAAATTTGAAAATGTTTACGTACAGGCTTTAATTTTGGCCTAGAATTCACTTTTGTCTTTGATTCACTTTGCACTTTAATTGTTCGAATTTATATTAACTTAAGGTTACACGATGTGGAAATTATAACAGCCTGTTGTGCGACGGCAAGCTGTGTTCTTGTCTGTTATTTGATAATTTTGGAATTTAGAGGAATAGGGAATTTGGATGGTAGTGGGAAGTTGTGGAATGTTATAGATTTCTCTAACTTGTTGTAAGTTGGAGACCGGCGTTTCTTCCAATATGATGAGAAATATCCCGAAAGTCCGGAATGGTCCAGCGTTGATGAATCCCACGATGATCGAGATGCCTGGATGTTGTCCTATCCACGATGCTTCCTGCACTAGTGAAGAAAGTAAATCTTTCGCCTAGGTAATAAATGTTTCTCGTTTCTGAGTTGATTAGGTGGAGAGGTGATAAGTAGTGGTGGTTTTCAACTTGAAGTTGCGTTGAAAGCTGGCTAATGAGGTGGTTAGGATGTTGAGAGATCTTCTCAAGTTGTTTGACCGCGAGAGAAAGGAGATAGTCCTCTATTGGAGTGATGTTTGCACTGTCATACAAAAAGGTGTTGGGAAAGTAGTGTCCGTCAGGTTTTCTATACACTCCTGTACAGGCCCTTAGGATCTTTCTTTCGAGGGCGCTAATTTGCTTCATATAGGATGGTGAAATGGTGTGCCAGATGGGGAAGCGATAGCATATGATTGGGCGGATGAGCTGTTTATATATAAGCAGCTTTGTATCTTTCGGGAGACCGTTTCTCCTTCTGATAATAGGGTTGAGTAGGGAGTAAGCGTAGTTTGCTTTCCTCATGGTTAGCTTGGCGTGGTTGTTGAATTTCAACAGATTATTGAAAGAGACACCAAGATATTTGGCGTTCTTTGAAGGCTGGAGCTTTTCGTTATTGACTTTAATTTCTATGTTGTTGGCTCGTGTGGCGAGATTGGGTCTTCCCTTTGTGGAGGGGTTTCGGATGCAAATCATTTCAGATTTGTTAAGGTTGATTTTGATGCCCCATTTTCTGTAGAACTCGTCAAGTTTGAGGACATGCCGCTCCACTTTCGTAGCAGCGAAATTGGATGACATGGAGTGGGCGTACGTAAGGGAGTCATCAGCATAAAGTAGTGTGGTGGAATTTGAGTCGTTGGCAGGCTGGTCATTGGTGAAAAGATTGAAGAGAGTTGGTCCGAGGACCGAACCTTGGGGGACACCAGCACTGACTGATATTGCCTGAGATTTGACATTCTCAATTTCTATGTAGAAATTCCGGGATGACAGAAAACTATGTATAACCCGGGTGAGATAAGGCGGGAACTCGAGGTTTATAATTTTGAATATTAGCCCCTTTGTCCAGACTGAGTCAAACGCTTTCTCTACATCAAGGGAGCAGCCTACTGTCTGCTCCCTTTTGTTGAGGGCGTTTGTAGAATCAGAGAGGAATTTGAGCAAAGCGCGAAAAGTGGAGTGCTGGGGCTTGAAGCCGAATTGGGTATCTTGCCTGATATTTAGGTCGAGGCAGGTATTTTCTATGTGTTGGCGGACTATTTTCTCGAAAAGTTTGCCCAGGTTGGACAGAAGAGAGATAGGGCGGAACTCATTAAGGTTTTTCGGGTTTCCTTTTTTGGGAATTGGAACTATGCGTGCGGTTTTCCAGACATCAGGAAAGTAAGAATTATTGAGACAATTATTGAAGATAATTGTCAGAAATTCTATGGCGACAGGTGGGAGGTTTTTGATAACTTTGTTTGAAATGTTATCAGGGCCGGCGGACTTTTTACTTCTGATAGTCCTGATTAGGGCGAAAACGTGAGCAGGATTTGAAAAGATGCTTAAATCATCCGGATCTAAGGACGTGTTTGTGGAATTAAAGATTGTGGCGGAGGATCCCACTGCCTATGCAGTGAAGTCATCAACGGTCGAGTCTACAGTGGTCCTAAAATTTGCATCGCTTAGAGATGAGTTGTCTTTGAAAGTGGATTGGAAATATTCCGCGAAGGCGTTGCATTTTTCGTGGGGAAGGTTGTAAGCGTTCGAGCCACTTAAGATGGTTTTGGGGAGTTTTGCTTTTCTGTTGCAGATCCTATTTATGTCCTGAAAGCAGTGTGGACCGGGTTAAATGGAGGCCAGTTTATTCCTAAAATCTTGATCGAGAAACATTTTCGTTTGTTCCTCAATAATTGTTGACAAGCAATTAATTTGCGATAACACGGTTCTGTAGGCTGGGTTGTGGCTATTATGGGTTCGGTGAAAGATACGGTTAAGTATTTTTCTAAGTTTCTGCCTAAATTTATATAATTTTTGTAGTTGAGGGGGGAGATTTTTGTATTTTTTCCAAGTTCGTAAGATTCCGTTGCGAGTCAGGGAGATTTCCTGCAAGAAATTGAGAGAGAGTCTTGGAATTGTTGCCAGTCAACGTCTTTGAGTGAGGTTGAGGCTTGAGGATCTGAAGTCAGAATATTTAAGGGTTCGCTGGGGGTGATTGAGAGTTCGACTGCCAAGTGATCAGATTCAGCCATATGCGCTGTACAAACGTAATTTGAGAATTGGGGAAGGAGATTAATAAGATTAGAGGTTGCGATATAGAAGTCAAGAGTTGACCCAGATCGCGGGAAGGTCGGAGTATCCTGCGAGACGACGACGAAGTCATGGAAGGTGTTGAAGAGAAGCCAGTCATGTACTGCCTTTCCTGACGGACTTAGGACAGAGCCATTCCACAACGGGTGCCTGGCGTTGAAGTCACCACCAAGCACCGTGTAAGTGAAATTATCCGAGATTTGAGCAATGCTGTTCATGTTGTTCTGGATATCAGCTCCTGTGGCGTGGCATCTATTATATAGGGCGATTAAGAGAAGAGATTCGTTGTCACGAAGCTCTAACTTGACAGCAGTGCATTCCATATTGGAAAGGTTACTTATTTTCACCTCTTTGAATTTAAGGTTTTCCTTAATGAGAAGGGCTGTGCCTAGGGTTGTCTCAGATTTGTCCTGACGGATGAAGTTGTAGTGCTCAAAAGCCAACTTATGTCTCTCAGTGAGGAGAGTTTCAGAGAGGAACATAAATGTGGGTTTATGCTCAATAAGGAAGAGATTTAGTGCTGCTCTTTTGCCAGCGAAATGCAGTTAAGTGACATGATTTTCAGCTTACTTAATTGCCTAGACATAGTCCAAATGCAAATTGAAGGTAAGCTGCTTGTTTTTCCGAGATGGAAGAGAGCTTCCTGTATTTAGGAAGGAAATTATTGATTTTGCTTCTTTGGTGCTGAAATCGTCCACTTCTGACACTCTTGCTTTTCTAGGAGCTGCCTTGGGGGCAGACCTAGGTGCTGCTTGAGGTTTGGGAGCTGTTGGTTTAACAAAATTGTTATTAGTGTACTTGTTTTTAGAGATTACCTGGGCGAAAGATTTACCTGGCTGCACGTAGTTCCTTGTGGCTTCCTTCACGAACTCTTCACGTTGGCGACGTTCCTCATTCTTTTTAGCGCGTTGTTGTACGACCTCCTTGTATTTGGGGCAACCTCTATAGCTGGCTGGATATCCTCAGCTTTACAGTTGACGCAGAATGGGGCACCTTCCTTCTCGTTTTTCCTCTCACACTATCCAGGTAAATGTACATTTTTGCACTTCACGCACCGATAATCTACAGCGCAATTTCTTGCGACGTGGCCGAAAGCCTGGCAACGCTCACATTGGGAGATGCGTGAAGCGCGATATTTCTCCCAATAAACAATTTGTTTAAGAAGACGATCGATTTGTGGCCATGATGAATTTCACGTCGTAATTACCGCCGAAATTAATTACGATGGAATTTGATTCCTTGTTCCTGGGCGTTTTGAAATGCACAACAGTGTTTATTGTAAAACCACGCAGTTTTTCCACGAGAGCTGCCTTCACATCTTCGGCGTGGTAAGTATGCTGGACTCCTCTCAGTAGGAGTGTCGTCGTCCTGTCACTCTTCGATGTGAACGTATAGCTCTGCACGCCTATATCCTTGATTATTCGGAAGAGAGTCTTATGGTCGTCCTGCGTCATTGGTTTAATGATGCACTTGGTGCCCTTTGATGGCTTTATGAAGAATTTTGGCCTCATTGCGAGCTTATCGAGCTCGCAGTTGAATGCTTTAACATTCAGATTATGGTAGATAATCGGAGGGGGTCTCACTGCCTTTTCTACTTGAACAGTAGATTTCTTAGGCTGGATTTCAAAATCCTTCCGGCTTCCAAGGATTTGGTAAAATCCACCATCCCTGTGTGGTTGGATCTTTGACCCTGCTGGCTTCTTTTTTGCTGACGTTCCTGCTGATAGTGGCGATGTCGCTGGGCTCCTCCTAGCTTTCCGCTTATTGTTTGCAACGATTGTGAAATCATTTTCATCCTCTTCATTCTTAGACGAACTCGATTCTGATGAGGATGACTCGGCCGAGTCAGTACACATTGATTCCACATCGCTGGTTGGATTTTCTGTACTCAGAGCTGGCGTAGCGTCTCCGCCGCTGAGCATGCTACTGGCTGCTTCATCAGTGGGAACTTCCGGGATACCCATTTCGTGTTTAATATAAAGTTTCTTAAGGCTGTTTTCAACAGCGGTCCTTAGCGCTGATTACTCAGCTTCAAACCTGGTCTTTTTGTCCACTCTACTAATTTCACTTATGTTGAGTTCCACTTGGTGTTTTATATAATCACAAAAGGTGTCCTTTATCACCGCACTTGTTCACGTTTATTTAATTTGAGAAGGCCTTGAGATTTGCGTTTTTGTGTCATACATCAAAATTTACTCAGTTTACACAAACACAAGGCTCTACTCACACTTTTTGATTTATGTGTCTCTATCACTATCACACCACTTGTCATTAAGATTTATTTGTATGTGTCTATATCACTTTAATATACACTGTTCACAATATGTGTCTGTATTCTTTGCACATTCACAAAAAAACGCGCACTCACACGTGAAAATGCCTTCGGCAAAATTGTGGCATGCAATACTGAATATTAGCATATTCGGATATTCGCTCTGATGTTCACTTGATGTTGTCAGTCACTTGTCACTTACTTGAATGAATGCTCAGCGATGATTTTCTGCTGCGGCTCGTCGGCTTTATATAGCCGCCGCATCCAGTTATGAGCTTTCGCCTCTCGGTGTTGCCCTAGCGACGTTTGTTGAATTTGATGACTAAGGCGAAATCAAATGATTTGACGTAATGTCATTTGCTGTGATCAAAGATGTAAATATACGGAGGGATGTACCTATAACTTGGTAAGATTTGATCTTTTTGATTTATTAATTAGTTATTAATAATTTTTGTCTGTTTCCAGATCGGATGAATATCGAGACAATCATCGGAAGTGGATTATTTATTGGAGGATAATTTACTTTAGATAAGTATTTAATTTTTGTTGTATTTATTTGGAAAATGAATACTTTGTGGTTTTTTTTCCGTATTTGTAGGAAATTTCGTGGAAACCAAGTTATGTTGGAGAATTGGATTTTGCCAAAGCACTGAAGATGAAGATTAAACATCTATTTATGTGAGGACTGAACACTCTTCTTGTTTCAGAACAAAAAAAAATTACAATATACATATATAAAAAAAAGGTTATATAAAATGCATTAAACTTATCATTTACCACAAAAGAATTACATACATATACTCAACTGACAAAAATATCATCAAGAAGGCGAAATTGTTTTTTACTTTTTTTTCTATATACATATATCTGATATTCAATTAATATTATTTCCTTCCTTCAACTCAACAATGTCAATAATGCTTACATCAGGATTCTGATAAAAAATTAATGATTTTCCCTTCGTTTTTCCATTGGCATTATTCACTTAAAAAAAATTCTTCTTGTTGTTTTTCTCACATCAACAACCTGTTATAATTTTCAGTACTACTTAGGGTTGTACCATTTTATTTATTTTTCCTTTAATAATTTATATTGTTTTTTTTCTTTTCAACCTTCAATACATACGTATCTCTAATTCACATATAAAAAATATCAAATAATAATTTATCAAAAAACAATACCTGTAGGTTATTTTTTCCTTGATTTCTATTTCTTCATTTATATATGTCGTAGACATTTGACGTAACTCAGCATTTCACGAAAATCTAGACACTTCATGGAGAGTAGGCAAATGTAATGGTTTTGACTTAGCCCCTTTTTACATTATGTGTCTGAAATTTTTAGTCACTTCGTCAAATGCTAAAAGCGTTTACGCCGATACTGTAATACCACCCTATATAACCAAATACTAGTAGTTGGAGATGGGTGGTGGAGGCGGAGGTCGCACCCAGGTTATATAGGGTGGTATTACAGTATCGGCGTAAATGCTTTTAGCATTTGATGAAGTGACTAAAAATTTCAGACACATAATGTAAAAAGTGGCTAAGTCAAAACCGTTACACTATCTGCCTATTTTTCATGAATTGTCCAGACTTTTCGTGCAGTGCTAAGTTACGTCAAATGTCTACGACATATATACTACACTTATTATTTCTATCTTTATACAGTTCTGAATTTTACTATAAAATTCTCTCGAACAAATCTTGTATTTTTACTCCTTTTTATTTCTATTTATTTTTCCAGAAAACAAACTGTTGCTGGAACTTTTTCCCAAAATGGCGTACTTGTCTTCATTGCTACATGATACTTTTTCTTTTCCAATTATGGCTGTAATTCTTTACACCATGATTTTTCTTTTCTTCTGTTTTTATTCATTTCATTTGTTAATTTAAAAGGACGAAAATTGTATATAAAAAAAAAATCTTATCAAATGCGTCTTTGCCCTCGTTGTTTTTGTTTTTGTTTTTGTATTTGTTCTTTTATAAGAAATTCTTTTTACACACTTTTTATTTCCAGCTTTAATTTAGTTCTACAAATTAAAAACTTCTTTTCTTTTTTATTATATTTTTAACTTCACATTTACCGATTTTTTTCCCGGTCATTTTTGCAAAGCTTTAAAATAATTACTACTCGTTAATGCTATTCACTTTTATACTTTTTAACTATATTTTTTTTCACGACCACTCTTCTCCATGGTCAGCCCACTAAGTAATTCATCATCGTCTTGATGATTTCATCATCCTCTACTTGACACTCTCGTTCTCTCTTCCTCCTGACAACATCCAACAGAATAACAGTGAGGGCCATAGTCAGTTTTTTTAGCCTTCAGCCGACATGTCTCTCAGATCCGTCCATCAAGCCAAGGCTTGATACCAAGTTTTCAGCGCAAGATGTCGCAGTCGGTCTCAACCACGTTTTCGCAGAAACTATTCTCATGGGTTTGTTACAAAGCGGGTTCTCTGACGAAGAGCTCACGACGGCAGGGAAGCCGAAAGCAAAACCCTACTCCAAGAATCACGTTACATATATGAAAGTCAAACGTGTGGCTCGACCCATAACCCTGAGATTAAGAGTCTCATGGTCTACCGACTGAGCTAGCCGGGCCATTAATCTTCCGGCAGATCTATAACCGAACTTCCTGCACTCACGTAACCCGGAAGTAAGAAGAAGAAGAGGACAGGAAATCAAAAACATTCTGAGACTTATGGTTCTTTTATGAAACGATATTCATAAGACACTATCGTATTAAAAAAAAGGAAATAACAGAATTTATCAGCCGTGCAAACTATATAAAACTACTGCCGAAAATCTTTAGCATGGAAAGTAGCTATGAGATTTCCCTGTAGGTCCTCAACTTCATACAAACTCGCACCGACACGTCTTCGTATCCGACCTTTAGAAAATTTATTTGCTATTTTGGCATTAAAACAGGCAGCCATATTGCTTACTGGGAAATTACGACGAAAAACTTCCTGACCAGAAATGAAATTTACTCTTTTACAGTGAGTATTATAAGTATTCTCATGACGAGAATGAGCTAAAGAAAGGTTGTGTCTAATTCGTTCAAGTATCAACACCAAACGATCAGCAGTAGGCATAACAAAGATGTCTCCATCTTGGAGAACTTCAAGTTTTTTAAGGACTGGATAGGTTGATCCGTGTAAGATCATGTGACACCCAAAGAGTGCACGAAAAGGATCCATTCCTATTAACTCATGAAGAGTACTACGAAGAGCACAAGCAATACTAGAAAGATTGCGATCCCATTCACGGTGGTCGTCTTGAAGATAAGCTCTAATTGCTGCTAATACGGATCTATTAACTCGTTCCGAAGCATTAAGGTGAGGAGAATATATTGCTGTCCGTACATGTCTGACACTATAGTCAGTCAATAATTTAGAAAACTCTTTGGAGATGATCTGTCGACCATTGTCGGAAAAAATTGTTTCAGGTATTCCAAACGTATGAAAAATTTCATGCTCCAGAAATTCGATGGCAGCAGTAGCCGTTTCAGCCTTATCTGGATGAAGAAAAACGAATTTACTAAACGAATCTAGTACAACAAACACAGCAATATTACAATTTTTAGTCCGAGGGTATGGCCCTAAAAAGTCAATATATAAAGATTGAAAAGGTCGAGAGACACGCAAGGGAGTTCCCATAGGAGGTCGTAAAATTTGATTAGTAGCTTTGGTTTCCTTACAGATCACACACTGAGAAACAAATGACTTTATTTGAGTAACCATTCCAGGCCAAAAGTATTTAGTCTTCAATCGGAACAAAGTTTTGCCAATACCACCATGAGATGCTTGCGGAGGTTGATGAGCATTTTCAATCAAGGACTCAGTTAATTCAGCTGGAATCCATAATTTCCAAGTAAGATCTTCTTGTACTAGATCACCCAATCGAGGAGAAGTACGATGATAAACATAGCCTTCTGATACTTGTAAATCAGGTAATTGATCTTTATTACTTGCAACGTGTTCTACCAAGACTTTATAAGCTGGAGACTGAAAAGCTGATGAACTCAAATCCTCATCCAATATTAAAGCAATCTCATCAACACAATTGATACGGGATAAGGCATTTGGTACCACATTCTGTGTACCCTTTCGATGTTCGATACTAAATTGAAAACCTTGTAACTTCAAGCTCCATCTAGCCAATCGTCCACTCAAGTCACTTTGGTTCATAAGCCACTTTAAACTAGAATGATCAGTAATGATGGTGAAGGTTTGACCCTCCACATATGCTCTGAATTTCTTTACACTCAGGACTACCGCATAACATTCCAACTCAGTGATACTGTAATTGCGCTGTGCTTTGTTAATTTTCTTAGACATATAAGCAATAGGATGTTCATTATTATCCTTGTCTTTTTGAAATAAAACACTTCCGACGCCTTGCCTACTAGCATCACACTGAATATAAAATGGGCTCTCAAAATCCGGAGTGACCAGAACTGGGGCTATTGTCATTAAATGTTTCAATTTATCAAAAGCTTCTTGAGCTTCTAAAGTCCGTATAAATTTTTTATTTTTCAGGCAATCAGTAATTGGAGTAGCCACACTGGCATAATTAGAAATGAAACGCTGATACCAACCAGTCATGCCGAAAGAGCGACGAATTTGCTTGACCGATTTTGGAGCAGGAAATTCGTTAATTGCAGCAACTTTACTAGGATCAGTTTTCAAAGTTCCATCACCAATAATGAAACCCAAGTACTTTACCTCACGAACACAAAATCTACTTTTATTTAAATTGATAGTCAGTCCTGAACGTCGAAGACATTCACTGAATTGATCCAATACTCGCAAATGTTTTTCAAAATCAGGTGTTACAATCAATAAGTCGTCCAGATACAGAAATACAGTTTCTCTCAAGTTAACCGGAATTACCTTGTCCATAAGTCTGCACATGCGCTGAGGCGCATTGCATAAACCAAAAGGCATTACCGTAAATTGGTAAAGAGGACGCCCAGGCACTGTGAAAGCTGTCTTTTCCCGAGATTTCTTTTCCAGCAGAATCTGCCAGAAAGTATCTTTTAAGTCCAAACTAGAAATGTATCTGGTATCTTGTACGCGACCAAGAAGACCATCAATGTGTTACATACAGAGCATCAATTAAACATGTATATACATACATGCATGCATCTCTGAATCGATTTCGCTTCACGCAGAATTCTGAAATTCATGCATCAATAAAGAAATGCAAACATGTAGATATGTACATACCTACAGCATTATCATTGCATGCGGAATTACAATTCCCAGCTGCAAGTATAAACATACATATATCTACAAACATATTTGCAAGTCCAGTAAAGTCACTCGCTACTGACCTACACCAATTTCTTAATCATATAAAGAAACAAGTGAAGGCAGTGACACAATCCCCTGCGCGCAAGAATTCACACGATGCAATTTGATAACCTTGCGCCAGCAGCGGTAGAACTCAGGTGAACGAAACAATGGTTCATGATGATGTCATAATAGCAGCAAAGCGGCGAACGGTCTGCGGAAGTATTTATGTATGTACATGTGAAAGCGATGAATGCCGTGATGTAATAACAACAAACCGGCAAAATCTTTGCGGAAATTAAATTATGAATGCCACAAAGAAACACTTTGCGGAAATAATATTTATATACGAATAAATGCTGTGATGAAATTAGCTTAGCGTAGTAAGAAAATAACAATAAGTATTAAGTGAAAAACTGTATAAATAAACTGTGATTTTAAATAAAGAAGTCAGTAAGTGAGTTAGTCAGAACACGAGTTGTTTCACTTACCCAGGAGTAAAGCTAGTAAGCTGCTCCATTCATCTGTACCTGGGAGTAAAGCTAGTAAGCTGCTCCGCTCATCTGTACCTAGGAGTAAAGCTAGTAAGCTGCTCCATTCATCTGTACCTAGGAGTAAAGCTAGTAAGCTGCTCCGTTCACATATACTAGGAGTAAAGCTAATAAGCTGCTCCATTGAACCGTACTGGGAGTAAAGCTAGTAAGCTGCTCCATACGCATCGCTGCTCTACCTATCTCGGGACAATCAAGTAAAACGCCCAATCATCTTGACGGCACGTAGTGTGATTACCGTGTCGTGTTCCAGATCAAAAGGTGCTCAGATGAGAGTACTAGCAGTACATACATAAACTCAACAATTTTGGCGCAGCCGGTTGGATCGGGGAAGCTATATAAATTCAAACTTGAAAAACCTTGATCCTCGAATTTACAACAAACGAGTGCATAAGAGCGCATTATTTTTGAATCTGGCACACAAAACCGAGACGTTGGGCATTTCTAACAACATCCATTGACATCAGTAACAACAATAAAAGCATCATATCTGCATAGCGGAAAAAACGTTAACATCTTTTCTCTTCTCTTCAACTAAAGTGAAGTAAAAGTAAGTTAAAAAAAAAAAATTTTTTTTTAAAAAGACGCGTCAAATTAGTAGCAAAATTACTTTAGACTAATAAAAAATTAATAAATAAATAAAGAAATAAATACAGTAGTCACAGCGATATATGTGCATGTACATAAGCGACAAAAAACAGTAGAAACATTTTAATTAATCATTCTTCGGTTATTATACGGAATTAGATAAACTACCTAATCTCTTTTTTCTTCGCTCTCAATAATTACGTAAAACTCAAAGTTTTGTCTTTCATGCCAAAGCTCTCCTGGCTCAGATTTTGAGGCAGCAATAAACTCATTGTCTTTTGACAACACAAGTCCTCCAGACAGCCCAATAATAGAGCGAAATTCACCCCAAAGCAACCCATCCATATATTGGTATCGCGAGCATCGCTCAGGTAAACGCTTCAGAGGGCACAGTCTAATTAATTTCCTAGCAAGAAATTATAGTTTAGGCGCCCTAGTATCCCAGCAGGCGTTAGATACACCAACTTCGAGTATAAACACTCAAATTACTTCCAACGCAGTGCAACACAATAAAACGGATAAAATGTCGGTAAACTATGAAAAAGTAGTAAAACTGACGGCACAAATGGTACCTTTGTTCTCTGGGGAAATTAGCGTGCAAATTCTTACAGAATTACAGACTTTTATAGGCTGTTGTAAGCAAGTGCAACAGTGTCTAGGGGAAGAGGAAAGGAAAGCCTTCATGCAGATTTTCCCCACCAGATTGAGAGGAAACGCGTATCAATTAATAGCGTCCAGCTCTCTCACAAAATTTGAAGAAGTCGAACAACTGCTTTACCGAACGTATTTACCTCGTGAAACATACCATGAACTAATAAACAAGTTAATTACTTGCCGGCAATATCCGCCAGAATCATTTACTTCATTTACAAATAGATTAAAAAGTCTTTTAATTCAATGCAACGAGGCAGCACAAAGTAAATACGTATCTGAAAATTTTAAAGTAGTAAAGCAGCAAATAGAAGATTTTGCTATGGCTTCCATAAAGAGTGGTGCAACTAATCCCCATCTAAGCGCCTATTTACTCACATTGAATGAAAATTCTTTGGAAACACTCATTCAAAAGGCACTAGATATGGAAAGATTGCAGCAAGGACTCTTTTTCATTCCACAACCAACAAATTATATCCCTAACCCAACAAACTCTTTCCAAGTGGACCCTTTTCTAAGACATAATATCCCAAATTTCTCTAATACCTATGGTTATCCCATACCTGAGAGTGTAAATTTGTCTTCCTACTCTTACACAAAGGAATTCGGAAGACATAACATAAAAACTGAAATTGGTATACCTCCAATAGCGGAACCACCAAGAGAAACTTCAGTATCTTTTAGTACCGACAGAAACTCAGAAAATTATTGGCGCTCTCCTCAAACAAACATAACAAGGAAATCATTAGGAAGTCCACCTCCAAACAGGAAATCTTTTTACGAACAGGCAGAAAAAAAGTACGATAAACAGAAAGTGCTGTTAAACAAGATCACCTGCAGCTACTGCAATTATAAAGGGCACACGTATGACGAGTGCCTAAAGCGTAAGAATACTCCTTATTGTACTAACTGCAGAATGAAGGGCCATGATGCCCAATATTGTAAACAGAATATTAAAGCGCCACCCGAACATGTAAGCTCAAAAAACAATGCTTGGTGGGGCTCTGCAGATAGGGAACAAAGATTTAACCCCATACATAATATGTGCGATTTCTGTGGGAGAAGAAGTCATACGGTGTCCACTTGTCAGCAGAAACAACGATGGGAGGCCACACATTCGGGAAACGGCATACTGTCGACCGAAAAATCCCCGGCTCGACATTAAATAAAACTGCTCAAATTACTTCAGGGTCCTCTCAAACAAAACAACAATTAAGTGGAGAAAATGTACCAGTGGTAGACTTACCACTGGACATAGGCAAAAACACAGCCGTTCGGCTGATAGTAGACACCGGAGCTGAAGTAAGCATCATAAAAAAGGAAGCACTAGATAACCCAAAACATATAGAACTAAGCCAAAAGGTAACTTTGAAAACTCCATTTGGAGAAGGAGAAACATTGGGAAACTGCCAAGGCAACTTTTTATTAAGCCGCAGTGTCCCATGCAAACTCCAGGTAGTAGAAGACATTGCCCAAATTTCCCACGATGGGCTGTTAGGCAATGACTTTCTTGCAAAAAATTGTAATATCGAAGGGCCTAATAAATTACTCCGGTTCCCTCGCACGGAAACCAACCCTATTGAATTCACAGTACCTCTCGAAACATCCCTAGAAGATGGAGAGGAAATACCAACTGATCAATTGGAGGAGCAATTTAAATCACGGGCACCAGATAACAAAAATGCCTTACCTCCAATGGAAGAAACTCTGAACATCTCAAAAGAAGATGAAAGTAGGCAATATGAAGTAGTTCTTCAGCGATCCAATAGAATACCCCCTCGATCTCAAATGGTACTGAGCATACCGTTACAAATAGACCAAGAAATGATCTGCTTGTCTCAGGAGATCCAAGAAGGAGTATTTGTCGCAAATTGCCTAGTTAGTCCTCATAAAAGCTTCATACCGTTATCCGTTCTAAATGTAAATACGGAACCAGTATTCCTAAGGAACTTAACGCTTACTCAAGTTCCAAGTAATTGCTATAACATACAGTATCTCCATGTACCTTTGGACGACGTAAATACCCAAAGTACTCATAAAAAAAGGTGATCCACCTTTCCTAAGTGCACAAATCAAAAGCACACACAACGTCAAAAACGACAAATTAAAATTTAATTCCAACCCACATTTCCTACGTGCACAAATCAAAAGCACACACAACGTCAAAAACGACAAATTAAAATTTAATTCCAACCCACATTTCCTACGTGCACAAAACAAAAGCACACACAATGTCAAAAAAGACAAATTAAAAATTAATTCCAACCCATATTTTCTTCGTGCACAAAACAAAAGCACACACAACGTCAAAAACGACAAATTGAAATTTAATTCCAATCCATATTCAAGAAACGTAAACCATATTAAAAGCTATAACCCAGACAGACTTGTGGCTTTACGTAAAGAATTACTGTTGGATGAAAATTTAAATCGCGAAGAAGAAAAAACAATTCTTGAGTTATGCTATAAGTATAACAATCTTTTTTATTTAAAGGGAGATAAGCTCACACCATAAAGCATACCATCCCCATACTACACAATCAGCCACCCATAAATCAAAAGATGTATAGACTTCCAGAAATACACCGGGCAGTCATAAATGAGCAAATTAAGGAAATGTTGGACAACGACATAATCCAATTAAGTAAAAGCCCGTGGAATTCTCCATTGCTGGTAGTCCCCAAGAAAGCTGGGCCCGACGGCAATAAACGTTGGCGAGTAGTAGTAGATTTCCGTAAAATTAACTAGAAATCTATAGGGGATGCCTTTCCATTACCCAGGATAGAGGATATACTGGATCAGCTTGGGCATTCGCGGTATTTTACTACACTTGACCTTGCAAGCGGATATCACCAAGTATTGGTAGACACAAGGGATAGACCAAAAACTGCATTTAGTACCGCTTACGGGCATTATGAATTTAAGAGAATGCCATTTGGGTTGAAAGGCGCACCTGCGACTTTTCAACGCCTGATGAATTACATTCTAACGGGTCTCCAAGGATTAGAATGCTTTGTCTATCTCGATGATATTGTAATATATGGAAAAAATTTACAAGATCATAACGAGAAACTAGCTAAAGTATTCGACAGACTTCCAGCCCATAACCTTAAATTACAACCCGAAAAGTGTCAGTTCCTTCGCAGAGAAGTAATATACCTCGGACACAAATGCTCAAACGAAGGGGCACTTCCAGATCCCAGTAAGACAAGCTGTGTCCAAAATTTCCCTCCACCACGAACTATCAGACAAACTCAATCGTTTCTGGGATTGGCAAACTACTATCGCAAGTTCATCCCTAATTTCTCCAAGATAGTCAGGCCAATAACAAATCTATTACGGAAAGACGTCAAATTTAATTGGACGCAAAAGTGCCAAGACTCTTTCAATGAGATTAAAAATTCTCTTATAAATCCACCTCTACTCAAATATCCAGATTTTACCCAACCTTTTAATCTAACAACAGATGCTAGCAATGAGGCATTGGGAGCTGTTCTATCACAAGGGGCAATAGGTAAAGACAGGCCAATAGCGTACGCAAGTAGAAGTTTGAATAAGGCGGAACAAAGATACTCCACAATAGAAAAAGAGTTGCTCGCTGTTGTGTGGGCCGCCAGGAACTTCAGGTGTTATTTACAGGGCAGAACGTTCACGGTCTACACCGACCACAAGCCCCTGAAAGGAGTATTCAATGTGAAAGACCCGACATCGAGATTAGTCAGGTTTCACCATAAACTCTCAGAGTTCGACTATAAAATTGAATATAAGCCTGGAAAATATAACACTAATGCAGACGCGCTTAGTCGAATACCTGCCCAGCTAAACCAGCAAATCCCCAATTCGTTCATTGTGGAAGCTTACGTACATCACCGAGCCGATTCCGACATGGACGAAAAGGATTCTAGTTCTCCAACAACCTCAAAGCCTAAACAAAAACATTGTCATGCTGTTACGAGAGCTCAAATAAGGGAGGCACAAAATAATATTGAAGAGGAAAATCAAAACACAGAAACTCCCAATAAAGTTCAAAAATATCCACGGAACCTCCAAAATGAATTAGTCGAAATTGACTCAACTGATAGCAGCAAATCCGAATGCAGTGCATCTGAACACGGCGAATCACCCTGGAACCAAAATCTAATAAATTCTCATCATACTTTACCAGAAAATATCTCAGACCCTGAGGAAATCGAAACAATTCTGAAGGACTATCATGACTCCGCATTTGGTGGTCACCAAGGAGTAATCAAAACTTATAGAAGAATAAAGAAGAAGTATAAGTGGAAAAACATGCTTAGTTCTATCAGGAAATATATTCGGAAATGCTCTAAGTGCCAAAAACTGAAGGCTAGCCCGGAGTATCGTATGCCAATGGTCATAACAGATACTGCTCATATGCCCTTCGACAAAGTTTATTTAGACATAGTAGGTCCTCTTGAGGAAACGCACTCAGGAAACAAATATATTCTGACTTTCCAAGACAATCTAACGAAATTCGTAGATTGTTATGCCATACCAAACGGCGAAGCAGAAACGGTAGCAGAAATATTTTTCGATGAGATAATCACTCGTTATCGCATCCCTAAAAAGGTAGTAACTGACCAGGGCTCTAACTTCTTAAGCGATCTTTTCAAACGAGTATGTAAACTTCTGAAAATAAAAAAAATGCAGACTTCCGCTTACCATCCGCAATCCAACCCACAGACCTCTAGTGGAGTATTTGAGAGCTATTGTATCTGAAAATCCAAAGGCTTGGGATCGATTCCTGAGAACCGCGGCTTTTGTATACAATAATAGTCCACATGATGGCACCAAGCTCACACCAATGGACTGTCTGTTTGGATTCACAGCGGATGTTCCCTCAAATCTGAAAAGAGAGCCGGAACCCATTTACAACCACGAAAGTTACTACCACCTTCTGAGGTACAAAATACAAAAAGCGTACGCTACCGCTCGGAAAAATTTGTTGAAAGCTAAGGAACAGTCAAAAGTTTACTACGATAAGCGTTCACGTCCAGTAACCTTCAAAACAGGAGATAAAGTTTTACTGAAAAACCCCGCTAAAAAACACAAACTTTCCCAGATATGGCTAGGACCATATCTAGTGGTACAAGTCTTTAACACTGTTAATACTGTTATTCAAATCGGTAAACGAAGAGTAACAGTACATAACAACAGATTGAAGCCATTTCACGAATAATGGCTGTCAAAAATAAAAAAATAAAAAAATAATGGGGGCAGTAAAACAATGAACAAACTTAAGAAGCAACAAAAGGCAATCCAACATACCTATTCAGTAAAAAACACAAAAAAAAAAAAAACAACAAAGAAAAAGAGAATATAATTTGATAAACTTTATTTTTCAAAAATTGCACGGGACAACATTTTTTCAAGATATGGGTATATTGACACAGGCACTGGAAGTAAAGTCTGAAATCCTAAATGAACTACTAGTAATAAGAATTACTATTCCAATTCTTAATATGCAGCCTTTCAAACTGCAACAAATCCATTTATTCCCCTTCGAAACCCCAGATAATCATTCATTGTTACTAGACATTAAACATGCCTACATTGCAAGCCACCTACCCACACAGGAGTTCGTACTATTCAAACAATCTGAATTTCGGGTATACACCAAATTATCAAACAATCTGAATGAAAGTACCTACATTGGTCCCTTACTCAACCCAATTCTACAAGGGCATTACTTAAAAGAATGTCCCATAAGCTTTTTATTCAACCCCTATAATGAAACAAGTAACTGCGAATATCTGGTCCAAACTCAAGTTCCACAACTGTTAGTGAAGTTAACAAGGAAAAACTCTTGGCTCTTTTCATTTCCAACTACTCAGAAAATTTCAATTTCATGCAGTAAAAATTTACATAGTTCCAACATATTTGGCAGCTGAGTTTTAATATTAAACGAACCCTGCCACTTCCAAATAGCTGATCAAATTATATATTACGAAGATGAAGATCATCAGAGTATTAAAATCTCACAGCCGGAATATCCTCATCCGCTAAATTCTAGTATGAATGAAACCATTCAGAAATTTATTAAGAATACCAATCTCACTACCCAAAAACACATAGTTATGTTACAAACAGAGGATGCCAATCAGATTTTAAATGAAAATTCACACTCACACTCCCTAGATCAGCTGGAAGAACAGATAAATACACTGGACAACCAAAGAAAAGAAAGAAATAAAGCACAAATGATGCAAATAAGCTCTTTATCCCTAAGTTCCGTAGTAATTTTTGTACTCTGCATAATTGGAATATTTAAAGTTATAAGTACCAAGAAACGAAAAATAGTAGTCGAAACACCCACAGTATTAACTGTCAGTAACCAAAAGGTACAGTTAGACACTGAGACATACCCTAAATTTTCTAAAGAAGCTACGGATACCTTGAACCATGATTCCAGAATAGATACCAAGTTTCAAGATAAACCATCTCCACAACAAGAGACTTTTCCCACAAGTAAAGTCAAGCAGATCTCGCAAAATTTCCAGTCGGAGATCACTAAAACAAACAAATCAAAATTAAAAACTCTAACCTCTGTAGAAGTAACGACAGCAAGAAACAAAGAACAAGCTGTTTCACAAACCTCTCATTCAGAATTAAAGGATGCCATTAAACAACGTGCCACCCACCAGCAACAAGCAGGTAGCAGACAAAATTTACCTATTCCTCCACCACCACCTCTTCCACAAACACTAAGCCGTATCGAATCCGAATCAATTCCACGCACCCGCCATTTACAGGTAGTTTAATTCCATTCTGCATAGCCAAAGATAAAACAAACATCTCAATGGTGAACTCAATTGCTACACACTTTTTACATGTACATATATCATTAATAAATCAATATAAATAATTTATAAATGTATAAATAGGTTTAAGTTAAATTTTATAACTACCAAAAAATATGTACCCACACATATAGTACTAATAGCAAAAAATATGTATTCACACATATAGTGCTAATAAAAATAAATATGTAATTACACATATAGAATATAACAATAATACTACCAAAAAACATGTACCCACACATATAGTACTAATAGCAAAAAATATGTATTCACACATATAGTGCTAATAAAAATAAATATGTAATTACACATATAGAACATAAAAATAATAGTACCATAAAATATGTACCCACACATATGGTACCAATAACAAAAACTATGTATTCTCACATATAGTGCTAATAAAAATAAATATGTAATTACACATATAGAACATAAGAGTAATAGTACCATAAAATATGTATTCACACATATAGTACGAATTTTTACCTATAATAAAAAAATATTATTGTACCAAAAATGTATATAAATTATTGTACTCATAAATAGTAGACATAAAAATAGTTATAACAAAACAAAAAAAAAATATATATATATAAATAAATAAATAAGTTCAAAATACAGTTAAGCTAATACAAATTAATCCTCGCTTAGATAAGCTTGGTTCTTTTTAATACAGCTAAACACCACATGTACTCATCTCAGCATTACGTATATACATACAAAAGTTTCAAGTAAATATTTTCTTTTTCCCAAGCTACCAAGTTAATTTTTTAATGCGTTATTCCTCTCCCAAGAATAACACATTTTTTTTTAAAAAGGGGGAGATTTGTTACATACAGAGCATCAATTAAACATGTATATACATACATGCATGCATCTCTGAATCGATTTCGCTTCACGCAGAATTCTAAAATTCATGCATCAATAAAGAAATGCAAACATGTAGATATGTACATACCTACAGCATTATCATTGCATGCGGAATTACAATTCCCAGCTGCAAGTATAAACATACATATATCTACAAACATATTTGCAAGTTCAGTAAAGTCACTCGCTACTGACCTGCACCAATTTCTTAATCATATAAAGAAACAAGTGAAGGCAGTGACACAATCCCCTGCGCGCAAGAATTCACACGATGCAATTTGATAACCTTGCGCCAGCAGCGGTAGAACTCAGTTGAACGAAACAATGGTTCATGATGATGTCATAATAGCAGCAAAGCGGCGAACGGTCTGCGGAAGTATTTATGTATGTACATGTGAAAGCGATGAATGCCGTGATGTAATAACAACAAACCGGCAAAAGCTTTGCGGAAATTAAATTATGAATGCCACAAAGAAACACTTTGCGGAAATAATATTTATATACGAATAAATGCTGTGATGAAATTAGCTTAGCGTAGTAAGAAAATAACAATAAGTATTAAGTGAAAAACTGTATAAATAAACTGTGATTTTGAATAAAGAAGTCAGTAAGTGAGTTAGTCAGAACACGAGTTGTTTCACTTACCCAGGAGTAAAGCTAGTAAGCTGCTCCACTCATCTGTACCTAGGAGTAAAGCTAGTAAGCTGCTCCGTTCACATATACTAGGAGTAAAGCTAATAAGCTGCTCCATTGAACCGTACTGGGAGTAAAGCTAGTAAGCTGCTCCATACGCATCGCTGCTCTACCTATCTCGGGACAATCAAGTAAAACGCCCAATCATCTTGACGGCACGTAGTGTGATTACCGTGTCGTGTTCCAGATCAAAAGGTGCTCAGATGAGAGTACTAGCAGTACATAAATAAACTCAACAAATGTGAGGGAGCGGATATGCATCCTTCACTGTTACAGAATTTACTTTTCGAGAATCTATACATAAACGTACTTTTCCTGGTTTTCGTACAAGAACAACGGGAGAATTCCATGGACTATTAGACTCTTCAATAACTCCCATTTCTAACATTCGTTCGAGCTCACTGTACATTAACTTCTGTATGGCTGGGGACACTGGGTAATGACGTTGTTTGATTGGCACTGGATCCTCAGTATCAATCAAGTGTTCCTCCAGATGGGTTTTTCCCAAAACTAATACGTCAAATGACGGAAGTTTAACCTTCACTGTATTGAGCTGAACCGATTGTGTCGGAGTTAGTTGATGAAGATTATTATCCACGGCTGATGATAAAGATGTTGAACTTATCTCACTGATTATATGAGGAGCAATTTGAAATTCTCTCCAGAAATCAATACCCAAATAGAGCTCTTGACTTAAACTGGGGATAACGTACAGTGTAAATAATTTACGAATTCCATTATAACTGATAGGAATTTTGACATAACCGATAATTTGCTGGGCTGCGCCATCAGCAGTCTGAACCGAGGTGTGCAAAGATTGAAGCCGAATATTGTTATGTTGTTTAAGAAATTGTTGAGCATTCTTCCCCAGACAACTAATATTAGCACCACTATCCAGTAGGCCAATCAAATTTGTACCTTGTAGAGAAACATTCACATAAGGTCTGTTATCCGAAGCATTACTCAATACCGATGATGATGACTGTGTTAGCCAATCGCTTCTTTTCCTTTGCTATATATCTAATTTTTGGTATTTTTTTGTTTAAGACATTTATATTATTTGAAAATATTTGTCCTCTAACATTCATATAATTTTTCCATCTATGAATGAAAGAATTTTTCACCGATTCGTTAGGAAACTTTAATTTAGAGTCAGATATAGGTAATGAATTGTCACATCCGATTGAACTAATTGATGAAGTATCCGAAGTAGTACAATTTAGTGCGGATGCGTTGCCTTGAAAGACTTCGCATCCTTTAACTGGTTTTCCGAACAGCAGTTAGGGCACTTTGGCATAACCACTCCAGGTTTACCATACTTATAGCAAAACAAATTTCGGAACTCAGCAGGGCATTCATAAAAAGCATGACCTGTTAATTTACAATTCCAACATATTAATGGTTTACGGAAATTTAATCGATTGTGAGTTTGTACTTCTTCCAGCTGGGCATCATACTGAACACCAGAAGGCATTGATGAAAGTAAGTCAGGTGAAGACGCAATAGGAATATTTAGAAATGATTGATCCACTTCCTAGTTGTCATTTATTTCATCCACTCGCAAAGGTGCCACTGGTCTACGATCAGGTCCGTTACGAATATACCATTGCTCTGCCTTAATGCACATTGTGCGCAAATTATGTACAGAAGCAATATTATAGCCTACAGTTAGAGGACCAAAACGAGAATTCAGATTCTGAACTATTATACCAACGTATTCAGATTCTTTCATCGGCTCTTTCAAACGATTATGCAATGTTGTCATTTTGTGTAAGAATTCGTCAACGAATCGAAACCCTGTTTGTCCAACATAGACTTGATGACGCTGAAGTCATTACTAAGACTACAAAATTGAATCAAAAAGCTAACGCGAAAATCATTCCAGGTTGGTTGACGACAAGCTCTTCTGAATTGAGACCAATACCAATCTAAAGCTCGGCCTTGAAGAAGAGATACAATATTACTACAGACTTCCTCATATGAAATGTCTGAGTCCAAAGCTAACAATTCAATACGATTTATAAATTCTTCGGCCGACAACTGGCCATTGTTTGCAGGGAAACGAATGTCCCAGTGTTGAACCAAAGAAGGACGGCGAGCTGGAGTCATGAAGCGGTTCGCAGCTCTTACAGGAGCCCTACATAACATTTCATCATGCATTACGTGGGTTTGGTGGTGGTGAAGGTGTTGAAGAACGAGAAGGTTGATTCAGTTTGAGAATCGAAGGTGGGACTTGATTGTCACGAAGCTGGTCTAACAAGAAGTCTAATTGCATTTTTGCAATTTGTTGAAGTATCGCATCCTGTGATACTGATACAGTCGGAAATGAAACTTGATCTGTTGTTAATAGGACATCAGAGTTAGCAACCGAAGTTATTGCTATGTTGTTTTTAGTCTCTTGAGATTCGCTCTTTTCCAGAACCTCATCGGAGTTATTAATATTTTCAGCAGGGGTATTTCCCTCAGTTGACTTACTAGTACCCTTTTGGGTTGTTTTACCTTTATTGTTGGGCATTATATTATAGTAATGATATTACAAATATATATATAAAAAATATAAACAGTCAAATTTTTATACCAATCAGCTTTGAGCTAATTTGTATTATACCAATAAAAGAATAATTATGTATTAATAGAATAGAATATAGATGATTATATATTATTTTATTAGCTTTTAAGCCAATCACCAAAACTACAAAATCTCGAATTCGCCGAATAATAAACATACGAGGAAACACGATAATTTACTTCTCGCCAGAGAACCCACTTTTACCAAAACATACGCAAATCTATATCTTTCGAATATCAACATGAACAAATTACAAACACGAATACAATCTTCAAATCAAATCAAATCAAAAACCAAAACGAAACGTGGTGCAGCAGTGATGACCAAAGAAGACCACTCCCTCCGTCTGAGTTGTTAAGGAAATAAAAGAAGTAAGGGAAAAGTAAAGAATGTTTGATGTACGGTGATTCCCCCACTGAAGACCCAAAAGTTTTAGATTTATAATAAAACAAAAATAATCTTTCCTTTGGGGTTTTGATCACCTGATTCAAATTCAGGCATCGGAATGGATAGGTAATACTTCCAAAATTCCGGACAAGAATATTGAACTGTGATATCTAACGATGATTCTACTCCTCATTCAGCCACTGCTCTACCCAGCCCTTGACTTAAGTAAGAGGAAGGCAATGCAGAGAAGAGACACATACAAAAAAATTTAAATTCTCCATGATCGTTTTCAAAACCACTAAGACAACAAATCCGTCGGAAGTCAAATAAACATTTGTCACTTGTAAACCAGACGAGAGCGATTAGTGTTGCAGAATAGTCACGAGCGAAAACCAGTACATTGAAGGTGCAATAAAATAAATTTTAGGAAAAATTACCAAATAAACGGGTTTAAGATGTCAAGTGTTGCATCCGCTAAAGATTCAAAATCCATACCCAGACCTTAGCCAAACGAACATTAGTCGCCTGCAGCCAGTGAAAGCGGCACCGATTTCTGCATCTTCATTTGCAGAAGAAACAGCACATCTCACTACGTATAGAAAACTTCAGCACAATAGATGGACCTATGTCAGAATACAAGAATACAAACAAAATTGAATCGGAAATACTAGATAGATGAATAAGTGAATTTCCGTGGACTAAACCGCAGAAACGACTGAATACAGATGACCATACTTGTAAATATGGACAACCACAAAATACAAAAACATTTTAAACAAGTAAAGCTTGAATAAAAAGAGATACCTTACGTTGGGCGCCAAATTGTAACTGTCATTAAACCTTGCTGCGCAAAATATGATCGGCTGTCAACACGCTCCCATAAGCACCCAGCCAGCCATCATATCTGCCACCTTTACACCAGAATGAACACTGTCCCTATACCGCAATGACTGTCAGAAAAAAAGGAAATAATATATTCAACCGCCATCTACTGTACCTATTGAGTTTCGCTGAAGTTGCTTACTAAAAAAAAATTTGAAAAAAAAAGTAAAAAAAATCACGCGAGTGTGTCGAATATGGCATGCTCCATCTTGGTCACTAACTAGCTCGTCGGGGGGTGAATTCGGTGACACACTCTTCGTTGAAGTCGACAGTTACCATGGAGTTAACAATAACTCCCTTTTTGCATGCTCTAAACCAAAAACCAAATTAGATGAAAATTAATCATTTTTATTTACGAACGGACAGACTGATAAACAAAACTGCAATCCATTCGACTGACGACGTACTTAGGAGAGGAAGAAGAAAGGAAGCATCCCCGTGCAACTCACTACCGCACCTACACCTCAACCACTCTTTATGGTGACATTAAAAGAAAAGAAATATCTTTGTTTGTACTATAATTTCAACCAATGTGATACCATATATTTACTTTTATTGCATGTAAAAAAAAATATTTCTTTAGTCGTCTTCTTGTTTCAGAACAAAAAAAATTACAATATACATATATAAAAAAAAGATTATATAAAATGCATTAAACTTATCATTTACCACAAAAGAATTACATATACTCAGCTGACAAAAATATCATCAAGAAGGCGAAATTGTATTTTCTTTTTTTTTCTATATATATCCAGATATCTGATTTTCAATTAATATTATTTCCTTCCTTCAACTCAACAATGTCAATGATAAAAAAATTAATGATTTTCCCTTCGTTTTTCCATTCGCATTATTCACTTAAAAAAAATTCTTCTTGCTGTTTTTCTCACATCAAAAACCTGTTATAATTTTCAGTACTACTTAGAGTTGTACCATGTTATTTATTTTTCCTTTAATAATTTATATTGTTTTTTTTCTTTTCAACCTTCAATACATACGTATCTCTAATTCACATATAAAAAATATTAAATAATAATTTATCAAAAAACAATACCTGTAGGTTATTTTTCCCTTGATTTCTATTTCTTCATTTATATATACTACACTTATTATTTCTATCTTTATACAGTTCTGAATTTTACTATAAAATTCTCTCCGACAAATCTTGTATTTTTACTTCTTTTTATTTCTATTTATTTTTCCAGAAATCAAACTGTTGCTGGAACTTTTTCCCAAAATGGCGTACTTGTCTTCATTGCTATATGATACTTTTTCTTTTCCAATTATGGCTGTAATTCTTTACACCATGATTTTTCTTTTTCTTTTGTTTTTATTCATTTCATTTGTTAATTTAAAAGGACGAAAATTGTTAATAAAAAAAAATCGTATCAAATGCGTCTTTGCCCTCGTTGTTTTTGTTTTTGTATTTTTTTTTTGTATTTGTTCTTTTATAAGAAATTCTTTTTACACACTTTTTATTTCCAGCTTTAATTTAGTTTTACAAAATAAAAACTTCTTTTCTTTTTTATTATATTTTTAACTTCACATTTGCCGATTTTTTCCCGGCCATTTTTCCAAAGCTTTAAAATAATTACTACTCGTTAATGCTATTCACTTTTATACTTTTTAACTAGATTTTTTTTCACGACCACTCTTCTCCATGGTTAGTCCACTAAGTAATTCATCATCCTCTTGATGATTTCATCATCCTCTACTTCAGTGTTTCTCAAACTTTTTGCGTAAAGTACCCTTTCGTTATTTATTTAATTTTTAAGTACCCCTGTAAAATTTTAAATTTCCAAATGTAACTAAACAATAATTTTGACAACTAACAATAAGTTTTTATTAGTTTTTGTTATATATTATAAATATATTTATTAGTTTTTGTTATATATAATAAAAAATAAAAAAAATTAATGGCTGCAATGAGCCTGTTTGGCTGCAACTAAAATGTCTATTCTTGGTTTAATGTTGCTGCAAGCTAGAATTATGTCATTTTCGGGACACAACTTATTTCTTATTTTATTTTTTAATTCCGTTAATACCGAAAAACTAACCTCACACAAATAAGTTGTTGGAAATGGCAAGAGTTCTGTAAGAGCTGCATTTCTTAATTCACTATATTCATTTTTGATTTTTTGCCAAAAGGTTGAAACATCTTCTTCCATTTTCATTGTGGTATCCACAGAAAGCTCCATTAGTTTTTCCTTCATTACATCTGAAATTTCGGCTTGCTCAATAAATTTATCATTAAACGGATCTATAACCCAAAGCTTTTTATTATATTCGTCTTCATCCATGCTAGGAAAATATTGTTCGAAGTTTAATTCTAAATTTTCTAAATGTGTGGTTATTGTGGTTTTGAAACTTTCACTTACAATAATTTCGTTTTCTTGTACAAAGTTTATAAGCTGTGAAAATGATGTAAATTTTCCATTTTCTAACACATTTTTTTTCCAAAACAATATTTTCTTCTTGAATGCATTTAATTTATCACGTGTTCTAAAAATATTTGAATTAACTCCTTGTAATTGAAGATTTAGGTCGTTGTGTTTATCGAAAATATCACACAGATATGCCAATTTGCAAATCCATATTTCGTTTTCGAAATATTGTGCGTAATCGGATTTTATTTCTCGTAGAAAAATGGCAATCTCTGCTCTTAGCGTAAAAACTCGATTTAATACTTTTCCACGGGATAGCCAGCGAATTTCCGTATGAAGTAATAATGTAGTAAATTCAGATCCCATATCAAGACATAACACTTTAAAAAGGCGCGAATTCAGCGATCTTGTTTTTATTAAGTTAACAACTTTCACACTTATTTGTAAGACAGAATTCAAATCTTCATTTAATTGCTTTGCAGCTAATACTTCTCGATGTATAATACAGTGATTCCACTTTATTGAAGGATTCACACGTTGTATTCGAGCTTTTAGACCACTTTTGTGACCTAACATAGATGCTGCTCCATCTGTGCAGACTGACACACACCATTTCCATGATAAACCATTTTTTTCAATTTGTTCATTCAATAAATTGAAGATAGCATCGGCTGTAGTTCTCATATTTAGTTCTTTACAACAGTATATGTGTTCTTTTATTCCTTGTACATCATTATCATCAATATATCTAACAAATACCATCATTTGTGCCATGTTTGCTATATCTGTCGATTCGTCAAGCTGTAATGCAAACTGTTTTTTTAAAATTATTTTTTCATTAACTTGTTTTATGATATCTTCTGCCATATCATTAATTCTTCGTTTAATAGTATCATTCGAACATGGTATTGTTTTTATTATATCTACTTCCTTTTTATCGAACATAATTTCTGCAATTTTTACAGCAGCAGGAATAATAAGATTTTCAGCAATTGTATGTGGTTTTCTTGATTTTGCCACCAATTGTGCAATTTCGAAAGATGTTTGTAAACCTTTTTCTGACAATTTAGTAAACTTTTTCATTGAAATAGTGGAATTATTAAAAATTTCTAATTTTCTCTCGAAAAAATCAAGTGTTTTGTCTACTAATTCAGGGTGTTTTGTATGCAGATGTCTTTTTAATAACGACGGCTTCATGCAGTGGTTTGATAGTTTTTCGCAACAAATTACACAAACTGGCAATGGTGGTACTTTTGCGTTTGTAGTAAATCCGAATTTGAGGAAATTTATATTATATCCACGAATTTTTTTATTTGCTAACAGTTCGGAATTTTCACGTTTTTTTTTTGAAACTGGTTCTTCCAAGTCTTTGGCATGTTCTTCTTCATTTACCTGCGATGTGCTCTCCTCAACACTACTCGTACGCTCTTGTTCTCCTGGACCTTTCTTATTTAATTTTATCAGAAATCGGTCCATCGCTATTTATAGGTTACAGAAAAAAAATTAAATTTATAAATATTACGTTATCTTAACACAAAATACTTACTTTTATGTATTTCATCAAATATTGCAATTAAATTCACTGTAAGATTTAAAATTCACTTCAATATTTTTTAAATTCACTTCAATATTTTTTAAATTCACTGCAAAATTCAGTACAATAAGAATTAAAATAATATACTGTCATAGACAAACTAATAACATACAAAGACTGGACATGTAGAACAAAAATTTGCAACGCTTTTCTAGAATGTAAAATTAACGAGGCCTCGACGATGCCTCGACTTGGCTCTTGATGACGTGCCCAAAGAGTAAGCCATCAATGCCTCGCTCCATACAAAATCACCGTTGCCTCGTCGCGATGAAAGGAACGCCACAATTTTTTCTTAGAAATTTTGTGAAAATTTCTTCCTACGAATTTCTATGCATTGGCCGACGCCGAGCGGTGCCTCGCTCCAATATAAAATCAACAATGATGTCTCGACCTGATGTAGGTAAGGCCAACAATTTTTGTTGTCGTCCTGCAAAAGTGCGTATAAATTCTAAGGAAAAAATTTCCAGTAAATTTCTAAGAAAAAATTGCGCCCTTACCTACATTAGGTCGAGGTTTCATTGTTGATTTTATATTGGACCGAGGACCTGCTCTCGACCTCGGCCAATGCATAGAAATTCAAAGGAAGAAATTTCCAAAAAATTTCTAAGAAAAAATTGTGGCGTTCCCTTCATCGGATCGAGGCAACGGTGATTTTGTATGGAGCGAGGCATTGATGGCTTACTCTTTGGGCACGTCATCAAGAGCCAAGTCGAGGCATCGTCGAGGCCTCGTTAATTTTACATTCTAGAAAAGCGTTGCAAATTTTTGTTCTACATGTCCAGTCTTTGTATGTGATTAGTTTGTCTATGATACTGTCAAACAAAATTTTCGTGGTTATTCCCCCAAAATTATAATTAAGTTAGCAAATATCCGCACCATATGCAATATTTTTTGCAATAAGCTTTTGATATTTTAATTTGAAAGCACTATTGATATTACTTCGCAGCAAAGAAATTGTTAATGTAAACTCCACGTTGCAGAAATGTTCAATGACAACGTATTATTACAAAATATTTTATATATTTAAAAAAATATTTATATTCAATCACATTAAATCACATTCTGCGTAATTTCATTTAATGTTGCTATTTTTGCATAAATTCACAATTTTCAATTTTATTAACAAAAATATTTTTTCAAATATATATTTTATTGGAGTACCCTTAATATTTTTTCGCGTACCCTTCAGGGTACGCGTACCCCACTTTGAGAAACACTGCTCTACTTGACACTCTCGTTCTCTCTTCCTCCTGACAACATCCAACAGAATAACAGTGAGGGCCATAGTCAGTTTCTTTAGCCTTCAGCCGACATGTCTCTAAGATCCGTCCATCAAGCCAAGGCTTGATACCAAGTTTTCAGCGCAAGATGTCGCAGTCGGTCTCAACCACGTTTTCGCGGAAACTATTCTCATGGGTTTGTTACAACCACTCTCAGGGCCGTTGTAGTACTGTCTGTCTTCAGCACAGCATGGTGAGGAAAATAGTTGATCTTACCCAGATTATCTGTCGCAGGTACCATATGACCCAATTTTATGTATTCAGATATAAAGTTCTTATACATGGTTTCGAATATTTTGTCTGTTTTGAACTTTCGTTCCATTTGGAATAACCTGGCCAATGCCAACACTCCCGGGTACCATATAACTCTTCTACCTTCTGTGGGTCCTCTTTAAATGGTATACGTACGGTATAAAGTCCATTCGTTAGTCGTTGATGCGTGTTTCTAAAATGATTTTCGCGGGCTGCATCTTCACTAGTTATAATTCTTTCTGCTTTTAGCTCCTCTAATTCCCAGAACTTCTTCAAATCGTTGTATAAATCAACTTCTGAGACAAAACAAGAGATTCTTTTGCTTGCTTGTGTCTTTACTTCCCCTGAAAGGATCCACCCCAGCTCTGTTTTTTGAGCTACGGTGCCAGTTGGCTTACTAAGTAGTACATCGTTGAGTAAAATTTTACCATAGATGTCTGCGCCTAAAATCAAGCCCACTCGTCTAGGAAGTGCGTGTCCGGGTCAGCTAGCAGAAATTCTTGCTTGTTTTTCCAATTGTTTATAGGTTCTACCTTTTCAGCGGGTAGTAGCTTGGTGAGTTTTTTTAAGACAAATGCTTTCGTTGTTATTTCAAACTTTGACTGGAATCTAGGCTTGATAATCAAGTCAACGCATGAGTGATTTCCATCTCTTTGGGTCATTCCAATGCCTGATACTTCTCCATATGTTTTATGTTTTCTTAGTCTGAGCCGTTGAGAGGCATCTTCTGTGATGAACGATGCTTGTGATCCTTGATCCACAAGTGCCCGTAGTTTTAGCACCTCTCCGTATTCTCCTACAACTGACACCAACGCTGTAGGTAGCAGGACTTTTACGCTTTCAGTGCAATTTGCTGTATGTGTTTTTATTACTTTTGGAACAGTAGTATCTGTCCTTTCGAAGGGCTTAGGTGTATCTCTTGGTTTCGAATTGGTTAATTGGTATAGTAACGTATGATGATTTTTGCCACAAAGCTTGCAAGTTTTCCAACTTTTGCACTCTTTAACAAAATGTCCCTTCACTAAGCAATTTTCGCATAGCTTAGTTCTTCGCACAGCGTCATTTCGTTGCTGCCCGTTTAATTTTGCGAACTCTTCACAGGTATATCTAGAGTGATCTGCTTTGCAGAACATACATGAACGAGTTACTTGCCCATGGTGCACAAATGTAGAGTTTCTCTTATTATTGCTTGTGGTATTCATATTTTTGTTTGTTGTTAGTGCTTCCAGACCCTGGAAGCGAGTCTCTATAAACTCCAAGAAGGCTTTTAAAGTTTGTATTTCTCTGGGATTTGTTAGAGAGAGCTCATATAGACGATGAGTCTCTCTGTCCAGTTTCTGTGTAAGAATGCATAGCAAAAGTGGATTCCACTGAGTGGTAGCTATCCCTATGTTATTTATCGCTAACAAGCATTCTGTCGTCGAATCGTGCAACCTTTTTAGGCCGTCTGCAGGCTCTTGCTTTAATTCTGGTGGAGTTAGCAAGACCCGAATTTGTGCTGCAACTAGAAGTCTTTGATTATCAAACCTCTTATTAAGTGTTTCCCAGGCTGCTTCATAATTTTCATTTGTCGTTTGTAAGTATCTTATAAGCTCTGCTGGTTCTCCAGTCAGATTATTTTTTAAGTAGAATAATTTCTCTGTCGGAGCTATTTTCTTCTTATGAATTATTTCGGTAAAGAGATCTTTAAATGACTGCCACTTCAAATAATCTCCACCGAATATAGGAATGTTTATTCGAGGAAGCTTAATTTTCGTGTCAGCATTAGTTGAGTTTTCTTCTCTATTCCACTGCTTTACAGTATTACTTGTCTTTAATAGCTCTTGTCTCTCTTGTAATTTTACAATCACAAACTGGTACTCCTCTTCTATTTCGTCGAATTCGTCTAAGTAGTCGTCACTTGCTATATCTTTAGTCGTCATTAATTCCTCGTGAACCATTACGAACCGTGTCCAATGCTCGCTTAGTAATTTTATTTTCTCCAGACAGTACATTTGAGATGTTTGAGTAGATATCTCTTTATCGAATTTTAATAGTGCTCTTTTCAGTGTGATTATATCTGCGTATCATAGGGTCTTCTTGTTCCTTATCTTTCTTTGGTGCTTGATACGGCGTATTCCAAATGACCTCTAATAGTTCTTTCGTTTTAGAATATAATCCTTTGACTTCTTCATAAAAGTTCTCTACGAAATATACGTTTTCTGGTGCTTTACTCTCGTATACTAAGATTTCCTTATTTCTTAGTTGAAAGGCTTCCCACCATTCTTCCAAGTTGTTCATTCTTGCCTCTGCATATTCTTTAGTTTTTCTGTCTTTACTGTTTTTTTTAATATTGGTTTGTAACTTTTCTATGGTTAATGCACATTCTTTCTGATCCCTGACCAGGTTGTTTAAAGCTTCAAATTCTGTCGCCATTATGCTATTAAATCTGCTTTTTTTTAACGTCCTAAGCGATGGCTGGAGTTCTGGATCAACAGTTGTGAGCTAGGAGTCCCTTGTCAGATATTGTTGTACTTTGTGTTACTTCTTGGAAATCAGCTATTGATCCAATAATGGGGGGGGGGGGGGAGTAGTCTGTGAAGCGCAATGCTGAACAAGGTGAAAGCTGTATAAGAGGAAAGCATGCATACTTGATAGATGAAATTTGTTGGTTTGTTGATTTGGTGTTTATGGTGGTATGGGCATTTTGATGTTTTGTTGATCGCTTTGGTATCTCCCACGAGAGTACGTACATTAGTGTGGTATAGTTAGCTGAGTTCCATGGGCACGAATTGGTACTTCTCACGGCGAGGTAACTTTACCTTAGTGAAATTGAAATTGAGATTTTTGGCTGTTTGGGTACTGTAGTAGATGCTAGGCAGATGGCCCACGATGCAATTGAAGTTATGTACTCATGTAAGTCAGAATAATAAAATCTCAGACATAGTGGTGCGAGGAGTGAGATGATGAATAAGTTGATGAATAACGGAAATCAGGTATGTATGTTAGTAGTGCTCATATGGTTAGTATGCATGGTCAGCTATATGATCCAAATGGTGAATCGCGAAGCCTATCGAGACTGAATTGGGCAAATCTTAACCTTCACGTGGTCCCCTCTGCGAGCGCCCAAAAGATTGTATTACCTGTATAGGCCAAGTACAATTCTTTTAGACACTGCTAATAAGATCTAGGCCCGAACGGAGTTACCAGTACCGTTTAAAAAAGATATCTAGCATGAAAGATTGAAACTGGGAGTATTCATGGTCCATTGATCATGCTTTACGAAAGCCATACCAAATGGGCGGCCCGACATTGGCTAACTTGGTACTACGGGGTTAGAGGAGCCCTGGATAACAAGGTTTTATCCACCTCAACTTGGGATGGCCCCTTTATGGGAGCATCGTAGTGGCTGTGGTATACTGGTACTCATTGTCTCGACACGCGGAATCTGATTGATCTTTACAATCCGTGCATGAAGAATGCCGTGAGATTAAGCCATACTTGGCAGGTGCTCACGTAAAATCCTGACAACTTGCTGATCCAATAATACCTCTAGCGAATTCTTTAGCTTCTGATGGCTGTAAATTAATTTAAATTATTATCAAGCTGAGGACACTGGTTCCTCAGTTAAAGTAAAAAAAGGCAGAGCCGCTAAACACTATGTTCCAGTGGATGATAACAAAACCTCGTCTGCGGACGCTAAGTTCCACAACTTAATTGTACCTGTAGAATGTAAGCTCCACAGTCTGCTAGGTCTTCACTAAGTTCTACAGAAAGCGCTCGAAGGACCAATGTAATCTGACTGAATGATTTCAATCAATAATACTCGCCGTCTTGAGTAACAGTAACTTTTCTTTAATTAACACAAACAATTTATACAACAATTGTGCTTAGTCTAGTACAATATTAACAAATTAAAATCAATAATTCTACTAAAGCGAACAAGATTCATTCACCTTTCATTTTTGTGTTGTAAGCAATTTTGGGGTGAACCCGCTTCGACCAGCGGTGTATGAATTTTACTTGCTTAATTAGCAACTACGCTCATAACTAGGTCATTCAATTTCCTTATGTTATTTTATTCGTTCAAAGTAATTTTATGTGTTTATGCATGCATCAACAAACCACTTAGAAAATCAAACTTACACAGATCAGTGACCATACGAAATTACATAGACCCAGTTTAGACAGGTCAGTCTCAGTATGCTGCCTCTGCCGCACGAAATCTGTAGGTTCGCGGATGCTTCATTCTTGCCCCCAACCATCGTATTACCGAGAAGTTTTCGTGGGACAGAGGCAACTTATTGACCCATCTAAACAGGTCATGAGGGCATTCATCTAGGGTATCATATGAATTACTCTTGGACCATAGCTTTCTTACTTGTTTTATTTAAAATTTGGATAAAAGAACATCCACAAGACAACTTATTTGTTTATTCAAAGAAACTTTAATAAATAAATAAAACTGCCACTTGAGAAAGTAATTGTATAATCTTTTGAAAATAGCTGAACAGTTAGAAAGAAAACAGTATTTTCCTGAAAAAAATAATGTCAAAAAATATCCGGATTGGCGGATAATTAAGGAAAAATATCCGGATTACCGAATAGTCAAAATAATTTGATATCCGGATATCCGGGTTGGAAACCCTAATTGCACCTCTAGTTTTGGCGATCGGTATCCAATCTTATTAACCCTTTGCACTCCGAACAATTTTTAATATGACCTATCAGCAACTCCGAACCATTTTTACTATGGGCTACCAGCTACTCCGGAATATAATCGTCCGTATGTCTTCGAGCTTTTGTATGTGTTGAATGTGAGCTTATAACGCCAGATTTGGATGAATCTTTTACAGTTTGTATAGGATACCAAAAGAGCTGACACGTATTTTTTTGTTTCCCCTTACCATGCCCCACCTCCCCGCTAGAGAGGTTAGAAACTACGTGATTTTACAATGAAACGTCATTTTCAAAAAATCATATCTCGAGAACGAAGCAACTGATTTTTCTGATATAAATGCTGAATGAAGCATAAAAAAAAAATAACTTTACGTGGGATGGCCATAGAGGAATGCAGTGATAGATGAAGAAAAATTTGTCTTGGGTTTGGCGGGGGAGGGGGGGGGGCATGTACCCCCCGAGGGTTGTCCGAAATGGGGCGTGTGTGGTATCAAATTAAAGAGGGAAGAGAGTGTAATCGAGTGGAGGTTCTTGTTTTGATCCTGTAAACTTCATATGGACGTTTTTACTGTTTAAAAAGGATTTTAGGGACTTGAGTCATAAACACCCCCTTCCTTCATTTTGCATATATATAAGGTATGTGAATACAATATGCGCATGTTGGCAGTATGCCCACTGGCCGTAGTTTGGTTATTTCAAGAAAGATGCCGGAAAATGTCATACGCATAGATTACCATTATGCCACTGTAATATATGAACTGTAGATCGGTTTAGTAGGTGACGCAAAGCGAGTAGTGTCAGCGAAAATTGTTTTTTTAAGACGTCGTTCTAATATTTACGAGGCACGTATTTTATTAAAAAAGTAAGTAAAAAAAGTGCTATTGTCTTGCAATGTCTTGTATTCGACACATCGGTATTGAAGCTTAGATTGCTGGAAACAATTATTGATTTGCAGCAAAACATTAGATAAAAACAAAGCCTTACTTAATTTTTACTTCATGTGCAGCAATATGCCTACCATACGGAATTGGCAATAGCCCATGGGCATATTGCTAGCACGTAATGCTCATATTGTCAGCATGTAAACTCTTGACTTTCTTATTCTTACCTAATGTACTACTTATATTCAAAATAAATATTTCACTTGCAAGAGATCATTTTTTTATAATTTCAGACCTTTTCATATTATGGCCATATTACCAATACCGTGTTGGCAATATGGCCATTTACACATTTTTTTCAAAATTAGGTAAAAAATATTTCAAAATAATTTTCCGCGACAATTATCATTTTTTTTTATTCTCAACCTCTACTTTATTGTGATATATAATTGCCGTTTCTTATATCTTCATTATCTTGTTAAAAAAAAAATCCCTTAGGGTGGGCATATTGTATTCACTTACCTATATATTCTTTCTTGCGAATTATACGAAGAAGATTTCTCGTGTAACAGACTGAAATTTATTGAAAATAATTTCAATAAATTTACAAAATGCATTTAACTGCAAAAAAATGATTGAACTTTTCGACCCAGCGATCAGAGAGGTCTCATCGGTATGGTTATCTCTGATCGCCTACCATAGAAGTTCAATGATGGAGGTCACACCAATTGCCCATATAAATACTTTTTTTAAAAAGTAAGTGTGAATTTTGTGGTGGCAAGATTTCTCATTGCACTTTTCAAATTGGGTGATTGTTCCCCCTTTTTGCCTGGCGGCACATGGATAAACCAAGTAGAAATTATACGAAGAAGATTTCTCGTCTAACAGACTGAAATTTATTGAATTTATTGCATTCTTGCGAATGCATTAGCGGTCTGTTGTGAACGTTTTTTGTTTGGGTGGCAAATTTCGTCGACGTAGCGGTTCTTCGCAAACACGAGATTAAAATAAACCTATTTTTTCACCCCAACCCACTTTGTCTTTTCGTAGAAAGCTATCTCCTCCAACGCTTTTTAACCAACAAATTATGATTCTTATGTAATGGGATTCACAACTTAATTTATTGTTCCATAGGGTACTTTCGATTTCGGATTTCGAAAATGGAGGGGATAATTTCGAAAAAACACTTTTATCAAACTTGGTATTTACATACTTCTGGCTTGCGCGCTTCCTTCCCGCTATCCATTTTATCGGGAGGCGTAAGCTCTCGGAGTGGCTAGGCGGCAAAGTTTCAACTTCAAATGCTTATGCTTCATGAAGGCGTAGCTCGAAGTTTGTGGTCTTAAATGAAAGTTCCCAGCGGGAGATATCATTGTATGAATTTCAAGTCCTCGATTCGAAGGGGGCGGAGTCTACGGTGGTGTCGGGATTACGATTTTTTCCACCATACATATGCAAAAATGGAAAACCCTGATGCTCCCACAAAAAGAAATCGATTTAATTTGACTGCAAACGGTTCTCCTAATTTAACATCCTGCGTCGATTATATACTACGTTCTTCGATCGGGGGGTGGAGGAAATAGCGGCCATTTTACTCTGGCCGCTTTAACTAAGCCATTTCGCCTCGCCGCGTAGGCATGTGGGTACTCAAACTGCATTAAAAGAATACATATTTGAAAATGACTTATTAGTCAAATTTAGTCCCCCTCCCTTCCCGCCCAGTAAATATCTGGAATTTTTTCCATCCATCCATTTCCACCCCATAATTTAGCTAAATATACTAAGCTTCCAAAATTCCTTGTGATGATTTTTTGAGTGAAAAATTTGCTGGAAATTTTCTCTTTATAAATTTTATGCATATTCGAGGCAGACAACAATGCCTCGATCCATTAAAAAATCAACGATGCCTCGACCTGATTTCAAGTTTTTCCTGGAAAATTTACTGGGCTCAATGTGTGTATGTACTTAGTTTTTGCGTGCGATGAATAGTTTTTGAGATAATCTAAAAAGAGAAAACATTGCGTCCTTTTGCGGGTTTAGAAATAGTTTAGAAAGTATACTGTGCTCCCTGCAGAGGGATAAATATTTTTTCTAGTACGTTTTCGGAAAATCTAGTACAAATTATAATATGTTTTTATATCGATTTTGAGTACCCACACCGCTATGGTCCGAGCTGACATGGCTGAGTTATTAGCGTAAGACTAAATACCCCCACCGTTTCCCCTGTTATATATATTTACACTGGCAATTACAAACCTGGCTGCCCAAGGTTTGCCGGAGCAGATAGTACCTCTGTATGCGTGAAAAACTCCCCTTTGTTTTGATTTGTTTACTCTTTATTTTTTTATACACTAGGGGCTTTTTGCTCCAATACACTTTTATTCTTAAACAATAGTATAACTTCCATTACACAATTAAACTTAACTATCACCACTCGATTTAGTGAGGAGAAAACGTCTTCGTTTCTATAATTTGCCTTTTTTAAAACAACCGAGCCGATCACTTCATAATCCACCCTTATATATATTTTTTTTGTCAAAAGCCTTTTTTTTCAAAATTATCTCTATTAATACTCCCAAAAATTTCTTACGTGTAACTTAACCGCGCGATTCCAACCAAGGTTTTTTTTGTGAACTTGACTGACTCAAACTGACTTCTTGTACATCTAAAAACCGACTGTGACGAGACTTAGATTTTTCAATCGTAAGTCTCTTCGTTCAGGATAGGAAAATGCTTAATTCGCATTCCTATCCTGAGAAAATTATTTTACGCTGGGCATGTTTAAACATGCCCAGAATTATCGCGACGAACGATGGTTGAAATTGAAATTTGATATTTTCATACATATCAACCATCGTCTTGCTACCGTGCATACATTGTTGCGATCACAATGTATGCAGCTCGCGACAATTTGCTGATAAGAGCTTTTTTGGGTGAAGACTTGATCGTTTCAGTCTTCACCGACGTAAAATTTTCATGCGCCCGATATGTATGTACATACATATCGTATATACGACAAATCTTACTGAAGGTAAAATTTGTCGTGGGGCTTTTTTCCATTGAAGCGACTTGGGTTTGAAATTTAATTCTTTTATTTTTCCCAAGTCGTTTTATGGGTTATGGGAATATTTTCGTTTATTGAAAGGAATGCGAGGAAATTGCTGACGGCAATTTCTTCGCCGTTATGAAGATAAGCCGTGCATGTTTTAAGCATGAAAATTTAATGTATGAAAATTAAATTAAAATATTTTACATTAGACTATTTTAAATTAGAGTATTTTTTAGGTAATTTTTGTATACTTTACGTATACAACAATCCTTCCCCCTGCGAAAAAGAGAGTTATTCTTTGAAGAGGAATAACTCTCAGGGGAAAAGAGAGGTAAGGTACTAGATGCGGTTGGCCATTTCCCTTTTTTTTGTGTTTTGGTTTTGGGTTATTTATTTTTGCTTAGGATTTTATCTCAAGTGGGTATGGATAAGTTTATGTTGCGTGGGCAACAAAATTTCTTATCTAAAGATGCTAAATTATAATTGCGGCATTCTTCAGCGTGCATCATTTAACTTTCTTCCCTCGTGAGGACAGCATCTTTTGTTTTCTCTTTCGCGGTGTATTTATACGTATAGGTATTACAAATGTTGTTCACCGTTAAGTTGAAGAAGGAGCCGTGGCGGAGTCCGGCGGGATTAATCTCCACCTTCTACTCCGTATACGTACTGCGGGTGTCCCCCGGGTGGCAGGGACCAATACGACTGGTCCTTCTTATGGATGGGGAGTGTTCCAGCACTGTCTGGGGTGCTGAGACTGTCGCCGGGACGTATCATCGGGTGCTGATGCCTCTATTTCCCCACCGAGGGCCGCAGGTGAGGTTAATTTGTATTGTTTTTATTACTCTTGCTTTACGATATTTCTCTCTTCTTCAGGTGCTGTCCTTTCCCTGGTCGGGATGTACGGGCTGTGCACGTGCTGCCATGCCGCGTTTGACTCTCCGGCAACGGACTTGGTCCAGAAGTTCACCGCCACCCCTCCCCTTCCTGCATTCGCTATCGACTGGGACGAATCCGAGGATGAGGATTAGGTGCGCTGGATTTACTCTGCATCGTCCACCTTTTGTGTGAAATTTTTTATCTTTTGGAAATTTTTGTATATCTTTCCTATCTTTCTACTTCTTCCGTAATATAAAATAAAGTTAATTGCTTCATTCAAAGAAAGGCTACTTATTTCTTTTTTGTTTATTTTTTTTTGTTGTTTTTGTTTTGTTTTTTCAGGGTTGGTTTGTTTTTCCTTAAGAGGCGGTTCGGCCGGCTCGGTTGACGTTAAGATTTTTTTTTTGTTTTTACATTTTTTTTTGTATCATTTTTTTTTATTCTTTTGCTTAATTGGTCGCTTTTATCCTACTGTTATTTTATATTTTATGTTATTATTTCTAGGTTAGTATTGTTATCTCTATGCTAGATTAGCTCTATTTACTAGATTTATTATTATTTAAAATTCTATTTATTTATTTTATTCCTTAATTATTATTTGTAGGTATTTGTTACCAGGGAAAATTTTTTTATATATCTATCCTTTGTTATTTCTATGACTATCTTATTTATTAATTGTTATTTTCTAAAAAAAATTTTCCGTTTTAAATTTACTTATATACCTAGATTTATTACAATAATTTTCTTTGTAACTACTTATTTGTTCTCTTACAACTTACTTACTAGGGTTTATTGAAACCGCTTATATTCTGTCTCTTTGTGAGATTGATAGTGCTAGTGGCTTAGACATTTGTGACCTGTTGAAGTGGTGAATTTATACCACTTGTACAGACTTGGTAGTTGGTAGGGTACGGGTCCTTTTGAGAGGAGTAGGTTCGACTAGTTTACTTTGCTCAATTGGTTTGATTTGTTCCTTCGCCTCTGGGGTTTTTTCAGATTTCCTTAAGCGGTATTTTTTTTATGCTTGGTGCTAGCCATTTGGCGACCAGGTACAGCACCATACATGTGAAGACAACACCAGTTAAGGACACTGATGTTGTAGCTAGTACATGTGTAGGATGGTGGTTTATAGGAGTAACTATTTTAGCTAATTTTTCGTCCAGCTCTGTTAATGACTGGGTACCCTTTAGGATGAGATTATTTGTGTCATCTCCCGAATATAGGTCTGTCTTGATTTTCTCGGTTGACTCCATTTTATTGGTTTTATTTATATAATGATCCACAATATTTTCTAATATAGATGTGTTGGGAAAATAATTGGGCTGTTGGAGACTCAATGGCTGAATATTCTCTGCCTCATAGTGTAGGATTTGGGATCCTACTTGTAATTGACAGGGGTGGTTGATAGTGATTATTCCTTGGCCTTCTATTTTAGAAGTCAGGAATTGTTGTGTACACTGGAGGTGTACAACTGTTGGTTCTATCAACGAGAATATCCATGAATTGGGTTTACTTAGTTTAATAAGTAGGTCTCTGGGAGGTATCTGTGCTCTGAATTGGCACTGAGGCTCTTCCTTTAATGGATTGAAGAGCAGCTTCACTACGCATTCCTTGGACATTGCAGCCTTTGTTACGGGAAGGCCTAGCTTAGCGACGTAAGTGTCCTCCTTTGAATACTGAGTGATCTTTTTGAACGGTTTAAGATCTTGGGATTTTAATAATAAAATGTCCTGTGTCTGTACCTGGTGCGCTACGTGCGAGTACTGTATTTCGGGTACCAATGATTGTTTTTTATTAACATGGATAGGAAAACTATGTATCCTATACAACTTCATTTGTGGTAAATTGAAAATCGGAAGTTGTATTCGAATGACTAATTTGTCTTGGACTAGACGAGCCTTTGTTTCCGCTGTCTGATATAGCAGGGAGAGACAATTTTGTGCATCCGGACAAGTAGCGTGGGACTTGTGGTATATCTCTAATAGACTTTTGGGAGACACCACTAGCGGATGCAACTGGTGATTTTTACTGGAGATTATTATGTCGAGTAAGGCTTGCTGCCTGTACTCAATCTCGACAATTTGTAAGGTCAGGCTTGAAATTATTTCCAGGTCGGCTAGTGCTTTTGAATTTGTTTCGAGCTCCTCGAGTCGACTGTATACCTCTTGTTCATTAGTGCTGTCCATGGTCCCGAATAGGTAGTGCATTGTATTCCCTATTCCATCAAAGATAGATCTTGTTGATCTTGATTTTGGGACCACTTCCCGAATGACACTTGTTCTGCTCTTGATATTTTCCAAGAGAGAATGAACGTGTTTTTGTTGAACCAGGCATAGCTCATCCGTTTGAGAGCGATTTGAACATAGTCGGTGAACTAAGTGTTCCGCCTGTTCTGCCATAAGCGTCTGGTTGTCCAGTTCCATTAGATTGATCTCTGTTAAGATGTTCCATGTACTATGGTAGACTTGTAATTTTCCTAGATCCTCATACAGTATTCCTGTATTGTTCAGGGGACTTACGGTGTAGGGTTCCGTTTGTATTTGTCCCATTGCCAGATGGAAACAGCATATTAACACCAATATGTGCTTCATGTTCTGTAGAAAATGAAGGATAGGCTTTGTTAGTCAATTAGTCATACTGGAAGCTTTTTGTGGTAATTCTAATAGCACTTAATTTAATTGTAGAATTTAGTATGGACTTAACTTATTTGCTAAAGATATATGTACCAGTATACTACTCATAATAGGGCTTCAAACGGTTGTTGTGGACGACAACCTGCCGCTTGCCTATTTTTATGGTAGTGTTTGTTGGACTGGGTACATTAATTACCAGATATGGGCCAACCCAGATTTGAGACAGTTTGTGTTTGCGGCTTTCACTTTTGAGGAGGACTTTGTCTCCTAGGTGGAAACTGAGGGCCTGACTGTTTTGTCGTAATATGCCTTTGAGCGTTGTTTGCTGGTTAAAAGATTTTTACGAGCCGTGGCATACGATTTTTGTAATCTATATTTTAGCATATGGTAATAACTTTCGTGGTTATAAACGGGTTCAGAATCCCGTTTTAAATTAGTTGGGACATCCGCTGTGAAGCCGTAAAGGCAATCCATCGGGGTTAATTTGGTACCCTCGTGTACACTGTTATTGTACACGAATGCAGCGGTTCGTAGGAATTGATCCCATGTTTTAGGATTTTCATCTACGATTGTACGCAGATATTCGATTAATGGTCTATGGGCACGCTCTAGTGCTCCATTAGGCTGTGGATGGTATGCGGAAGTCTGTAACTTCTTTACTTTTAGGAGTTTGCAGACCTTCTTGAATAGCTCACTCAGGAAATTAGTTCCCTGATCGGTGACTATTCTCTTTGGAATGCGATAACGCGTAACAATCTCATTGAAAAAGATTTGCGCCACCGTTACTGCTTCTCCATTAGGTATGGCATACCAATCGACAAATTTGGTAAGGTTATCTTGAAAAGTTAAGATATATTTATTACCTGATATGGTCTCTTCTAGTGGACCTACTATATCGAGGTAAACCTTGTCGAAAGGTTGCTCTGCGATGTCCGTTATTACCATGGGCATCTTGAATTGTGGAGATGCTTTCATTGTTTGGCACTTAGGGCATTTTTATACCCTAGATGAAATCTAAAGGGGTATACTAAGTTTGTCATTCCGTTTGTAACACCTCGAAATAATGATGGTAGAGCAAAATGGATTTGACACCCACGCATAATATTAAAAGTTATTTTGATTTTTGCATGTCCGTCCGTCCGTCCGTCTGTCCGTCCGTCCGTGCGCACGATAACTCGAGAAGGCGTACACTTAGAGAGCTGAAATTTTGTACACAGACTTTAAAAAAAAAAGTAAAATTAAGTTCGAAAATGAGACAAATCGGGCAACTCCTTCGTGGGGTTGCCATACAAAAATTTCGTTTTCCGTTATATATTTGAACACTGCCTGAGAACGAGTCGCCCTAGAGAGCTGAAATTTGGTACGTGGTGTTTTCATTGTACTAGCAAACAAAATTTCAAAAATGGACTAAATCGGGCAACCCATTCTTGGTGTTGCCATATAAAAAATTAGGTTTTTTATGTATACTGTGAAAACGATCAGTCCAAGACATTTTTATTGTACTAAAAACTTCTTCAGAATATGAAATCCTATAAAATTGGTTATAATTATTTTTTCTGTCCGACGAACCGTTCTAGAAATATATGCGAAAAACCACTGCAAAAATCAAAATTGCTCAAATGGGTACCCATACGAAATTTCATACGGACATTCATCTAGGGTATCATAAGAATTGGTCTTAGACCAATTCTAGCTTTTTCACTTGTTTTATGTACTTTTTTATATCGCTAAGCATGTGTCTCCACCAGTACTTGCGTCTAATTCTTTTATAAGTCTTAATGACACCCTGATGGCCACCGAAAGGAGAGTCGTGATAATCCTTTAGGATTGTTTGAACTTCCTTGGGGCTCGTGATTATCTCAGGTGCCTTGACTGGACTTATTTCTTGTTCAAGCGTAGCAGGGGGTTGTGTTTCCGACTCTGGGGGTTCATTTTCTTTATCTTCCGCTGCCGTGGGCTGTGTTTCAGCGCTGGGGCTCGTATTGGTTTCTTGGGCTCTCTGTCTTTGAGCTATGGTCACGGCGAAGCAATGAGCGGGTTTCTTTGTTTTCTTTTTAGTTGGGAAATTATTCTCTTCCACATCAGAGTCCATAGTGTGGTGCACTTGGGCTTGTACCGTTAAGGTATTGCCTGTATAGTCTTCGTTTAATACTTGTGGAATGCGGCTTAATGCATCCGCATTGGTATTATACTTCCCTGGTTTGTATTCGATGGTGTAATCGAACTCTGACAATTTGTGGTGAAATCTCACCAAACGGGAAGTTGGGTCTTTAACATTAAAGACTCCTTTGAGAGGCTTGTGGTCAGTGTAGACCGTGAATTTCCTGCCTTGGAGGTAGCATCGGCAATTTCTAGTTGCCCAGACTATAGCCAGTAACTCCTTCTCGATTGTGGAGTAGTTTTTCTCGGCTTTGTTTAGCGTTCGGCTTGCATAGGCGATAGGCTGGTCTTTTCCCACTTCTCCTTGGGAAAGCACAGCGCCTAATGCTTCGTTGCTGGCGTCCGTTGTAAGATTGAATGGTTTAGAAAAATCTGGATAGATTTAGAGTGGTGGGGGTTGAGAAGTCCGGAATGAACTTCCTATAGTAATTGGCGAGTCCTAAAAAGGACTGAACTTGCCGTACTGTTCTGGGAACAAGGAATGTTTGGACGCAGGCCGTTTTGCTGGGGTCTGGTAATGCACCTTCGCTAGAACATTTGTGCCCTAGGTAAACAACTTCTCGTCTCAAGAACTGGCACTTCCCTGGCTGCAGTTTGAGGTTGTTCTCTCTCAATTTGTCGAAGACTTTTCTCAGTTTATCATTGTGGTCATTTAGGTTTTTACCGTAAATGACGATGTCGTCAAGATAAACGAAACATTCGAGGCCTTGTAGGCCTGTCAGAACGAAGTTCATGAGGCGTTGGAATGTAGCAGGAGCTCCTTTGAGTCCGAATGGCATACGCTTAAATTCGTAGTGCTCGTAATTAGTGCTAAACGCGGTCTTATGTCGATCCTTTTTGTCGACTAAGACTTGGTGATAGCCGTTGGCCAAATCGAGAGTGGTAAAGTACCTGGCATGACCTAGTTGGTCAAGAATATCCTCGATTCGTGGTAGCGGAAAAGCATCGCCAATTGTCTTTTCGTTTAATTTACGAAAATCGACAACGACGCGCCACCTTTTTTCACCATCGGGTCCCGCCTTTTTGGGGACTACTAATAAGGGTGAATTCCAAGGGCTTTGGCTAGTTTGGACTATCCCGTTGTCTAGCATTTCTCTTAATTGCTCGTTGAGTACTTGTCTCTGGGTCTCTGGGAATCGATAGGCTTTTTGGTTTATTGGGGCCTGATCTTGTATTAATGGAATGTTATGGGTGATAGCGTTTGTATATGTAAGCTTATCACCTTTAAGGTAAAAGATATCATTGTACTCATAACAGAGTTCGGATATCGAAGCTTTTTCTTCCGCATTTAGATTTGGGTCTAGGCTGAGCTCTTGGTCTAGCCTGTTGACTCGCGGAGTATGTGTGGGATCTTCCTGATCCGGAAATAAGTATCTTACGTGTTGTAAGATAGCTGTGTTTTCCGAAAAGCTTACGTTTCTTTTCTCACTTTGTGTAGCTGTGTACTTACTATCTGTTCTACTTACATTACTAGATGGCAGGGAATGGGCTTCCTGTAGATTTAATGGTGGAGTACCATGTTTTATGGGTACTTTTGATTGGTCCCAGTACTGTCACGCATTCGTATTTTGGCTTATGGGTCTTGAAAAATTGGTTTTCTTAATACTATTTGACAGTGGAGCCAACTTTGCCTTCAATGAGGTCTTACGGATCTCACACGCGTCTTTTATCGGGCTTATGGCCACTTTTTATTCTTAATACTAATCTTATTAAGTGGTGGAGTCGACTTTGCCTTTAAATAGGTCTTACTGAGCTCGCACGCACTGTTGATGGGGCTCTTGGGCCACTGTTGTTTCTTAACACTAACTTTGTTGGGTGGTGTAGTCGTCTTTGCCTGAGAATAGGTCTTACTGAGCTCACACGCACCTGTTGTTTGGCTTCTTACCCTTGTGGTTATCTTACATCTAGGTATATTGGATGGAGGAGTCAGCTGTTTGCTTGTCGGCCTCTGGATCTCGCTCGCATCTTTAGTTTGGCTATGGGGCCATGTAAAATTTTTGTAACTTATTTTCTTGGACGGTGGAGTCATTTTTGCCTCTACTCGGGTCTTACTGAGCTCGCACGCGTCTTGTATAAGGCTCTTGGGCCTCGTTAGTAGCTTATATCTAGGTATTCTGGAAAAAGAAGTCTTGCTTGACTTGTGTTCCGCCTTGGGAAGCTCACTGATGTTCGTGTTACTCGCTTGCAATTTATTCGGCTTGAGAACGTGTTGTGTATCAGTGGCTTCTCCTATTAGGATGACGGAGTAGTCATGTATAGGGAGCAGTTGTAACAATAAACTGTTGATGACTACTTGGAAATTGTTAATGTTGAGTATGGCAACTAGCACTGTTTCTTTCCCAGTAGGGAGTAAACTGTTGGCCAGGAAGACTCCATCGCCTATCTCTTTCTATAGACAGAGCATTTCTTCCTTTACTTGCAACGGGACTATGGTGGTCATTTGTGACCTAGCAGGTATGCATATTGGTTCTTGTAAGGTAACCAGATGCTGCCTCATTTCGCTGGTCTTTTGATCACCCAGACAGCTTTTTCGCACTCCGTCGGCTCTTGTTGAACCTGGCAGCCAGCATTACTCTTTTGAGATGCCTTGGAGACACTGCATGTAGATAGCTTAACCTGTTTAGGTTCCATATTTTCTGCAAGTGACCTCACTTCGACTGATTTTCTGGAATACAGCTTGTCCGTTTTGCATGACAAGGGCACAGTAAACTCTTCGGGATTTGTTTCCGTACAAAGAAACTTGAGTGCTTTATTTGGGCCTTCAACATTACAATTGCTTGATAGGAAATCGTTTCCTAATAGGCCGTCATCGGAAAGACCTGGCAGGTTTTGTACCACCTGAAATTTGCAGGGAATCTTATTTTTAAAATTGAAGTTGCCCTTGCAATTTTCCAATGTCTTTCCGGTTCCAAAAGGGGTCTGTAAAGTGCATGCCTCATTGAAATTAATTATTTTGAGGTCTTTAATTGCTCTTTTCTTAATAATACTAACCTCAGCGCCAGTGTCCACTACTAGTTTTGTATGGCCGTTAAGGCTTATGTCCAGTGGAAGTTTCACTGTAGGGACACCGGATTCGGGCGCTTGAGGTGACCCTTTTGATTTGCGTTGTGGGTTTAAAGTCGAGCCGGGGAGTTTTGGGTCGACTGCATGTCGTTTCCCTGACTCCGGGCTTCCCATTTTTTCTTTTGGCGGCAATCTTCGTCTGCGTGTCCTCGGCGACTACAAAAGGTGCATTTGAGTCTTATGTTGAAGACTTGAGGACTTTTTGTGTTATGTTGCTCTTGTGTAGATCTGTTGGAGAGGCGTGGAGGAACAATATGTTGCATTTGTTGTGTTTTTCTGCAATCACGGACGTCATGTCCATAGATTTTGCAGTTTGATCAGAAAGGGGTGTTCTTGCGCTTAAGGCAATCTGAATACGTATGACCCTTTCGCTGGCAGAAATTACACGTGATGTTACGGACCAGTGCATCTGTATCCGAGTTTCTGGCATCAGTGTTTGTAAATGGCCTTTGCCGTGACTGTGATGAACCTGGATTATTCACATTGCGTGAAAACTGATTTGGGTTTGGAGCTCGAGGTGATGCGAACATAGGTGTAGATGGCATTTGATAGTAAGGAGCTCTGTAGTAAGCTCTCACTCGTAAATCTGGCTCTACTGGAGCCATTGGAGGGGAATGTAGCACCTTGCTGTAATTTCTCCATGTCCAGGGCTTTTTGAATTAATGCTTCTAAATCACCTTCTCCCTGTGTGAGTAAATATTGACACAAATGTGGATTAGTTACTCCACTTTTAAGAGCATTTTTGGCGAAGTTCATTAGCTGTGTTTTCACAGCCGGGACTGCCTCAGCTCCATACTTATGTGTCGCAGCCTCATTGCAGATCGTCAACAGCTGCTTCAACCTTGTAGCAAAAGCAGTGAGAGATTCCAATGGGTTCTGGCGTGTGGTGATCAATCTATTCACCAATTCTTGATAAGTCTCACGGGGAAGGTATGTTCTGTTCAAACGTTCCTCTACCTCAGTGAATTAAGTAGGGACGTCTGAAGCGAATAGCTGATATGCATCACCTCTTAATCTTGTGGGGAGGACCTGTAGGAAAGCCACCTTTTCTTCATCGTCAAGGCACTGCATAGTTTGCTTGCAGCAGCCGATGAAGGTCTGTAATTCACGTCCCATTTGTGGGGTATTTTCACCCGAAAATAAGGGGACGAGTTGAGCTGTGAGCTTAGCTACCTTTGCGTAGTTCACCATTTTGCGTAGTCTATTGACTGGAAATTTAAATTTGGGTGGACTAGCTGGGCTTGTTTCTGGGCTGACTTCCGTTAAGGATTCTTCGAGCCAATCGATCAGCAGGTCTTCGGGAGTTGGTTCAGCTACTTCACCGTCACTGTCACTATCACTATCACTGTCACTTAACCTAACACTCTTATTCTTCTCTAGATCTAAACTGAGTGAGCGTCGAGATTCGGAAAACTGTTCTAGTTCCTCTCGGAACTTTATTGTTTTTTCCTTTAAGGTATTTAACTTGGCGAGTCTGGTCTCACGCTCTGTTTTTAATTTGTGATCTAAGGCGTCACAATTGGTAATCGTCAGTTTATCCGATTCCCGCGCTCTCTCGTATAATTTATTTAAAAATTTAGCTAAACTTACTTGACTATTCGGACCTGGCAGAACGGTTCCGCTTCGGAGTTGAGGTCCTGTTGGGCAAGATTCAGCAGCAGATGCTGTACCTTCACCGGGGTGCTGTATTTTTGCACCGGGGGCTGATCCCGCGTCGGCTAAAGATGGAGAATTTTCCCTCGCTGCTGTTTCTGTTTCCTGCTGAGGTAGAGCAGGGTTGTCGGCTGGCATGTGATGCGTTGTTTGGTGAAAGGGGGGCTCCTTGCCTGCTTAAGTCCCTTTGCTGTAATTGAGATGGGGGTTTCTTTAACCGCCTTCGAGTTCCCTCTGAATCCTGGTCGGTTGATTTCGGTTTGTTTTGCAGCTGGGGGGGCCTTTGGGCCGTCTTAACTTCCCCTGGATCTAGTTGAAAAGGGGGCTTATGAGCCGTCTCCGATTTCCTCTTCAACTCAGGATCGTTGACTGCTAGCGTTTTATAGATGAGCGCTGGCTGCTAAAAGTTCAGGCTGCTTATCGGGCTGTGTCCTGGCTGCTCAGTATTCGTCCTTCTGGGGGAGTATGAAATATTTCTCCTCTTCCTTCTGTGGACTGTTCACTGGTATCCCTCGGTGGTGCCTGTGCACTAATTGGGGTGAACGCTTGCCCGCCTGGAGCAGAGGCGCCTAGAGATGGTATCTACCCGAGTGTTGGGGGTGACTTGGCCTGTGTGGCTTAGTCAATGGGACCCCTTAGGCTCGAAGGATTAAGGCTTTTCAAGCTTTTACGATCGTTTTGACTAGATCAAGCTTCCTCAATCCTACCGGCTGCGCCAATTTGTTATATATATTTACACTGACAATTACAAACCTGGCTGCCCAAGGTTTGCCGGAGCAGATAGTACCTCTGTATGCGTGAAAAACTCCCCTTTGTTTTGATTTGTTTACTCTTTATTTTTTTATACACTAGGGGCTTTTTGCTCCAATACACTTTTATTCTTAAACAATAGTATAACTTCCATTACACAATTAAACTTAACTATCACCACTCGATTTAGTGAGGAGAAAACGTCTTCGTTTCTATAATTTGCCTTTTTTAAAACAACCGAGCCGATCACTTCATAATCCACCCTTATATATTTTTTTTTGTCAAAAGCCTTTTTTTTCAAAATTATCTCTATTAATACTCCCAAAAATTTCTTACGTGTAACTTAACCGCGCGATTCCAACCAAGGTTTTTTTTGTGAACTTGACTGACTCAAACTGACTTCTTGTACATCTAAAAACCGACTGTGACGAGACTTAGATTTTTCAATCGTAAGTCTCTTCGTTCAGGATAGGAAAATGCTTAATTCGCATTCCTATCCTGAGAAAATTATTTTACGCTGGGCATGTTTAAACATGCCCAGAATTATCGCGACGAACGATGGTTGAAATTGAAATTTGATATTTTCATACATATCAACCATCGTCTTGCTACCGTGCATACATTGTTGCGATCACAATGTATGCAGCTCGCGACAATTTGCTGATAAGAGCTTTTTTCGGTGAAGACTTGATCGTTTCAGTCTTCACCGACGTAAAATTTTCATGCGCCCGATATGTATGTACATACATATCGTATATACGACAAATCTTACTGAAGGTAAAATTTGTCGTGGGGCTTTTTTCCATTGAAGCGACTTGGGTTTGAAATTTAATTCTTTTATTTTTCCCAAGTCGTTTTATGGGTTATGGGAATATTTTCGTTTATTGAAAGGAATGCGAGGAAATTGCTGACGGCAATTTCTTCGCCGTTATGAAGATAAGCCGTGCATGTTTTAAGCATGAAAATTTAATGTATGAAAATTAAATTAAAATATTTTACATTAGACTATTTTAAATTAGAGTATTTTTTAGGTAATTTTTGTATACTTTACGTATACAACACCCCTCCCCCTCCAAAAAAATCAAGAAACGTAGTACCCTGCTTGTTCTTCTAGGCGATTGTCTAAAAACAGCTTTGAAATCAAGTAAATCAGATAAGTTTCTTCGTAGATTACACCTGCAAACTTTTTTGTACATGTATAGGGCGAAAAATTGACATTTGGGCTCCCTCCATTCCGCCCCCTCGCCTACTAGCGACCCCACCCTAACCACCTCTTAGCGACCACTTGTAGCCCCCGATGGTAGCTTTCATTTAAGTCCTTAATGAGCTCTGTGCGCGTTTTCGATAAGGAGTTAAAAGCAAAAGTAGTTGAAACTTTGCCCTCCTGCCTCACCGGATGCGAGCCCCTCTCCTAAAAAGTAACACCATTAAAAGATGTGCGACATCGAGACGAACACAACCACAAAAAATGGTAAAAAAAAATATATATATTTAAATAAAAAAACAATGTTTCTTTTAGATGTCGCCGCTGCGGCGACAACGGAGTAGTAGATTATCTTACTATGTCGCCTTAGCGGCGACAACGGAGTTGTATGTTTACCTTTCATTGTCGCCGCAGCGGCGACGACGGAGTGCAGAGAGTTAATATAAAAAACTAATAACATAATGTAGCATCATAATTAAATAATGTGTCAATCAAATGCCCATATGGGCCAATGTACACGTTGCAGCGCGTGCTAGCTACAACTTTTCGGTAATGGGATGAGATACACTAAGGGGGAGGAATTTTCCCTCCCCACGAGTGCCTGTCTTCATTGAAGAAAATTGACAAAAGTGAAGGATACTGCAACGTGTACACCCAGGTTATGATCTAAGCTAAGCAGGTGATGCAACATTGCAAATTAAAAAGCACCAGAAGCATTGCTGCATCCGACAATTTGAGCGAAATTGCGTGCGTGGGAATATTACAATATTTATGGGAAATATCGATATATCAATTTAATAAATATCGATATTTTAGGTAAAAATATCGATATACCATTGCCATCTCTATTGATTAGCTTAGTTATAGTCATAGAAAAATTTATTATAAACCCCGGCCACGTCATACAACGGTGGGCTGATCGAAAAAAAGAATTATACAACTAGATATACATATGTCATAGGAACACATACTAAACTTAACGAACAAAGTATATGTATATAAATAGATATGAGAGAGGTATTAGTTGCCATACTTTAGATTTAAATACTAATAGATGCTAAGAGTTGGAGTATAGAAAAGATGTACCAAAGTTGAAAAACGCAGATGTATAAATATAAATATAAGAGAAAATATATATATAGTTAACAATAACCTAGCCTGTTTAGTAACCTAGAAGGTATGTAATATATACAGAGCTGGGCAAGTACCAAAGAAAAAGTACTTAAGTACAATTGCAACTACAAGTATCGAAGGTCTGAGTAATTCAGCGTAAGTACAAGTACCGTATGTATGAAAAGTACTTGTAACTAAGTACTAAGTGTATAAAAAGTACTAAGTACATTTTGAAGTACTTTTTAAAGAACTTTTTTAGAATTTTTGTACGTTGGCAGTAATACAATGAAGTTAATGAAGTTTATAAAGTTCAGTTAATAGATATTAATAAATAAATACCTTTTGAAAACCATAATATGTATAGTATCCAGTGGCTACTAATTATAGTTTTTTATAGTTTTCGGCTCTGTTCGTAGAGTAAAAGGTATTTGAGATCCACCCAAGCACCCATTTCGCCTCCATTAATGCATAAAAATTCTATGGAAAATATTTCCAGTAAATTTCTAGGACAAAATTGAGGCCTTCCCTACGTCAGGTGTGTTTGCTTTTTTACGAAGAGCTTGTTACGACTGTGCTCCGTGCTTTCCCGTTTCTCGAGGGAGAAGAGAGCACAGCGGGGTCCTAGGTTTGGTCTGAGGATTTCAAAATACAAGACGAATTCTTTTGCACCACTTTTATTTAATAAAAGAAAAAGATATTTTTAGTAAAAATTTCTCGATTAGAGATAAGACACTTGTAAATTTTATTTAAATAAAAATATTTTCAGTAAAAATTTCTCGATTAGAGATAAAACACTTGTAATCTATGAGAATTTCTTTTTTAGACAAATTATTTCTTCCTCAGAACCAACGCACGATATACTTTCGATCTGAAATTGTCGCGACTTTACCCAAGACTGCCCATTTTCTTCCTTGTGCATTTCTTTTAATATTCGCAGTCAAGATTAACACATCGCACCATCATCAAAACTTCCCACGATCGCGATGATCACGTGGTATGTTTTGGTGATAAGCGAGGCGTGTTATCTGATACACTACTTGTGGCGTGTGTTTACATAAGAGGGCGAAAAGGAAATTGCTTGCAATAAAGTCTACAATTTATGTGACTTTATGTTTGGAAAAATATAATTTTATGCTGACAAATCCAAGTGGATGTCAGGGATTTCATTTCAAGTGATATGAAATGAAATCGAAGAAAATTGTATGCACTTGAAATGGGTCATATGCAACCTATGATATATAGGTATAGTTATGATATGTGAATATCATAACACCATCCCTCTATGAAAAAGAAAATTCATATCCTTGAAGAGGTGATGAATTTTCGACTAAAAATGCGGTTGGTTCTGGGATCACAAGAAAATTAAATTTAGTGGTATTGGTAATTTTTGAAGTATCAAGGTGAAAGTACGTTAAAATTCTTAGCATAACTATCTGCAAATTTAAAAAAATATTTTATATATCTATGTATTTTATTATTTATTATTATATTTTTTTTTTATAATATTTGTTTTTTGTTGTTTTTTTTTTTTACTAGCTATTCCTGTTATAAGATAGTACAATGCATAAATTACTTAATTACTGTAGAACTTGGTACAAAAAGCATTCAAATGATTAATTTATTTGTCTAAACTGTTAAAGGTATATTTATGTGTATTTATATTTATTTTTTATTTATTCTATTAGTTATTCAGCTGTTTCTGCTGTAAAGTAGTACAATACCTTAATTAATCCAAGATATAAAACTTGGTGTAAGAAACATTAAAACTGTTAATTAAAAAAAATATATATATTTACATATTTTAGTTTTTTTTTTAGCTGTTTCTGTTGTAAATTAATAAAATGGCTTAATTAGTTAATTAATCAAAATTATGAACTCTCAAAAGAATATTTTATTTTTGGTATTTTTTTGTTTTTTTTTTTGTTATTATAATTATAGCCAATATTCTCTCCTATTTTCTAAATTAATATAAAAATAATGGTTGAGTAAGGAATATAAAATTTAAAATTTATCCTACAAAAAAAAAAAATCTATAATAATACAGTTGATTCAGAGATAAGGAATTTTCCTTACATGCAATTCCATAAAATTTAAACATTATTTCTTTTAATGTTTTGGTATGCTACCTGATTGTGCTTCAGTGATAGCGATGGCCTGGTCCCTTTGGGTCTGGGTTTCCTCTGGTTGGGATTCAGGTGAATTGAGTTTTACCTGTCGTGCCTTGTAAAGGTAGTGTTTACACAGTTTAAATACCGCTAATGTGATAACGACGGATAGTAATATACATATATATAAGGGAATAGTGGTGGATCGTATGCCTATCCAGAGGAGGAAACTCTTCCTCCTCCTTTTTTAGGACACTGATTTGATTAGATATCATTGCTAATTCGTTGTTTGGTGCAAATTTGTTCATAGCAACGTTGTTGGTGTAATTGTATGAATGTGTAGTAAAATTTAGCAGAATCTCTGATATGTTAGTGGGGGGTATGTAAAAATTTTTCAGTTCAGTGGCTTTAGTATTATACCCTCTAATGGTTAGATCGTGAGTGCGTAAATGGCAGTTGCCTTCTATTTCAATGATTCCGACACCGTAAATTGTATAGGGTGGAATATGAGATCCATAGTGAGATTTTCAGTGGTAGAGAAAAGCCACTTATTTGCCTGGGATAGTTGAGTCCATATAGTGGAGTGGTTGGTTTGCCTAATGTTGCAAGTATTAGGTGTACATTTTTTTCTTCTTATCAGCTGCAGTTCACAGAGGTTGTTATCAGAGTTTATGTTAAACAACGGATGGATAACGCGACACAGATACTGGGCATGGTCTTCAGTAATGCAATTAGCCAGTTCATATGTAGTTAGGTCGTAATAGTGTTCTTTACTGTAATCGATGACCAGATAGTCGATTGAGGGTTGTATGAAGGTTAATACTTTTTGAAATACCGTAGGTAGGGGTATGACTTTGTACAGTTGGTAATTTTCTTGATACGGTAAAGGAATCCTGAACTCGTATATAATCCTATCGTTAGAGATAGAAGCACTTGTATGACTGATACGGTATAGGGATAAAAGGTTATTATCTTTCAGGGAGGTAGATAATCGAATATCATTTGGAATTTCTTTACGGATAGTAGTGAGGACCTCCTCTAATTGGACAGGGGTTACAATAGTTGGATGTGGCTTACCATGACGGACATCCGTTACTAGGTCGACCACCGTATTGACCACGTTCTGGTATCTAATTATTATTAGTGTAGTTAGAGCCGTGAGTGATTCCAACTATGTGAATACCCGATTGTCGTGAGTCGCATTAATTAGTTCACTAAACATAGTTGTGACCTTAGTAAATTTAGCATTCAATGCCGACATCTATTTGTTAATAACGGTTTGTGTTTTATTGAACACGTTAACAGTAGTGTCCAATATAAACGTTTGGTTTTTTATTAAAGTTAATAAATGTTTTTCGTTAGTTTGCAGCTTATCTATCTGCTGGTCGTAAAATTTGACATCCTCTTCGTTGAGAGTTCCAAATAATGTTTTACTTACTATTCCAATTGCATCGAATAGTCCTCGCTTGGGTCTATTTTCTCCCCGCAACAGCCTGTATTTTTGTGCAATATCCGTCATTAGGTGATTCATCTCACCACCGTACCATTACAAATTACAGCAAAGCTTTGTTCGTCAAGAAGTTTACAGAGGTTATTTATTTGATCTACGTACTTATTCATGTGACGCAGTGCCTGCGCCAGGCCCTTAAGGTCATAGTAGACCACCACTTTCCATTCGTTTGAGTAAAGTTCCACCTTTCCCAGTTCTTCGAAATATATTCCAGGACTTTTCTGGATAGGAGTGATGAGGAGCTGTTTTCCGCACGCAGAGGCGATATATAACAACAATATCCTCAGGTTCATGATCTGAAAGGGATACATATTAGTTCTGTGAGTTCGCCTCTGTTAGAATGTCGATGATTATGTGTTGAAATGAGTTTGTGTGTAGGAACAAGAATTTATATGAAAATTTACAGAAGTTTATTGCGCAATGGGATCCCCCTTTTTTTTGTTTTTAATGTATGCTATTCTACCGGAAGCTCTATGTGGCTTCTTTATTGTTTATTCAATGAAAGTTTTCAAATCATTATTATGTACGACTTTTGATTTGTTACCGATTTTTATTACAGATTTTTCGGTTGACAATATCTCCATTATTTCATAGGGTCCACTCCAAAGAGATGTGAACTTGTTTTGTCTGGCATGATTTTTGAGAAATACTTTTTCTCCTACGTCAAATTGTTTTGATCTAGTGTTTTTATCATAGTGTGCCTTTGAGTTATCCTTTTTACGTATTAGCTTTTCTTTTGCTATTTGATAACCATGCTGTAGGCGAGCTTTCAACTCGTTTGCGTAATTGTCATAATTATAGGAAATTTGAGGCTTCTGCTCCAAGGCGCTCGGAATATTAGCTGAAAAGCCATACAGTAGTTCGTATGGGCTGAAGCCAGTACTGCAATGAGGAGTAGTGTTGTATACAAACATAGAGTATGGGATCCAAGTATCCCATGTTAGCGAGTCATGATTCACATAGTGCCGAAGGTATTCCGCGAGCGTTCGATGACTTCTTTCGAGTGCACCGTTTGTCTGCGGATGATATGGTGCAGTGTTGATTTTTTTTTGTTCTCAACAACTTACAAATTTCCTTAAATAGAGTGCTTAAAAAATTTGTCCCCTGGTCGGTGAGAATAGAATCTGGGGCCCCATGACGGCAAATTATGTTTTCGACAAATGCTCGTGAGACGGTTGTTGCCTCGGCGTTGGGTATAGGTAGTGCTTCAGAGAATTTCGTTAGGTCATCCTGAAAGGTAAGTAAATACTTTTTCCTTGGTAGCTAGTTGGCAATGGAGCTACTATATCCAAAGCTCTCAAATGGTTTCGAGCTAGTCGATGTAATTTTCATAGGTATGGGTGGATTTCTCTGTAATTTGTTTCTTTGGCAGGATTCGCATTTATTTATAAAATTCTTGATATCCTGTAGCATTGTCGGCCAAAAATATTTGGTTTTGAACACCTGTTTGCCAAATATGTAATCGCGAGGGTCATACTCAAGATACGTGCTCCCGAAAAACCAGATTCCCAAACTTTGGGCCTAGGCAAATCAAAACGGAAGTGCATCGTTTATTTTGCAACTACTGTAAGAAGCCTAATCACAGTATAAGAGAATGCCGACAACGACTGGCACAGAATGCTCGAATGTTTCAAAATGAACCTCGTGAGAATCGGGGAAGTCAGAAACATACCTTCATGCGAGGCCAGGTCAACTCGAACTTCGAAACGGGAAGGCAAGACTTCAGAAATAAGCCTAATATCGCTCAGTACTACACGCCTGGCAATCATGATAATGTCACCAGGAGAAACCCGAGAGTAGAAGTATTGCATGACGAATTTCCTCATCTTTCAACTAAAACGGGAAACGAAAATCTTCGGGCGGAGAAAATCGGCGCTCCATCCGGGATTACTCACTCAGCCGATGTTCACCATCAATAAGCCTAAGACACCCCCTTAAGATAACAGTGTCACTCTCCGTTTATCCGAATGGAACGACCATTTGCGTTCCCTTCATTCCCTCAATCAAAACTCATTCAACATTTCTTATAGATACCGGAGCGGATATCAGTCTGATAAGATACCAACCGGAAACCAGAAGTAGCGACGTAATAATGGAGAATTGCACTGTTTCTACAATAACAGGAGAATCGGTGGCAACCCTGGGTATTCTAATGGGAGCTCTCATCTTCCCAAGCAAAAATTTTAAACCACAACTACGGCACCCCTTTCATTTATTTCCTTCTAATACTAGTCTTGCTTACGACGGGATTATTGGCAATGACTTTTTGAAGAAGTATGGTTGTTCTATAAATTATATCAACGGCGAGCTAGAGATTCAACCTAACTTTATAGAGAATATTCCAAAAAACGAATTAACTATGGGGAATATCGGGGAAAACTCGAAACTTCAGTTTTCAAATCCTGATATCCAATCTATGGAAAAAACTATGGGGAATATCGGGGAAAACTCGAAACTTCAGTATTCAAATCCTGATATCCAATCAATGGAAAAGCAATACACTCAGTGGAGCGGTTGTAATTTAGGGCCGGCGAGGCATTTTCCAAACGCGGAGCTTGCTCCGCAGCATATGATAAGGCCTTTTTAAAATCATCGGCACCATGGGCCTTTACCAATAGTGTCAGACTGTGGCTCCTCAGCCCATCTTCAAAAGATCGAATTGCCAGTTTCTGGTTTTCATTTAGTAGAAATTCGCGCACTCTACTGTCCTCAATGCTAGAATATGTAGCTGAATTTAAGCCCATCAATAGTTGCGAGAGTCTGTCACAAAATTCTCTGACAGTCTCTCTGTATGATTGCTTTGCTTGGGAAATCTCATTTTGGATCCCCGTTCTTGACTTTTCGTCCTTAAAGTTGTTTTTTAATTCCTGTGCCAGGTCGTCCCATTTGGCACAGGTCTTATATTGGACCAATTCAAATGCCGGGCCCTGGAGTTTTGTTTTGACAAAGTCAAGGAAAAGTGTTTTCTCCGCGTCGGATTTTGTTGAAGAAAATAGTATATTGCCACAAGCAATAAATTTTTCCAACTCTTTGGAGTTTCCATGGAAGGTTGGAACCATGGAATGGACATCAGACAAATTAAGTTTAATTTCCGTCATTTCAGAAAGTTGGTTTTCGTTAGGAAATGAAATCAGTAAATGAAATGGTAGCTCAGCAAACCGGCGTATGTTTCCGGCTTGATTTCGAGTTATTGCTGTATCTATTGTTAGCAATTACTAGAAATCCAAGTAACTACAATTAAAGATCGTTATCCAATCACCATAAAAAGAAAGAGGTCACTAGGTTAAATAAATTTGTATAACCAAAGTCAAGCGCTTTCACAGTGAATCGAGATGATTTACAGAATACAAGTTCGACGGAACTTATTGGACCACGGAAAACAATTAAAGTGAGATCAGTTTCACAAATTCGTGTGGATTTGAGAGTATTCAATGCAGTCTATCAGCTTGAACATTCTCCACTTTAAACAAAAAATCATTTTGGATTCTAGTACTTTAATTAATGCAAAAGAGCCTTCAGTAGAAACTATCCGTTATAAAGGATGTGATGAATTAAATGAGAATCAAAGGACAATTTTATTAAGTCCCTACTTGAAATGTGTTGACTAAAATGAATCGAATATTTATCTAAGAAGGACCACCTGGAAAGGGCAAATCACGCCTAATCACCAATTTAGTATTGCAAATATTCTATGGTGATGAAAAGCGTAAAAAAAAAATATATTGATTTGTTCGCAAAGTAATTCAGCAATAGATGTTATAGTCTCAAAACTCTTGAAAATAAGATCTAAAATGCGATCAAGAAATTTTAGTCTCGCAAGATTTGAAGTTTAAGAAAGAATGCACCCAAAAGCCAGAAGTGTTGCTGTACAAACTTTGATTTGCAAATTATTTAAGGCCAAAAGATCAAGGAACTCGAGATGCCTTAAGCAAAAGGAAATGATTAAAAGTTAGACCCTTTTACGGTCCTTGGGTTAAGTTAAAGATGTGTTTTTTTTTGTTACATAATAAGGTTATCTTAAATTCATTTGTACTTCGCATTTCTGGATTTTCATCCAGCAAAATGTTATTAAGAAGAACGGGGCTCAAACTTGAGCTATGTAGAGGTTAAATATAAGGTCATTGCCCATTAAAATGGAGTAAAGTGATCAAAATTCGGACCACTATGATAAGTCAAAGAGAAAGAAAAAAAAATTCGCTTGATAACAAAAATGTTTTGCACACACTTGTACTTCGCATGTACGAGCAGAATGAAATTGTGATCAAAATAATTGGTAGAACCAGGGATCAAACCCTTGCTTTCACTTTTAGCACACATAATTACAAAATTAATTACCACAAGCAATTTAAATTTTCGGTTTTACAATACAGAAGTTATCTCTAGTAATTTAGAGATCTTAAAAAGAAAGAGGTAGTTTTTGTTGTGTATGTATGATACTATGATACTAACTACGTGTGAATTATTATTATATTTTTTGTTTGTTTCAGGAATAATATATATAGTACTAATTTACATAGCTAAATGAAATTCACGAGATAATTAAACTGACACCTTACTTGGAGAGATGCTGGTTATACTTTTGTTTCTTCAAACAGGAGTACAGTTGATGGTGAAAATTGTATATTCTTCCTTCGGATGCTATACTTCTTCTTCTGTCCTCGTCCACATATTTCTGCTCTAATTTTTGTTGTTGTTGTTGTGTTTTTTTTTGCACTGTTTAACCTTTTTCTTTTTGTTTTCGGGAAGGTTAGTGAAACCCAGCATTTATTCAACTCTTATTATTTATTAATTAAAATTTTTTCTTTCACTTTACCAGAATTTATTAGTAATTTGTTGATTTCTACTTGTTTTTTTTTTTTTTATTTATTATTTCTGAATTGGTTGGTAGAAAGTTTTTGGAATTCAATTTTAAATCATTTATTTTTCAAAATCTTTTATTATTTATTAAAAATTTTTTTTTTTTGTATTAACGGATTCGTGCCGTGTTTTTGAGAAAATTATTTTAAAGAATCATATATTAACGGAATCGCACCGTGTTTTAATAAAAGTTTCCTTTTTATTATGTTAGAATTTGTTCTTGCTCGGAGAGACTTTAAAAAATTTACGTATGAGGCTTTTTAGAAAATTAAATTATTATTAGCACTGTATAACTTGTTTGGCGAATATGTTCACACAAGAAAATCTTCACCGCTGCCACCAGTGTTACGACTGTGGTCCGTGCTTTCCCGTTTCTCGAGGGAGAAGAGAGCACAGCGGGGTCCTAGGTTTGGTCTGAGGATTTCAAAATACAAGACGAATTCTTTTGCACCACTTTTATTTAATAAAAGAAAAAAATATTTTTAGTAAAAATTTCTCGATTAGAGATAAGACACTTGTAAATTTTATTTAAATAAAAATATTTTCAGTAAAAATTTCTCGATTAGAGATAAAACACTTGTAATCTATGAGAATTTCTTTTTTAGACAAATTATTTCTTCCTCAGAACCAACGCACGATATACTTTCGATCTGAAATTGTCGCGACTTTACCCAAGACTGCCCATTTTCTTCCTTGTGCATTTCTTTTAATATTCGCAGTCAAGATTAACACATCGCACCATCATCAAAACTTCCCACGATCGCGATGATCACGTGGTATGTTTTGGTGATAAGCGAGGCGTGTTATCTGATACACTACTTGTGGCGTGTGTTTACATAAGAGGGCGAAAAGGAAATTGCTTGCAATAAAGTCTACAATTTATGTGATTTTATGTTTGGAAAAATATAATTTTATGCTGACAAATCCAAGTGGATGCCAGGGATTTCATTTCAAGTGATATGAAATGAAATCGAAGAAAATTGTATGCACTTGAAATGGGTCATATGCAAGCTATGATATATAGGTATAGTTAAGATATGTGAATATCATAACAAGCTAGATATTTGTAGGTACTTAATAGACTCAGAAAATCTTGGTACTTTATAACAAAACTAAGTCGTAAGTAGAAGTAAATAGAAGAAAGCACTTATGTTCAAGTACTAAGTCGGGCATTTCAAAAGTATTGAGAAATAAGTCTTAAGTAACGAAAATGTACTTTACATAGTACTTAAGTCTTGTTTTACTTAAGTATTGCCCAGCTCTGAATATATATAATACATGTTTCAGAGAAACAACTATTGCACTCCTAGGTGAAATGCACAAAATAAAATAATACTGTAATACAGCCAAGTACATAAGTGAACACATCGAGTTCAGTTGTACCAGTAGATAAAATAAACAATACAGTAACCGTCTAGTACATAAAAGAGAAAAAACAAGCCAGTTATATAAACTAGTTTTACAAAACATAAATCCAAATTACAGCCATTGATACGCATCGACAGTCCTATGTAAACAAAACCTTATACAGGGTGTTCCGGGAACTATGGGACAAACTAGAAAAGATGAAAGTGCTTATTTGGGATCGAAAACGTCATAACACATTTTTCGATTTAACGCTTTGCTTTCAAGATTTTCGCATTTTTCTAACTTTTCGCAAAAACCTGATTTTTTGATCATTTTTTTTTGTTATTTTTTTGTTATTTATTTGAATTTTATAACCAATCACTTATTCCAAAGTGGACACTTGGCGCATTCTAATAATAAATAAAAAATTTCCCAGAAGCTATTATTTTGAAAGTAATTCGAGTTCAAATTGAAGCATATGATAGTGTTAAACGATCTTTGAATTACTTCAAAGGTGAATTACATGGAATTTTGTCAGGTACCTCTAAAAACTACCTCAACTTGTATCCTTTCTAATGGTATCAACCATCCTGTGTTTAATTTCTACCTTTTCTCTAAAATTATCCTCTTTTCATTTGAGGTGGAACTCAATAAAATTTCACTTCTCATACATTGTGCAATTATTGCTGTATTTTTTTGAGGGATATTACTGCGTATGTTTTCCTAAGGGATTACACGTCAGGTACGTGGACACATATTCTCATTTTGGTTCATTTTCTATGCAATGTAATGTTTTGCGTCTGATTGGGAAGTTGTTGATAAAAGAAATTGTCTGAATCTCACTAACAAGGCAAGTTAGTAGCATTATGTAAAACATGGCTGTCCCAAGAAAATATTATGCATTTAATTTGTTTATTTATTTATTTATAATAAATTATGAAGTTTGTTAATTTTATTTACATAAATTGTTCAAAGGTTTTACCTCCAACTCTTAAACATAATCTAGATCTTCTAATTACAGATCTCTTAATCATTCGTGGATTTAATTCACTCTTAATTTTATTAATTGCTAAATTAATTCGTGAGGAAAGATGTTCTATGGACATTATTTCTTCTTCGTAGACAGTTGATTTCATGTATCCCCAGAGGTAGAAATCCAACGGTGTAAGATCAGACGAACGTGGAGGCCATAATACTGGTCCATTTCTACCGATCCCACGTCCACAGAAATTTTCTTCTAGCCAATTTACTATTGTCCGCCCATAGTGCGCTGGAGCTCCGTCATGTTGGAATATAATTTCTCTTCTCCTAGTGGTATATCCTCCAATAATTCAAATAGATGGTTGGATAGATGGTCTAGGTACGACGCGGCATTTAATCTTGAGGGAAAGACTACAGGTCCAATTAGCATCCCGTTTAATATGCCTGCCCATAGATTGATACTAAATCGCTGTTGATGGCTCGCCGCTCTGGTTACATGCGGATTTTCTACTGCCCAGTAATGTAGATTATGGTAGTTAATTACTCCATCCCGCGAGAAACAAGCTTCATCCTTCCACAGCACATGATGCAAGCGGGATTGATTTTCCAAAATCCATCTACAAAATGTCATCCTTCGTTCATAATCACCTGCAATCCTTGTACGCGTTGGTAATGAAATGCGTGCAGATTGTTCCAATGAAGCACTCTCCAAACCTTCAAGAAAATTTAAAGTTTAAAAGGCGAATTTTAATCATTATTATTCATTTACCTGTGTGTTTGAAATTCCTGTATTTCTAGAGATTTCTCTAATGTTTAAACCAGGAGTGTTCTCTATTAGTTCTAGGATTTGTTGTTGTGACCTTTCATCTGTTGGCATCTCTCTGGGAGCACCTACCGGTAAAATATAGGTTCCACTTTCGCTTAGGTTCCTGTGAATTCGGTCAAACATCCTACGATCTGAACATCTTCTGTTCGGAAATCTGCTTTCGTACTCTCGAACTGCTGCTCTAGAATTACAGTTACAAAAACCGTAAACCAAATGCATATCAGCGTATTCGCGAAAAATATAGCGATCCATATGAAACACTTCCTAATTTTCTCAATATAAATCTGTCCTAAGTCTTAAGCAACACGATAGTTAAATGTCAATTCCTCTGGAGTAGAACTGAAAATGAATAACTTTTCCGAAAAAGACGGAGAACGAAATCTAAAGTAGCCAATAAAAATTTGCGAGAATCTTAAGTGACTAATCATGATACCTGGAACCTAGCGTATAATTTTTCAGCGAAATATTCGGACTTATTCTTCATATCCTTCAAATTATTACAGCAATAATTGCACATGTATGAGTAGTGAAATTTTACTGAGTTCGACGTCAAATGAAAAGAGGCTAATTTTAGGGAAAAGGTAGAAATTAAACACAGGATGGTTGATACCATTAGAAAGGATACAAGTTGAGGTAGTTTTTAGTTTTTAAAAAAAAAATTATGACAAAATTCCATGTAATTCACCTTTGAAGTAATTCAAAGATCGTTTAACACTATCATATGCTTCAATTTGAACTCGAATTACTTTCAAAATAATAGCTTCTGGGCAATTTTTTATTTATTATTAGAATCCGCCAAGTGTCCACTTTAGAAAAAGTGATTAGTTATAAAATTCAAATAAATAAAAAAAAAATGATCAAAATGTCAGGTATTTTGCGAAAAGTAAGAAAAATGCGAAAATCTTGAAAACAAAGCCTTAAATGGAAAACTATTTAATGACGTTTTCGATCACAAATAAGCACTACTTTCATCTATTTTAGTTTGTCGCATAGTTCCCGGAACACCCTGTATATAATGTCAAGAGAAAGAATAAACATAATATGTATCACATGTCATTATTATACTCAGTCATAATGCTGCCCGGGGGAAACACGTTTTACATATTCACTACTTACTAGCTTCATTTGAAGTGCTGCAGAGAAATACTGCATAGAAATAGCATCGTATATATATATTTTTTTTATTTTATCTGCTAGTCTATACATCCAACTCTGCCATTAAATGGTACGATATTGAAACAAAAAATTGAGACTGAAATTAAGAGACATCGAGAACAGGTTAGTGCAATGGTTATTGAACTTCCCCCCTATACTATAATGAGGAAGTAATTTATAACGGATTCCTCCACAGTTCTATTGCGTAGAGTGGTGTTCCACGGCAAGCTCCTTTAACTTGTGGATGGAGTCGGACCGTCTCACAAGACTTGGTAGGGAGTTCCAGCTAACAGCGCCCACCAGAAATACTCTACTACTACCAAAGTGAGTCCTCATCCTAGGTAGCACGACTCCACGAAAATTTTTCGCATTCCTAATACGTAACGTAAGCAAGATTTGAAAGCACGCTGGAACTTGGCCAGGCCCTGACTTTTCATAGGAAACATTGCATTATCGGCGTACAAAAAGAAAGGCACCTCCAGAGCAGAGACAAGACTGTTCCAAACCGGATGATGGAGGTGGTGGGACACTGCATACGCGACGATAAACGAATCAATAGAGCTGACGGACAGTCCTGATTTTGTCTGTCAATTTTATTGACAAAAAACGAATTGCGTTCGATCAATTGTGCAGACATTCCTTTTCTATATGCATATCTAACGATTTCCTCTTTAATCCATAATTTTTCTCTACAAAATAAAGATTAAAATGTATGTTAAACTCATTTCAGTCATTTCCCACTCAAAAGAGGGAAGATTAGAAACATAATCACAAATTTCCACTAGGATCTACCTTTTATTTTCAATTTCCGCCATCTTAATTTTACATTTGACAGTTTATTGACTAGCCTGTACTGACTGGTCAGAAATCTTGGGAGTACAGACTAGTCAGTAAAAAAGAGTAGTCAGTAGGACCTTACACGAGCCTGTGTAAGTGTCCACGCTGTCAGTGTCAGTTCTACTGACTCGTGTAATCCCCGGGATAGAGAGATCGAAGACCGAAGTAAATCCTGGAGGAGGCAAGGTTGACATGAGCATGCCAGTTGAGATTTTTGTCTATGAGCAAACCAAGATTTTTGATGTGGGAGTCGTTAATCAGAATGGTATGTTCGAGAATTAGAATAGGGGGAAGGGAGTCCAGTGACAACTGCTGACTTGAGTTGGGACAATAAAGTATGGCCTGAGATTTTCTGGGATTAAGTGCAAGCCCGTTGCAGGAACACCATCCACTGATTCTAGCCAGATTAAAATTGATCTCATCGAATAGTTCCGGTATATCTGAGGTATGAGCCGCAGCATAAATTTGCGGATCATCGGCATAAAGATAGAAGCTCACATTTGTAAAGGGGAAAGTGATATCATTTATAAACAAAGAGAAGAGAAGAGGCGCCAGATTTACATCTTGTGTACTTTATTGATTAATAAATGAATTGACTGCCCTCTGGGGAACCCCGGTAGATACTGGCCTGACACCAGATCTACGATCGTCACTGCAGACAATAAGGGCTCTGCTGCCAAGGTGACTAGCATCAAGTGCGCACTCTGAGGTGGAGAGCCCAAAGAAGTATCTGAACTTGTGGATTAGTAGGTCTTGTGGTACGGAGTCAAAGGCCTTCTTGATGTCCAAAAGGATATGAACTAATTTCTTGCCCTCATCGCAGAGCTCACGAATGTCATTAATCACATTCACGAGCGCCGTATTTTTAGAGTGCCTTCGCCTGAGGCTAGACTGGTGAACCAGCAGCAGGCCTTCAGCGTCGATATGCGACTGGATTTGATCCCTGATAAGCATTTCGAATAATTTGGAGATAGCCGGCAGAATCTGACAAAGATACAGGCGAAGAAGATTTGGGGATAGGGTTAATCAGCCCAGTCTTCTGAAGGAGAAGCTATGCATGCTTGCCAAGGGTACCGAGGTGTCATCGAAGGAAGAGAGCTGAGGACCAGGCGTAGTATTCCTGGATAAAACTTGACGCAGCAGACCACTTCAAGGGGAGAAATCCCGTGATGGACGAGAAGGTGGATCAAAGATGATCGCCACCTATGGATCAATAACTGTTTGGACCTTGGCTCTAGAGGTAACCCCCAGATTCCTAACCTTCTTTTCAGGCCTGCTGACTTCAGACTTGGGTGATATTTATCAAGAGTAGACATTATAACTGGGCTAGGTTCGACTAAAGAGTTACCCGCGTCAGTAGAGAAAACCATGTCTAATTGCCTACCCATGTCATTTTTTACATTACTGATTTGCCTGAGACCAAGAGATGTCATAGTGTCCAGGAATAGTGATTCCTTTGTTGACAAGTTATTAAGAGGAAGATAGTCATCGTCATCTTTATTTCGTACCCATTGTATATTGGGTAAGTGAAAATCACCAATAAGTAGTACTTCGTCAAGAGGTTGCATCTTGCCGTGAATAAAATTAGATGTTGAAGTGAGTAGGTCGTCAATATTTTGACCTTTGTCATCAACAATGTTTATGGAGTCTGAAGGAATATAGCAACACAGTATGTATAAGTCGTGTTTTAAAACAGACAGCTTAAGAACTATAAGTTCAGTGTCAAGAGTGTTGGAAAAACTGGCAACCTCAATTTGGACACAGAAGTAATAATATACGATACTGTGGATTCTGAAGCAAGAGCTGGAGTGGTATTATCTCCGCATAGGCTCACTGCGCTACATAAGTCCACACCTACCGAAGAAGCACCCCGACTAACAGGGATTATCCGATTTTGCGGGCTGAATCTTTCAATTGACAGAACCATCTCTTTTTTAGAAGATTTTTTTGTTTTGTTTTGAAACAGGATTAGATTGTTGAGGCAGTCACCGACAGTTGAATTTGTGCAGTCAACCTTTCTTTGCTCAATTAACTGAGCATTAAGGTTATCCTTGTCCGATAGGCCAACCACCATGCTCTTAAGGATGTCCAGGTCACCCCTGTACAACGCGAGCGTATCAAAAAAAGTATGGGTTGGGGCTCGCCGACAAGAATCGCAGACCCACAGTAAATTGCGAGTCTTTTTTAATAGATTTAAGACAGCCTTCTCGAGTTTAACGCAGGAGGTTTGGAACACTTTACCGCAGATACAATCGCAAGCTATAAACTCGGAAAAGCCATCAAATTCGGCGCGGCAAAAGCCACAGCAATCCATAATTAAGGAAAATTATGATTAAATCAAGATTAATTTTAGAAAGGGGATTACACAAAAGCACGTTATACACAGAAAGTGAGGTTAGAATCGCACTAGCACTAAAAATATTAAATTACACAAGTGTAGATTAAATGCAACCTAGAAAAATATACAATAAACAAACTATAGACAAACTAAAGCCACTAACAAAGCACTAGAAAACAACTAAAAACACTTAAAAATTTGCTAAATACTTGCACACCACTTTTAACACTTGACAGATGAAAACAGTGCCTGGGATTGGTGCTGGGTTTCATTAATCCTCGCCTTAGGAATGAGAACTTGAACTGCCTCTTGCCTCTCAGGAGAGGTGTAAGCTGCACCCAGTCCAGGGAGTGTTCAACTTACATTAAATGAAAAACTGAAAGAGAATTTATTGATTTGAAGAATTGATAAGGTTTAAGTATGACTCCATAAATATATTTTTCAAATTAAATTTTGGATTTCACTTTCCTACCTGCGGCCGCCCTGTACAAATCGAGTTAGCTAGGTAGGGGTTAGTATTTGAATTCTTATTGAGCGCTATTTATTTTGTTAGTTAGATTATGTCTAAGTAGGTTATTATAATGTTTTTTTTTGTGTTTGCTTGATATTATAATTATTAAATTGCGTGCTACTTAATCCTTTTGTGATCCTGTCCCAAAACGTGGTTGTTCTTGGTTATACTTGTTCCTTATTTTCCCACGGAGGTACAAATTTAAATAGGTCTTACTTCCAAAACTATTGCTCGTCACTGGTTATCTTCGATGTCATGAATTGGCGTTTGTTTGCTTTATTAATTTTACTTTTTGATAAGCTCGATCCCTTTTTAATGGAGTCTTTACTTATCGTTGTCCGCCTTCGAACCTGTGTCCTCTCTTTTTTATGACAGCAAAATCGAAAAAAAACAGTCAGCTGTTTGGTCTCATCCACTGAACTGATCGCCCGGAGCCAAGCTTTCATAATCGGACTAAAGGAACGGCCACAATATCGATGAATCGAATTAAGTGTTGAGTAAGTTTATCGATATATGGTATAGTCTGTAGCTTGTGAAGAATCAAGTGATTAAGTGTTAAATTATTTCCGTCGTTATGTTTGCGAAAATAAGTCGATATGATGATCTTAAAGTCTGTAGCTCGTTTAAGGTTATGTTTTAGATATTAAGTAAGGATGTTTTCTTTGTTATTTATCAATTTTATTATATTTTTTGTTATTTATCAATTATTATTATTTATCAGTAGGGATTTATCACTTTACTAATTTATTGTAATTTACTTAAAGATATGTATATGTAGGTATAATACATTTTTAATTCTGGTCAAGCAAAATCCTAAACTTAATGGCTCTAGATCTCTTATTAACAAAATTATCAATGGCAGGGATTTCACAGGGCTCTTCACGGACCGGTGCCTTAGGACAATTACCAAACGAAATTCCACTTACGATTCTAGTTTTCTCATACGTTACATTTTTCCCCGTTCTTGGAAAAAAAAGAAATTTGTGAAGTAAATTCTCCCTTTTGTTTTATCCATGTATGTATATAGCTATTCAAAATGTGAAGCTTTTTTTCTCGTTTTTTTTACATAACTATTCATAGAAAGGTGATGTTCATCTCAATAGAATTGCAATCATTCCCGAAGTACAGTCGCCATCAGTAATTACGTGCTCGTGATGCTCTTTGAAGCATAAACCGAACCGTAAGGCCTAATTACTGATCGTTCGACTCGCCGTTGCTTAGTTCGAACAATAAACGAATACCAAGGATAATACAATTACGTTGTACCTTGACATTTAATCGCTCTCCCGTTCCTTGAACCGTTGAAGGTTGGGAACATGCCAGTGAAGACAATCGCCCTAAGGCTGCTGAGGGAGACTTTAATTCCTATTTTGGATATACTTAAAACCCTAAGTCTAAACTAAATATGGCATAACCTAACTTAACATGAACCACCAGCGGCACTAACGGTGAACGAGGATCCTCATTCCTACATTTGGAGACACCGTAATTTATTTATTTGGTTTTGTTTTCTACCAGTGAGCATAAATGCTGACCTGGAGGCTAAACCCTACTTGCAACAAGGAGGTTGTGGCGAATAGTTTACAACTCAAGTACAAGGAGAAAGCGTGGGTAATCGTGGTAATCGAGTTGGATAATTACAAGGTGCGTTTCAGCTCTTGGAAATTAACAAAGCAACCCCATAAGGATCCCTAATCATCTTACTACATTTGTTTAAGTAACAACACTGAATTTACTTTACTAAAAACATTTATTACGAAGTTACAAAAAAACCAGGACCAAAATAATTATCGATTGACTATTTTTATGTATAAAAATTGCTTACAAATAATAAAAACGAAATGATAAATTTTACACAATCCAGAGTTCATTCAACGATTAATTTTGCTGACGCATAATATTTGTCACTGCTGCAATGAATGAACTTCGCATTGAGCAAATGAAATATGACGACAAATTAGAAGTTTGTGGCATTGACCCTTTGTATATAATTAAAATATGCAAATTGTCAGTAGAGAATAATTATATGTACTCTGTACAACATTAATGAATTCAAGCTTATAACTAGAATAAGTTCTAAATCCAATGAATTTAATTTCAATTCAGAAGAATAACAAAAATACTAATACAACAAAATTTTGGGAGACCATGACTAAATGGTAACGTATGTGCGTGTATACACATATATTTTTATGAATTTTTAATATCCTTCACATGCCACCAACCAACATCCTCTATATGTATACTAAGTCGGACCTCATGTCTGTTATTACGCACTTTAGAAATTTGGGTGCCAGCTTTGCAGAGAAATTCTTGGTAGCATCGGATATTCCACTTACAATTCTACTTTCTTATACGTTACAGAGTTGCTATTCGTATTAGACTTTGCATATTAAGAGTTGAATTTGGAGTTTCTGTCATAATAAAATCCTTGTACGTTATGGATTATGAAAAAAAAAGTGTAGGGTATTTCTTTTCTTTACAATAAAATTCATAACTATGCATATTAATATAACTGTTAAAGTATTATTGAAATGATTTTCATGAGGTGGAATAGTTTTAATCGGAATAGTTTGCATTTGTTTCAATTTGTTTCATACTTAGTTTTCCCAAATCAGGATTATAATGGTTAGCAGAAATTCCGTAAAATCGCTAGCATTTATATTCGTATTGTTAGAAAAAAATTAATAAACTTCATTTTAAGGTCAAAAAATATCCTTAAGGCAAGTTTCAGCTAGGTTTATGATGTCTACTGCTTCAAGAGCTATTTTTTTTTCTTAAACTTTTGCAGTTAATATTCATAAGCTCTTTTTGAGGTACAACATATATCCAGGAATTTGGAGTGGCAAAAATTAAGAATATCGAATTTTGTAGTTTCATAATATGCATTTCACAGGATTTCAATATATCCGACACTGTTAAATAAAGATTTGCCTCGCACATGCAAATGGTTTATAAAAATTGGGAAATTTTGTTTTCAAGCAATATTAACTTTCAGCGTCTGGACCACGCCGGAATAATTTGTGATGATTGCAGTCTGCGTGATCCCTTTTCTTCCACCAATAATCAACTAGCTTGTTACTGGAATTTTACTTAGGATTGGTTGCCAGAGTTTCATCTATGCTAGGCCCGGTACTTAAGTTTCATAGAATAAGGTTGAATTTTGGTAGGGTTTCTTTCTGTGGGCAGCTATACATTTTTTTGTGACGAAAGATAGAATGGTGAATTTAGTAACGAAAGGATAACCACATTACCATAACCACTATACGAATCGCGATGAAGAATTGGGTGACTCTCCGGCGCAGTTTGCTGATCAGTCTTTTTCCTATAGATTAACACATCCATTAAAATCTCGATTTTAATTGTGCTTTTTTTTCGGCAGATCAACAAATACTGTACCAGATGCCGTACCATAAGAGATTTGCTCCGTATGATTAACAATTCAATTCTTTCACTAACTTTGCTAATTCGGGTAACCCTTCAAAATTACTTGGCATGTTTTTATCACTTGCAAGGCAGAATGGCGAACTTTCAGAAGGGAAGTTCATCCGGATTCTCGAGATGTTCTTCTTCTCTTTTCTATCTGTGCTCAGTTCCAGCCAGGGTTAAAATGTCCGGTTGGGCAAAAGTGGCAGCATCTTCTCGACTAACGTAAATTCTGCTACATCGTACATCGGCATCGTATATGTAGCATGTTGCTGCATGTAGCACGCGGGATCTGTAGGAGTTGGTTCGAATTTTGTTTATTCTAAGTAATTTACATACTTTCTGTAAAAGATTACTTAAAAAATTTGATCGGATTGGAGTTCCATATTTGAAGATGATTTCAGTAATGAACACCTCAGCTATTGTGCGAGCCTCTTGATATGATCGTCAATGAAGGTAACTAAATATTTATTACATTGTTCACTTGACATGATTGGGACCACAGATATCTAGGGAGAAATTGGCTTTAGCTGTTATAATCACTGGTTCCTTTGTCAATCTGACAACGTTGTTCTTTTGACAACCAGCGCATTTATTTATAAAACATTTTATTTTAGAGTAAGTATATATCCTGCCATTTATCAAATTTACGGATACGACGAAATGTTCGAAAGTTCCACAATGTCCGCCCATTGAGGAATTTCATGTGTTCTTTTAAGATCCTTTTATTTCCTCTTTTGATTGTACCTTCCTGTTATTGCACTGATATATTGAAGCGGATAATATGGAGTATTTAAAAATATATTGAAGCATGTGCTTCAAATTAATGTAAGTTAGGTGACTATACACAGCAGTTTTGCAAGGATTTTGTAAAGCAAACCTAGTAATATGTTATTTATAAAATAGATTTTCAAGTTGAGGTAGCTTTGAAAAAATCCTCATAAGTGGGCGGAGCTGCGTTTGCAATCACGTACAAAAATTGTGTTTCGTTTTCATTTATTGATAAATTGGGGATTCTAGTAAGGACTCTAAGCTTTTGTCATGATTAGCGGACAACAATAGAGGTTCAGTTAGATTGAAAATGTCGTGTTTGAGGATGAATATTACGATGTTTTTATCGTATCTGTTCTGTAATGCTGATTTTACTAATTATTGATTCTGTTTTCATATACTGCTGAAATCCAACATTGTAAGACTTACGGACAATGTTCGATTTCTGACGGTGGGTTTTCTATTGATGTTTTAGGAGCTCCGTTTTCCTCAAGAACTCGGTTATTACTTCCGACTCAAACACTCCGTGTTAGAATTCGATTTACCTGGCTTGGACTCAATGACATTTCCATTCTCCTCCAGTGCCAAACCACAACGCATAACCCTAGAATTAGAATCCTTGCAATTGAAAAGATAAATTAAAGGATTGTGATCAATACAAATTTTAAACCTTCTCCCGTAAAGGTGTTGTACCCTACTTGGTCACAACCTTTTTGTTTTAAATAATTACTTGTGTTGTCTTGGCGAGTGTCTTTTTCTCATTAAGCTTTTCACTGCACACAAAATTTCATGAATAATAATTCTTAATTCATTAAATTACAAAAGACTTTTTTACTAAGTATGCTAAACACTATTATGGTTTTACTGTGAGTGAGTGCTGGATTGGATGTGAAGTCCAGGCTATCAGCCGAAGCTGATTGCTCACTCCGTGACAGCTCTTGATGTAGGTCGGTACGCTAGCACTTCGGCCTATGAGCGGATAGTGTGGTGTGGGTACACCATAAGAATCCTGTTCTGCTACGCACAATTAACATAAAGAAATCGTTCCTATTAATCGGAAGGAAAGAAAAACAGCACACATCTTGTCCTGAAAGGACTGTTAAGACCACTTACCAGGAAGAGGTTCCTGAGGATCAGTTGCTGTTGACCCTCTGGTGCCATTCCCGACCTCCCATGTTAGGTTAGGTTAGGTTACACTATTTGCAATCCATTGTGATGCTACCTTAATGGGACCCTACCTGGGAAAGATACCTCAGATTAGGGGGAGCACTAAAAGCAGCCGCAAGAGTTAATGATTACCAAGTCCCCCAGCTCCTTGTCTGCTAGCTCCCCAAATTCGTCGAAAAAGTAGCTCCGAGCGCATTCCTTCTACGTTTGGCAAGGTGAAGGCATTCACACAGCAGGTGATGAATGCCTCCAAACTTCCTCATCCATACAGCTTCTGCAGAAGTCATTGTATGGAGCTTGCATGCGCTCTGCATGTTTACCGAAGAGAGAGTGACCCGTAATAACTGCGATAAGGTTACGCACATCATTATAGCTCTTCCTCAGCAAAGATTCAGTCCTCTTAGGACAGACCTCGGGCCTCAGCTGTCTTGAAATCGCGCATGTGGTCAATTCTCCCCATCTGTGATTTTCCAGCTTACAGGCCTGTACGTCTAGAATCCCCTTCACTGATTCTTGAGGCCGATCTATGGGTTCCTCCGCTAGGAAATTAGTCATAACGGAGCCCATTCTGGCCAAAGCATCAGCTGTTTCGTTTCCAGATGTGTCACTGTGACCAGGCACCCAGCATAGAATAACCCTTTGGTTACCACCCAGTATCCTAAGCTCACAGCGACACCATTGCACAAGGCGCGATCTAATGGTGTTCGAGATCAGGGCCTTGATTGCAGCTTGGCTATCAATACAAATCCTGATAACACGATCACTGGGTACATCATATGTTGTTGCCAGCAGGCCTCCTGATTTGCTGATAGCAAGAACCTGTAACATCAGGGTTGGCTCGGAAGCGCCCTGGGTTCATATGTCGGAGGTTATAACGAAGGGGGGTTTCAGATGAGTTCCAGTAAGTCTAACTATACTGATTTTGAGATGTATTGGGCGCCAGGTCCCATGGGGAGACAGTCTCTCAGCTAATAAGTAATGTGCTCGCGTAACCGACCTACCAGCTGACGTAGTCAGCAACACTAGCACAGCACTGAGACCCCTATATTATTATTATAACATGAACATGCAGAAAGGCGTACGGATCTCCCTGCACCTCCTTACTTAGTTCCGGCTAGGACTCGTCGGTTGAGCGTGTGAGAAATATCCAGGCACCCCTTCTAGAACTAGGACTACAAGAAGAATGAAGTTTTGGCACGACCACCCTACCGCACTGCCTATCAGAATATCTCGCTTCTCAATTTTCTACACATCACCCCGCGGCCTCGTAGTCCACACTGCACTACACTCTGAAGTCGAGGGCGCGACATCATGACGTCTCACTCGCGACAAAACAACAACAACATCTCACTCCATGCTGCACAACTGCTCTCCTTTGGGTTCCATTAATTACGATTGTTGTTAGAAAGGCGGAAAATAAAAAAAAAAATCCAAGCTCCACCCCTACATGCTTGCAGCAACATAAATTCCCTCGCACTCCTACTGTTGGCGGAGAGATTCATCCCTAGGTGCACCGGAGTCTTACGCTAAGTTATTTCGGAATAATGCTTGAATGCTACAGCCCTTTAATTCAGACACACTAGTATACATTCATGATAAAGTTAATTCAGATACATTAGCAACATTATGGCTGCGTATAACCTCAACTCAACGTACATATATGTATATATATATCGTATATATCTAAATAAGCGCTCACTTCAAAATTATACTGAGTGCGTAATTAATTCCAATTGTATAAGGCCACTCATTTCAATTCGCTTATATAGCTTAACTATCCCGATTAAATTATAGGTGTGTAAATTAATTAGATTTATCAATTTATGCATTTTCTATAGCTATTCACTGCGCATATATATATACACTGCTCAAAAGTGTATAAGCAAAATGTGGTTTGTGGTTTGAATTGTAAAAATTGGTTTTTGTCCCATTATAATTATATAATACCTGTTTTTACCGTTATTCCAGTTATTCCTGATATTCTGGAATAACGGTAAAAACAGGTATTATATAATTATAATGGGACAAAAACCAATTTTTACAATTCAAACCACAAACCACATTTTGCTTATACACTTTTGAGCAGTGTATGTATAACATTACAATATACTGTATATATCAAATTCAGTATAGTATTCAAATCAATATAGTTAATCAATTTAATATAATAATGATGTATAGAATTCTTTTATTCTACTTGGTCAAGGTGCTTGTACCTTAATGTAATGGCTGCGTTAACGGAGCTTGTACCGGACCGCCAAATTAAAATAGAAAATGCGTAGACCTAAATGAAACTGTTCGGTCTGATGATTGAAACAAGATTAGAAATTATATTTTCATAAAACTTAATTTACAACCAAACAATTTTTAATAAGCTAAATTCTCTTTTTGCAAATAATAAGAATGACAATTTCACACAAATTCGGATTCCTATGAATACCTTCCTTATATGAGACAAATGTGCATATCGTATTTCGTCCGGTGGCGACGGGCGCATGTGCACACTCAGCATAATTTGCGTGAGAATTCCCATTCGGTGAGAATGGAAATATGAATTTATTTTTTTTCATATATATGTAGGTAAGTATATTTATTTTCTTATATTGAAATTCTAATTAATATATCTACATAATAATATATGATTAATCTATGATTTAAGGTCTTAACAAATGACACAATTCTTGTACTCACCGCAATCCCAATTGCGCATATGTGACGCGTGACTGGTGTGCTGCAACTAAACTTAACAAATTAAACATTTTTTTTGTCTTTTCCTTAAATGCGGCCATTGGCTGAAGTTGAAAAACATGAATGCTCTGGACTGATGTGTTGAGTTACGGCTTTATCGTTGCACATTTTATTACCCGGCTTGGCGCCCTGGGAACCGTCATGAATCGCTCCACCAATAGAGTGGGCAAAATTTAACCAATTCCTTTTGTTTTAGACTGCCCTACACACTCTGAATGTCGGGGGCGCGCTTGACTAACACTGTACATGCGCCCCCGACGTTAAGTTAGTTTAACAATTTTCGAATAACCCTAAACTCAAATTCCCTTACCTCTTCTTTTTTTTTAAGGCTGGGTAACTGTCATAAATAGGACAGCTCGGTGCACAATTCGCAAGATGGGGCGGGGCGTTAAGATTTTTGAATAAATCGCAAATTGATTAATGGAATATTTATTTAAACACCTAAGGCAACAAAATAAGGTTTTCTAATTTTTAAATTTGTCCCCGAATTTTTATTGAAAATGATTTAAAAATGAAAATTCAATGATTTTTTTTTAATTTCTCTGGCTTGCGGAGCGGCGCTGCCACAAATTTGAACTAAATTAAATAAATTTTTAACATAAGCTTTTTGAAGTTAATAAGACCAAGCGGCCTTGATAGGTATAGCTGAGCATCATCAGCATATAAGTGAACACACTCGAAGATATCATTAATGAACAACGAGAAAAGTAAAGGACCAAGAATCGATCCTTGGGGCACACCAGAACCAACTCGCAGAAAAGACGAAGAAGAAACATTGCAGAAAACACTCTGAAATCTATCAGTAAGATAATTGAAAATCAAATGTGTTGCAGACTCCGAAAAATTAAATCTTGTAATTAACTTCGTACAAAGAAGATTGTGATCGACTACATCAAACGCCTTGGAAAAGTCCAACAAAACTAAAATAGTAATATTATCGGAATCAATTGCCCGTCGAATATCTTCAGAGACATTGAATAGCGCTGTCGAGCAAGTGTGACCAGGGCGAAAGCCAGACTGATGTTCATGAACAAGACCGTGTTCATGTAAATATTTAGAGATTTGGACCGAAATTAACTTCTCAAAGACTTTTGATAGGATTGGCAATATACTAATGGGAGTATATTCACAGAGATTAACACCTGTAGTCTTAGGTACAGGGATGATCTTTGATTTTTTCCAGGAATTAGGGAAACGAGAACTCGTTTAGACATAGGTTGAAGATAGGCGTTAAGGGGACGAGAATGTTAGGTAAACAAACTTTTATGAATCTAGAAGATATTCCATCAATTCCTGAGGCCATAGATTTTACACGAAAAAAGGTATCAAGCACTTCATCAGGATATACCATAGAAAAACTAAAAGATGAGAAACCGTGGATGGATTGAATTAAGGAATAGTTCAAAGGAGAAAAAGTGGAAGAATTGGAGGAATTAGTGAACGAAGTAAACATCTTATTCATCCGGATCTGGTGTCGTATTAGAAACATTATTAGCTTTGATACCAAGTGCTTTAAGATTCTTCTATAGAGCCTTAGACGCCAAATTAACTTTGAGCTTTGATGAATAGTACTTCTTCTTAGCAAGGCGTATAGCACAACTTGCCCTGTTACGAAGGATTCGATAGTCCTCCCAAAATTCAGAAGTCTTAAATCGCTTCCACTTCGCAAATGCAAAATTAATTGTCTAATGCGGGATGTAAACCAAGGGTATTGCGGATTTACAATATTCTTCGTAATGAGTGGAATATATTTATCATGAAAAAAGTTTAATGAATTATTTAGGTAATCAATTTGATCATTAACATCAGTCATAGATATAGTAAACAGCATCCCAGGGAAACATTCGAATTCAATCATAATAAGATCATGATCCGATATACCGATATGAGTAGGTTGTTGATTTACACGGTGCAAATCTAAGGCATCAATTGAAAGCTGAAATGTATTGGTCTGACCAGAAGGAGTAAGAAAATTTAAGTTAAAGTCACCACCAATAACCACATGCTGATACTGTGGAGGTAAATGAGATAGGTCAGAAATAATGGCCTCAAGAGAGATGACATTGGGTGGTTTGTAGACTGCTCCAACTAAACATTTATCCACTCCACAGACAACTTCACAAAATAAATACTCAACTCCCGAGTCACTCCTGCTACTCAATATGAACTTGCATTTAAGGGACTTATTAACAAAAATTGCCACACCACCACCCAATGGGATTCTTTAGAAAAATTCTACGATCTGCTAGGCTAATTTGGGAATCAAAAACATCTGGTTTAAGCCATGTTTTGAAAATAAGAACAATATCGAGTGTGGAATCGCAAAAAGTTTCACGGAATTCGTCGATCTTTGGTAAGATTTAAGTCCGTTAGCCTGTTTGCTCAAAATATTTAATAAAATGCGCAGCTGTCCTGCCTCGTTCATACAATCATCATAATGCATTAAAATTCAAATAGAAAAGTGCGACAGGCACACTCTCCCGATCAAGGAAAGACTTCAACCGATCAAAACATTCATAGATCCAGTAAAACCACTCAGCATCATTAATGTAAACAAACATAAATCTCCAAGTAAGCAAATTAAGTAGAAAGATAAAGTTCAAACAAAAGAAAAAGTAAAACTTAAAAAGATAACAATAACTCAAAGCTAAATATCGCATATTAAAGAAGCAAATCTAAATATCATGCAACTCAAACTCCAGCGGGAAGTCCATCCAAATTAGATATAAGTTCAGCCACAGATAAACCCAGATGTCCAGACCTTATGGGGATCAGTGACGTTCAGTCAACAACTGAAATAGAAATCACATTGTTTCGAAAAAGAGCTTTGAAGCTTTTGCGAGCGATTCTATGCGAGAAACATGTCTCTTTGAAATTATTCCGGGGGCCACGCTTATAGTCCAAGAGCCCATAGCCGCCAGACCTACGGTATAGTATCAAAGCTAAATTTTTTTCTAAGTAGCCACAGTATAGCCGGTAAGAACGTTTGGGTATTATGAACCTTGGGTAGCGGGGCGTTCGGCAGGTAACAGGTAGTAAAGGTGCATAAAATAGTTGGACAAAAACGTTATAATATCAAATCTAATTTTTTAATATGTTCAACGGGATAGTATTTTGGTCTCATATTAATCATTGCCAGACGCTTTTCGCGGGGCATTACTCTTGCCAGACGCTTTAAAGCTCTGTGAATAACGAAGGCATTTACGTTATAGTATCAAAGTTGAATTTTATATATGTTATTCAGGTAACTATTTTACAATACCCCCCGAGCAGCCAGACCGATTTGACGGGGCTAACATTCCCCCAGACACGACAAAAGGTCAGCTGCAAGTGCGAGATAGAGAGTCAGTTGAGTTTAAATAATCTAAATAAACTAAAATTGTTTATAAACTTTGAACAAATTCTTATTTAATTATGTAATATTATCTCAGTGATTAATATAATTAATTTTATTCTAAAAATTTGGCTCTGTAAAATTGATTGAATCGTATTTTAAATTTCAATATTTCATTAAATCTCTATTATTTTTTATGAACGCAATGATATGTTTGGGAAAATGAATAGGTTTTAATAACAATTAATTAAACACAAGAATATTTTATTGATGAGCGTAGATAGTTATAAGTATAGGTTGTAAAAAAATAATAGTTATAAAGATATTTATGCACCATCATCGTCGTCGTAATTGTCTTCTATATCATTATCATTGTCACCCCAGCCATCGACGTTCAGATTGTGAAACTCCATGTCTTCATCAACGTTTTCTGGTGTTTCTGTAAAAGTATAAATTAGTTAATTGGATTGCAATTTGTTATATAATTACGTAATTATGGTTAACAATTTGAAATAAAAATACAGTACCTGGTGAATTTTCCAGTGAATCACTGACAAAGCCAGGTAGTTGGTCTCCATCAAACCATTTGAAAAAATATTTGTTGTCGTCCAGTATCCAACCATTATTTGTTGGTTGATCAATGATTGCATTTTGTGCATGAGCATTGTTCCAAATACTAGCAATGTAATTAGCCCGTAGGAATTGTTGAAAGAGCTCGTCTTTGCAGGGTGGTAAGTTGCTTGCATCAAAATTACGCAGTTTTTCCATGTTAAAAGCTTCATTTACATCGGAAACTGCATACGTGTTGATAAACAGCTGGAGTCGTGCAGCATCTACATCAGCCATTCCCGAAACGTTGTACATATCACATACAAATTTTTGTATTGTGTTAAATACATTTTCTTGTTCCTCGTTATTATTAAGTAGCTCATCACCAAACTTAAGGAAAGCTTCCTGATATTCTTTGTTGTCTTTTAATATTTTGAAAGGTTTAAGTTTACCTTTTCTAAAAAATGCAGGATTGTAATCACATCCTGTAAAAGCATGAAGACCAGGCAAGCTTTTACATAATGATGCTCCTATTTGTTCATATATATTCGTAAGATCAACATATCTTAGCTTATTTCCGGTGCCTGTGAGCATCCAAACATGTGAATCATTTTTCAAGTGGTGCATTTGACCAAGCATTATAGCAACGACATCAGTATCCGTACATCTAATCACTACATTTGCTGGGTAGTCGATGCTACATGCATGGTAAACAATCTTTGTGTCTGCCTCTTCATGTTCTGGACAAGATAAGTTCTCAATAATATCTGACAAAACTTTATTGCCATTAACAATGAAAGAATGACATTGTCTAAAATTAATGTGAATAATTTTGGTACCGATAAATGACACCATTTCATCAGTTTTCCAGTGTAAGATGAAAAACTCAATAAGAGCCTGTTTAAAATTAACATTTTTTAATTCTCTAATGAAATCGGTCGGTCGTACTTCATCAGGTCCGGTTATAATGTAGTCCAGTTGTGTTGATTCAAACCGCAGGGATCGTTCATAATCTTTAATCGATGGTGTGAAGTATTGATCGAATATAACATGGACTCTCGACGCATGTAATCGTGTCACCATTTGTAACATTTTTTTCGAAATATTTCCAAATGTTTTTGGAACTTCTTTCATGGTATATAGCAGAAAAAAACCATCAATTATTAATACATCTATGTGAGGTGGTGGCTGATGCTCGATATCTCTTTCTATGCACTTCATCAAGGCGGATTTATCAGTCTTGCAAATAGTACCATCTAAATGGCACATCGACAGAGGTACTGAAGTAATTGGATGGGATAAAATTTTTGCTATATCAATATTATAATTCATAGATATACCAAGCATACATCCAAATAAATCTCGCTGAATCCTCACCTCTTGAACTTTACCACCTACTTTCACTTTCTTCATTTTTGAATAATCATGCGAAAAATTCATGAGTGGTGTTTTTTTAATACTTTTTTCAAATCTATTAATATCTTGCTCGCATTCAGAAATAAATGTTTTACGTCGACAATCGCCATTCTGTTCAATATTAAGAAGAAATGCTTCAACCGGATCTGACGCTGCTTTACCAGATGAAATATTAATTAATTGGTCTGTCGGCACTCCTAAGCTGAATGGGTCAATGAATTGATCAAAGGTTGTGATAAATTGTTTTAATAGCTTGATACTAGAGTCAATGTTATGCTTCTTTAGGTCTGCTGAAATATCTTGATGATGTTGTAAGCCCAATTCTTCATAAACTCGACTTATTATTGTTGATCGCACATCGTGGCTTCGGGCCCATCGTTGGCGTGCTGAGATCGAATTCGTGAAGTGTATAACACCTGTAAGTCTTCTAGCAGCCTCTGCATTTATAGTTTAATACCAAATCGATGGGTTGTCTTGAAAATGATTTATTGGTCCTTCTAATTCCAAAATAGCCTTGTTTGAATATTTCATATAAATCAGGATGAGTTTCTGCTACTTTAACCAAATTATCATAATATTTAACTGTCCATCGAGCATAATTTTGTTGATTACATATGAAGAATAAATTTGTAATTTTTGGTAGTACAAATTTAAAAAGTTCAAAATCTCCTGTCCGAATGCTTCGTGATAGAGTTAGATAATAATTTATGAGGTTAACGTAGATTGAATAGAATTGCGGAGTTTTACCAAAATCACCGTTTAAAGTTTGCTGTTTGTATATACTGTACTCATTTAATAATTCCTTCAATTTTTCATTTTCCATTTTAAATGATGATAATTTACATGTTTGCAATCTTATGACTTCTTGTATCATTTCATCCGTAAATTCTGTATTTTTAATTTGTAGAAATGACTTATAATGTAATATTTCCAATCCTAATGCCATTAGAGGATGTAATCTCTTGCACCTGTTGAAGTGTTTTCCATCAAGAAATCCATTCAATGAACCACTTGCCAGTAAATTACTCTCAACCATAATATTTGTTAACCCACTGTCACTTATTACTTTACCGATTGCTTTAAAATAGGCCATCATAATGTGAAACGGCCCTAAATGTATAAATAAATTATCAAATATAGGTTTTTCCGTAGCTTGAATTTGTAAAGCTACTTTTGCAATCGCAAGATCGTAAGTAACCTGTATAAAAGGTTGATGTAACTCATCAGAAATTTTTTTACTTTGATTCATGGTCTCCAGAACTATAGCTGTACTAGTTGGTGATGCATTTATTGGTGTTAAGTAAGAAATGAATTGTTTTGGACTATTATTATCATCAATCTGACTATTGAAACCAACCCACATGGGAACATTGGGTAATTCCAAACAATGACTAATCATCCAAATGGTATCTATTTCATTGTATAATTGTAAGTTGGTAGGTACTATATTTTCCATTTCATAATTCGTTGATTGCAGAGCATCTGTCATCTTGGGTTTTTTAGGATAAGGGACTTCATCTAGAGATATCGCTTCATAAGTTTTTCTTTTTCTTTTTTCTGTCGAGGTTTCTTCATTGTTAGAACCTGATGTTTCAGGTATTTCCAATATATCAGTAGTACAGAGGTCAATGTTCTGATAAATAATTCCGACTGTATCATGTAACGTATCCTTACCACTTCTAGTTTCCACGAATCGGTCAAAATTGTCAAAGGCAACACCAGTACAAAGATCAGGTGATTTTTTGATGATTTCTGGGCATAAACTAGATTTTTCAACTGACGTATATGTTGTCTCGGTTTCCAATTCTTCAATTGCGTGATAACTTGCACAATGACCATATCTGTTTATGATATCAACAACTTTTCTGCTACTCGTTAAGCTTTTTAAAGTCATACCCAACATGATGTGTTTTGATGTCTTTATTTTACCGTTGTGAACTCCGTAGACTATATCCGCACAATATGAATGAACTTGACGAATGCATTTTGGACCACTCTTCCGTTTCTGATTGCAACCTCCAAGAAGAGTGAAATAAAAATCTAATAATTGTTGTGGTAATGACACTTCTCCCTCAATTAAATGCTGTGTAGAAATATTTTTCGGTAATTTTTTCTTTTCCACTTGTAATATTAATTTTCTCAAATGTAATGCTGCTTTATGTAATATATCTTCCGATTGCAAATTTTCAAACGATGCTTCATCTATAACACTCAAATACTTTGGCGCTATGAGTTTTTTATTGTGAGTAGTAACAATTTTAATCTCTCGATGAAATACTTTCATTATTTTGCGATGTTGCGATGTAAAGACCACGTTTATTTTTTTGCAATTTTCTTCGGCGATTCTCTCCAAAATATCCCTGTAATATCTATGTAAATAAGTTAGGAGATAACAATGCCCTTTCTTTAATACATTTTCTTGTATGATCAACGTTATTTCATCAAAAGCAATTTTATGGTACTGTCGATGATCATGCCAAGAACTTTTAATCTCTATTTTGCTCGATGAAGTTATTTTATTATTGAAATCCATTTTACAAACATTATGATAATATATTTTTGATCCAGAAATATTCGCAAATTTATCCAATAACTCTTGATACTTTTCTTGATTCATTAATATAGATTTTATAAAAGATTCAAATTTTTCTTTATCGGTTTCATGAAGTGGCTGTGTTTTTGAACGTTGTCTTTTTCTTTTTTTGTCACAGAAGAAACAAACAACATTATAATCATCAATAATATCAGTATCAATTTCGAGAGTTGAATCATTATTACCACTTTCTTCTACAACTTCTGAATCATCCACGTGTTCTTGAGAAATTGTTGGTTGTGGTTCTACTACTACAGGTAATGTAGTTGCCTCAGGTATTGGTACAACTTCTGTACAGGATGACTGTAAATGAGATAATAAAGGTTCAGCTGGCTGTATTGTTGACTCAGGTACCAATGATGTAGAAGGAGATGGATGCTCTTCTGAGGAACTAATTAATTTTTTATTTGAAATATTTTTTTCAGTAGTAGTAGATTTTGATATTAAATATTTTTTCATAAGCGCTGTAAATGACTTATAACATTCTCTATGATAACCATTTTGTAGTTCTTCAACCGGTAAAATTACATCTCGATATTTTAGGTTATGTTCTTTTCTCAATTTTAGAATTTTTTTTACAGTTTTTCAATGTCTCTTCGGAAAATATTATTATTTTCCCACTAGCCTTCTTACAAAAAACACAATTTGATTCATCTGCCATGATGATATTTTCACTTTAAAACACAATCAAATAAAAAGTTAACTTTATTTCACAAAACTGCACAGTAAAATAGAAAAATATATGTTGTACGATCAATGACTGAACATAAACTGAGAGAACATCTGCCATCAGTCCCCCAATCCGAAAAACTATAGTTACTATAGTTAGTTAAGTATACTATATAACTCTCTTACTCGCACTCGCTTGCATGGGTAATGTTTTCACACTCGCACTTACAGCTAACCTTTTGTCGTGTCTGGGGGGATGTTAGCCCCGTCAAATCGGTCTGGCTGCTCGGGGGGTATTGTAAAATAGTTACCTGAATAACATATATAAAATTCAACTTTGATACTATAACGTAAATGCCTTCGTTATTCACAGAGCTTTAAAGCGTCTGGCAAGAGTAATGCCCAGCGAAAAGCGTCTGGCAATGATTAATATGAGACCAAAATACTATCCCGTTGAACATATTAAAAAATTAGATTTGATATTATAACGTTTTTGTCCAACTATTTTATGCACCTTTACTACCTGTTACCTGCCGAACGCCCCGCTACCCAAGGTTCATAATACCCAAACGTTCTTACCGGCTATACTGTGGCTACTTAGAAAAAAATTTAGCTTTGATACTATACCGTAGGTCTGGCGGCTATGGGCTCTTACTCTATTACGATACAGCGCCTCAATGGTTACATGTTTCTCCCTGCAACACTGTACCGTACGATCGCTGTTTAAACTTGATTGTTTTTGAACTCTCTCACAGCCCTCCGCTTTTGTATTCAATTTTATCTTTACATCTCTCTCGAAAAATGAGAGTTTGCTAGATGGCTTGTGAGGGAAAAGCTTTAAGCACATGTTTGTCGGTTAGACGTTGTTGGTTAGCCGCAATAATTGGTGTCAGTTTTAAGTACGGTGGATGGTTATCTGTATTTTACTTATTTGTGGTTCAGCTTTATCATTGACATTCCGATGCATAAGAACCTTACCAGAACGAGTGTATTCAGCGGCAATGCATTTTTTACGTTTAAGCTCAAGAGCTTTGCGAAGAATCGCATAGTTTTTAACAGTTAGGCTCTCATTAATATAAAACGGTTTAGTATTATCATGCTCTTTAATGCCAACATCTGATAAATTTAAAGATGATGCTCGCTTATTGGAGGCACGACGAGTTTTCATCGTTTTCCTGACAGCATTAAGCAGCATGTTTTTGTCCCGCAGATAGATAAATTTAATAATTATAGAAGACTCGCCGGTCTTAGCACTAATACTTTTTGAGCGAAATATTTGCGCTGGTGACAGGGGACTATTTACTCCAAGTGATTTACAGAGTGTGGTGAAAAGCACTGGGAGGCTTTCTACTTTCAGAGCTGGAACTACACTAACAATTACATCAGAGGCTATCTGATAACGCTCGACAGAATCAAGGCGATTATTCACAGTGCACAGATTAGACTGCAAATCCACTAAGCTTTGTTTTAATTCATTGAACTTTACATCAATTACTTTTAATAAATGGGACTCCAAGTTACCAATATTTAATTTAATGCTCTGTGTCACATTTTGTGTTTCGCTATCAAATGATGATTTTAATGAGGAGATTGTTTTTTCCATTTGAACATTAAATGTGAAAATTTCAGCCTTAACGGAGGCAGGAACACTTGCAAGTGATGGAGATGTCACGGTGTCTTCTGTCGCTAAGCCAGCAGCTGCAGCTGCACCAAATGCACGTTTTGGGGGCATGATGATACGTGTGTAATGGAATCTTGAATACGACACGTCAAAAACAAATTAACAAAATCTTAGAAACTAGAAGAAACTTGTCGAAAATTTTTAGACTGAACTAAGCGTAATTAAATTTGTAACAACTAAATTTCACTGGAGCTTGCTAAGGCGCGCTACTCTCTAGTACACATCTTCTTCTGTATATTCTGACAACATTTCAGGCAGTAATCACTCAACAACCAGTAATGCCACAACACCTCCCTCTTCTCATCCAACCTCTTTTTCGCCTTCAATAACTACGTTTCCGGTTTCTCCCGAGGATGTGCAAACTGTCACTCTAGGTCTTGATTTATGTAAGAAAGCTGGGCCCGACACCATACCGAACATCTTCCTAAAGAGCTGCTCCTCCGTATTAAGCGCTCCTATAAGCGTACTATTTAACTTATCATTGAGCCACAGAGTTTACCTATCTGCATTCAAGATATCGTACGCTACCCAAATTTTAAATCTGGTGATCCTAAATCCGTAAATAATTATAGACCTATATCAATTTCTAATAGCTTGCCCCTTGTATTTGAACAACTTATTTATAATCAACTCTTACCCCAAACCCTCTCCATCTTAGCTCTAAACAGCATTGTTGCCATTGAATATCTCCAAATGTAAATTTATAACCTTTTCCAAAAAAGCCAATACCTTATATTATGACTACATAATGGATTATTCACCTCTTAACCGCGTTACCGAAATGAAAGATTTAGGGGTAATTTTTGACCAGAAATTATTATTTCAGTCACATATTAACTGGATTACCTCCAAGGCTTTTAAACTGTTGGATTTTGAATTCCGAATTTGTAAATCATTCAAGTCTACTATATCACTAATAACTCTTTATAATTCTCTTAAAATGTCATCTAGAGTACGCATGCACTATATGGAACGCTTTTTACGGTGTATATGTGCAGCAAATTGAATCAGTTCAGAGAAAATTCACCAGATTTCTTTTATATAAAACAGAAGGACGCTATCTTTACTATGTTACTCGCCTCGATAAATTTGGTATTCTTTCTCTGGAAAAACGTCGTCTTTTCTTAGATGAAATGTTTTTATTTCAAATAATACACAACCTTATAAATTGCCATGATTTATCCCGTAACATTAACTTCCTTGCCCGCTGCCCCTTAACTTTTCAAATTACTACTGCCAGGATCAATTTACGATATAAATCCGCTTGTTACAGAATCAAAAAAAATCATAACGACCTATTTAACGAAATCGACATCCTCGGTCTTAAGGCTGAACCACAATAGACGTAAATAACTGTACGAAATTGAACGAGACTGAGGTTAACTTACGAAAAATTGATACTTTTAGCCTAAATATATATCACATTCCGTACGAGTTATTATCTTGATATTTAATGTTTTCAATTTTGAAAAGTGGTAAATGTGAAAAAACTAACAAATGGAAGTTGATGTAATTGAAGATTTGTGTCTTCTATTAATTCGCAGTGCCCGAATGACATTTTATGTGTTAAATTTTAAAAAGTGGTAAAAGTATAAAAAATTAACAAATGGAAGTTGATTTAATTGAAGATTTGTGCTTTCTATCAATTCACAGTACCATTTTTATTCCATTTTAAGTTTTACATTGCACTTTTAATCATTTAGTAATAAATTAACTGTTTGACACATCGCGTTCTTACGGAATGAGCGATTCTTACCGCACCTTTACTGACTGCAATTTGACTTTTAAATTTAACGAAAGTTCTCCTCACACGAGTTAAAGTTAATTTGTGTACGCCTGTTAAATTAAAGGGCGCGTTCGCTTTACGTAAGTAAATGAACTTACGTTTACTTCTATTGTGGTTCAGCCTTTAGTCTCTGCACCTTTAGAAAAATCATTAGAAATGAGATTCAGACTCCCCTCTCTGAATAATCACTGCACTACACATTAAATGTATTTTCCATAGTACGTAAAAGCTCACTCATGAGCGGCTCCTTATGCGGCTCCCAGCTTCCCGCTCGCGAGCCTGAGCCAAAAAAATGTTTAAACGCTCTCGCTCGCGAGCCGGAGTCGTTAAATAGCTCCGGCTCGCGAGTTGGAGCAATCCATTTTACAACTCCGGCTCCTCATCAGAAAAATGTGAGATTATTATATAACTTTGGAATTTTTTGATCGGTGTAATTTTAGAGATAGCCCAAATCAAATTTATGACGTGAGTTAATTAGGTATGCATAAGTAGAATAAATAAAAAAATATTACTTAATTCTTGGTAAATTATGTATATATTATTATTATTATTTAAAAAAAGAATAAGTTAAAATAACTGAATATAGTGTAGAAAGTTTTATTCCATAAATGAATCTTCGTTTAGAAAGTAAGATCAACATTTTCTAATACGGAAAAATTTAATATTGCAATCATTATATTATTTAAGGTAATGCTCGATAATTTACTTCTCAGTTTTGTTAAGATGAGTGACAAAGCACTAAATGCTCTTTCCACAGAAACTTGTGCAGCTGGGACCGCAAGTGCCACTTGAAAAAGTTTGTTAATATCACTTCCATGGTTAATAGTTTTCCAATAATTTAAAATATTTGTATCTAGTGGAAGTCGTTTTCGTTTGCTGAGCATAAGTAAATGTTGCTTCAATGATTTATCGTTGGAAATTGTTGAAACTCCACCGCTCATCATTGTCATTTTCGTATTTAATTTTGCGTATGGATCAGGATTCGCGGAACTCGTGGAAATTTCAGTCATCGAAGAGTTGCTTGTATTAAACTGAGAATGGTCATTCTTCTGATTATTTTCCAGACGTTCCAGGCTTTCTATTATTTCATATGTTTTTAAGAGATGGTTCTGAAAAAATAAATTATTTGTTAGTGGATAAATGCAAATAAGTTGCTATAATACTTACAATAGCTGCCGTTTTTGTGTGTATTTGTTAACATTGCTGAATTTTCATAATTGAACCTTGAATCAAGGTATAATGCAGCAAGGAAGGTGTCATGTTCTAACAACTTTTCCTTCCTTTCCCTCATTGCATATAATAATAAGTCAGCAAAGTCGTTATGCAAATTTCGTTCTTCTAGCTCAAGCTATTGTTCAGTCTGAAGTTTCTTGGTGCACTCTGCCAATGGACTGAATGCGGATATGAAATTTCTCACAAAATCCCAGTTCATTGTTTGTGTATCCAATATCTCTCGATCATACTCATTTTCAAAATTTGCAACAAATTCTTTTATAATCATTAACGACTTCAACATTTCATAGGTTGAATTTCAACGTGCTGTGTTATCCAATACAGGCATGTTGTGATTGTAACTGCCTGAACGTATTACCGTTCTCAATTTTTTAACTGCAATCCTGCAATCATTTATGTGGCCATCAAATGTTTTAATGACATAATGTGCTGCGAGCTGAATAGTATGTGCGGCACATCTGACCACCGAAAGAACAGATGCTAGTGCTGATTGGATTGATTCATCCCTGTCGAAAATGTTGTCCTGCTCTAAAGCATGTCTTTCTTCCTGTGTGTATTTTTCTTGCAAATCTTGCAGTATTTTAGGTGTTTTAAGGACATTGGGCTCGGTGGTACTTGAGTAAATTTGGAGAATGTCGATGTCAAACTCACTTAAACATTTCACAATCTCATCCTTAAGTACTGATGCCGAATGTTTTTTCTGAAGTTGAATGATGCCTTAAAAAATAAATTTAAATGTTGTTCATTACTTCAAGTTTACACAGAAATAATGTCAGAACTTACCAATTGTGTTAACATAAATTTTGTAGTTTCGTGTAAATTGTATGTTGACACCCAGAAAGCTTCGGTCCAATCTCGTTGCGACATCGACTTTCATAGACACCATTTTGTTTTTTATTCTTTTAGAAATAATTTCCTTTATTTGGTCAGTTTTTTTTTTATAATTAATCCAATATTTCTTGAATTTAGGTTTGTTTTAAATTTGTTTTCATAAGAAGATATTAATTCTTTAAAATAGTCTTTATCGTCCAAAATTCGAAGCGGAATGTTCTTCACAGTTAAAAGTCCAATACAACACTTGGTAAATCAAGTTGCAATGTCTTCGAACCTTTTCAGAAACTACTGGATTTTTCTCGTTAGCAGACCTAGAACTATCACTTAATTCACCACCACTATCAGCAATATTAATTTTGTGTACTGTACTATAATGTCTCTTAATATTTGACTGTTTTTTTCCTGTTAATAATCTATTACACTGTAAACATCTTGATTTATTTTCCTCTTCGTTGAACTCAATATATTTTCCAAAAACTAAACGCTTTTTCGGTGCCATTATTCAAATATTCAAAAATTTAACAACTTGATTAATTTTCAATTGAGACAAACTGTAGCGACATCACAGACAGCACAAGACACAATACTTTGGCTTAAATCTAGATACAGAAAACAGAGCTAGGTAAATGAAAAAGAAATAATACGTTACTCCTGCATGCTATCGTTTTTTTGTTTTCCACCTCCCTTACATATGCATACAAAATACAGCTGATTTGGGTTAAATTGACTTGTATGTAGGTATAAAATATTTTTTAATTATAATTGTCCCAGTCGTGTAAGTAGTATCTCTATAGCAGGTATCTGAATTCCTTTTAAATGAATTAATTAATATGGGAAGTCTAAGAAAAGCAGATTGATAATGAGTTTTTATTTGAGTGTACGGTATGCTTCTGTAATTTATATTTAACTTTTCCCTGTAGATATCCGTCGTAAAAAAACTAAAAACTGCACTTTCGCTACAGTTTCCGTATTGCAATTTATATATTTTCAGCGTTGATTTAAATATATGAACTTATTTTTTTGGGCAAATGAAATTTTTACGAAGAATAAAATCATAATAAACACAGTTGATATACGTACTTTTTATCTCTTCTGAACCCTAATATAAAAATATAAAAAAATCGTCGTTTATTATTCGTACCGAAATTGGGACAGTAACTGAAAACTTGAAACAGGTAGGCAATTTTAATTTATGTCCCAATCACCCATTCCTAAGACAGTGTAAATAAAACATGAAAATTGTTCATGAGCAAGGAATAATCTCACATTTTTATGATGAGGAGCCGGAGCTACCTTGTTTATAAGTTCTCTTGCTCTATTTTTAAGTTATTCTTACACTGTTGTCGTGTCTCCAGTAAAACACTCGCGTAATCCACCCTTTTTAAATTTACCTGAGCTATTGTAGTGTCGTCCACATCCTTTCTTGGCCTGTAAAACTGTAAAGCTTTCATTTAAATTGTAAAAATCTGCCCTCAAATTTCTTCCAAAATTTGAAGATCTCTGCAGAAAACCCTGGTTTAGCTTCAGCTTACCCGGGATCTTACCAGCACTCACCTTATAAGGTACCATGAAAATTGGTGTGGAAGTTGAATTTTCCCCATGCCTGAAGTTCCGATCCCCTACTTTCTTCCCACCATGATGGAATTCTGTTTTAATCGGCTTCCTACCATATCTCTGAAATTTAAACTTACAATTTTTAAAAATACCCTGGGCTGGCTGTTCCTACCATCATAGTTCAGTACAGATCTTTCAGCATACTTTCGCGTGTCGTGTTGTTGATTCAAAAAATTTTTTGGTTCTACTAGATAGGATGTTGCATTAGCGATTCTTACGAATGCACATCCATCCTCCAACCTATTTCCGTTGTGTTCATTATAATTGTGCTGACTCCTAGACCCTTCGCCAGATTCTTGAGTCATAAGCTTGTTGAGTTCTGAGCTTCTTTGAGCTATACCCAAGTAGCACCATATAACTTAAAAGTCAAATTGTCATAAAGTTAAGTCTTATTATAGTCACAATTAATTAGTTTTATAAACATCGTGAAAAAGTCTGTAAGTAAAGTAAATTAATTCAGCTATTAGAATGATTCATATACGTTAACTAAACGACTCCTCGTATTAGAGTAGTATTGCTGTCACAAAACAAACATAATAACTATGTTACATTCCTAATATGACCGAAATAAGACAGCCATACGCTTAACGGTCGAATATACGTCGCGTAGTAGTTAGATGTAGTGAAGTTTTAACCCGACTGTTTTCAGTCTAATCGCTCGTATTTCTCACTAGTATACCACTAATAAGTTACAATACGAAATAAATGTCAAAATGGGCTCAAACAGGAAGGCTTTTAGACATTCTTACACTTATTACAGGCGAGTCGTTAAGCGTTTAAGGTCAAAACGAGATATAGGTAAGAACATTACTTTGATCTCAATATCATTTATAACCAATGTTAATAATGTTCTTTTTTTATTGCGAAGGCAATAATGCATTATCTCAGAATTTTGATCAAATAGAACCACCAGGCCATATAATTGTCCCGTCCGCATATTGCAATGATATAGAGAGGAAGGTACTTTTATAGAGTTAACATTATAATACATAATTTTTATTAACTAGGTGTGTTGATTTTCGACGTATTCCTGCCTTTTTAAATGTAAGCTGGAATTACCTTTTTTCTGATTCCGTATCGGAAAATGCCGCTAGTGACTTTTCAATAATGCTTGCTTCTTCAAAGGAATTTATATTTGCACCTTTTACACTGCACTGGAAAGAAAACCAATCTTCTGCTGGTTTGGAAAGTGGATTCGTTCGGATCTTTTTTACTTGCAGTTTATTTCTCGGCCACCGCAAGATATTATGATCTTCCCATGAAGATGGCACTGCCGAAGTTGTTCCCCGTTTTCTTCGGTAGATATCACTTTAAACATTTTAACTATCGCGCAACAAAAATCGACGCCGCACGCACGATATATGGAAGTTATCTGTCAAACTTGTATCAATCGCGTAAAAATCGGAGAGAAGACACAGACAGTAACGTAATATATGTAAGAGTCGTGCAAGAGTTGTTTATTAGTCATATTTTCTAATTTAAGACTGAAAACTATCTTAAGTACAACTAAAGCCATATACAAGCCTGTACAGCTGTATATACGTCCTATACACACACACACACACACACAAATAACACCATTTTGTTATGGATAGAAAACTAGAGAATTAAAAATATGAGAATTTTTTTCCATTTACTAAGATTTTCAATTTCATTTACCGGTTAAATTGGAGTATTTTAATGTGGAAAATTTAGGGATCTGATTCACATTGCTGAAAATACATTTTGTAGCCAAAAATAATTTTATGTAAATTTCAAAAAAGGATTATGTAGACATATATTGTAATAAATAGAAGGCCCGTAATATTTACGCATCTATTTTACAAAACTACACAACAAAGTTTTCTCCGCGATACATTTCAACTTTTACTAGAAGAAATCGAACTCAATTTTCAAAAATAACAAGAGTATAATATTATTGTATTATAAAATTATAAATATTATACTTAGGATTGTTTTTGTAAAAAGCTTTTATAGTTTCTAGATAGAGATAAGTTTGCATCTTAATTTTGACTTTCAAAGGACCAAAAAGTGTCATGAAAGTTATTACAATGTTTTACTATTGTATGCTATTATCCAATTAATCAATCATGCCTGAATACGTACAGCAGATGCAAAAAGGTCTTAAACGTGTTAAATTGTCAAATTTACAACCGTCCTCTGATACTTGTTTGACTTTTTTTTATGTTGTGAAGAAGTCATTTTAGTGGTTACAAATGAGCTACAACAGCATCCTATAACTGAAATACGATTCCCCATTTTAGTTATATGAACGTTTTGTGTATGATTTAATCACGTCGTAAGTGTAAGTCGTTCTGACTGTTATATCTATTCTATGGTAGTACTCACAGCTTTCTCTCCTCTTCCTTTCAGCGTGGCTGGTATTCCTTATTCTGTTTTGGGTTTTTCTTTTTTAAATTAAACACAACACTTGATATACATTTTTTTCCATTTTATTCTTTAAACTATTTTTTTTTCAAAACATTCCTGTATTTTACAAAATAACAAGAACTTTTCTTTCCCTTTTTTTATTAATTTGCCCGGTTCACCACAGTACCGACTATATTACAAAAATTTCCGTTTCTTTTTTTTTTTTAAATAACAGAACTTTATTTAATTACCCTTTTTTTATTAATTTGTGTTTCTTATACCGCGCCCGACTTCAAGAACCAATACCAGCCGTATTTCTTTTGATCTGGACACCCAACTCCGAAGTTAAAAATCGTCTCGCGCGTAGAAAATTTAAAATCCAACTCGGCTCTTCATCACTTTCGTCGCGATCAAGAACGCTCGTTCAGGGTAGAAAATGCATAGTTGCATTTCTACCCTGGGAAAATTTTTCATTTATTCTGGACTTGTTTAAACAAGTCCAGAATATTTTTCGTTGGACGGTGGCTTGAAAAAACGAAATTTGATGTTTTTATAAACATCAGCAACCGACCCGTCGATTGAAATTGCGGCGCGCGTATACATATAATGTATTTTCGCGGCGCGCACTTCTTATCGCGAAAGCTTTTTTTTTGTGATATGTATGTACGTTCGTACATACATATTGTGATTTTCATGACAAATCGTACTGAAGGTACGATTTGTCTTTTGTTTCATTATTTTTTAAAGTAATTATTTCTATTGGCAAATTTTGCTGAGGGAATATCAAATATCTGCACCTGTAAACTAAAACGAACAAGATTAATGTGCACTATACCGAAAGAACAAATGAAAAGCTTTACTACAAAACAATTCACAATTGGCTTTTATTAAATTTCACAAATAACCAATTTAATCTAATTCTCAGAGAAGACCCGAGAGTGCTTCTTAGTTGAATGTTCAGAAAAGACTTGAATTTTTAATTTTTACGAATTATAATTCGTTCTTATTTTAGAAAAGACCCTAGAGCACTCGGTCGAATGCTAGAAAAAGAATGACAACTCCTGGTTGATCGCTCAATTTTTATATCCTGTCCGTGAGAAAGCATGCCATGAAAAATGTGCTGAAGAAGAGTGAGAATTTGTTGCACGTGTTTTATGTAGAATTTGAAAAGAGTCCGATTGTGGGAATTGTAGTGGATGTTCATTTGTGTGCGAATTGCTGCAGGTGTTCAATTGTTGAAAAATTTTGGTTGATAAAAGGATGCTTATTACAGTATTTCCTTCTGTTTTCGAGATTCGTCCCGATGAGGAGACAATATACTGCAGCTGTGGAGTCTCTTACTTCTTCTTAGGACATCCATCTTTGCGTATTTTACCGGGACTTCGTAATTTTCCTTCCCTTGCAATAATGCAGCGTCGATTGCGTAGCTGCTTACATCCGTTCGGAGAGTGTAGGATTTGGCGTCTACGGAGCAGCAGCTAATATTTTCTAGCTCTGCAGGGCGACCACAACGGTAATAAGTGATTCCGACTTGTCCGGACAGTCTGGTGTCATGCGCCTACATAGTGCCAAACAAAACCTTAAAGATAAAGATAATTACATTAATTTTGGATTATTGGATGAAAATCTAACGCTCGTGGCCTTTATTGTTGCTGAAAGAGAATTAATATACTAAAAGAAAGTTGATATGCTGAAAGACATTTCGTATGCGTCGTGGTGTCGCAGCGCATAACCAATAATTTACAATGCACTAAAGGTATTCAAGAGCATGAGAAATTCGTCCCGTAATATTATCCTATTTCAAAATATTTTTTTTCAAGGGAAATAGCCCAAAGAAACCCGACATAATTTTTCCGGGAATTCAATCGAATCAACTAAACGATAATTTTTACCTAGAACGCATTTCTCACGACGAAAACACAATTTTTCTTTGGCCTTCAACTTGCATTCAAGTGGATGAAACACGAACCACTTCCAAACCATGATCTACCCCAATAAATCTTCACAGTAAAACACATGTTATGTACCCATTCGTAAAAGTCCGCAAACATACAGACCTGTCATATTTTCCCCTATTTCGCATAGAACACAGACGGTCAACGATGTACAATATATATGCTCATTTAGTAACTTTAGTAACTTAATGACAAGTTAGGAAACAAAAGAGTTTTCCGATTGTTTTACATTTAAAAAGCACACGGCAAGAAAAGGAAGAAAGAAAGAAAAGAAAATCAAATTATCTTTATAAATTTTATGATTAAAGATAAAAAATGGAAAGCTCAGATTACGTGCAACGAAACAGAATGGAAAATGATTCATTTTCGTCAATAAATGAGAAGGGGCGGAGTTTTCAGGTTTCACTCTCATAAAAAGTTTCCTGCCCTTTTGTGAAAACCGGCTTTTGTTGAATTATTCAGAAAATTATCCAGTGTTTTTTATAGTAAAACCAATGTTTGTTAGTGTTATTCCTATGATATTTGAACAGCACGTGCTTCTGTTTACATTCTTATTGTTGGATTCTCTGATGTTTGCGAGAAAAATGAGAATTTCATTTGACAGATATTTTACATCTCCTTACAGCACCTTGGCCAAAGCGAAATTTGTATTTTTCTTAAAAAATAGAGGTAATGTGACCTGATGTACATTATTATGAATAGTTTGACAGGATTTTGAAGGTATTCAATAAGATTTTATCGTTCGGATAATCCTACATTCTCTCGATTTTTGTTTCTAACTCGTTGTCTCAGTTGCACTACGACAGTGCATTGCCAAGTTCTTTTCTCCCATTCATTGAAAAGACAAAAGTATATGACCTGTTGCGGTCTAAAAAACACGAAAAATTTCCAATTTTGGTCGACTATGTCCTACCGCCTATGCCTATGTCCTGTTCCGCCTTGGGAAGCTCACTGATGTTTGTGTTACTCGCTTGCGATTTATTCGGCTTGACTACTTGGAAATTGTTAATGTTGAGTATGGCAACTAGCACTGTTTCTTTCCCAGTAGGGAGTAAACTGTTGGCCAGGAAGACTCCATCGCCTATCTCTTTGGATAGACAGAGCATTTCTTCCTTCACTCGCAACGGGACTGTGGTGATAATTTGTGACCTAGCAGGTATGCATATTGGTTCCTCTAAAGTAACCAGATGCTGCCTCATTTCGCTGGTTTCTTGATCACCCAGACAGCTCTTTTCGCACTCCGTCGGCTCTTGTTGAACCTGGCAGCCAGCATTACTCTTTTGAGATGCCTTGGAGACACTGCATGTAGATAGCTTAACCTGTTTAGGTTCCAGCTTTTCTGCAAGTGACCTCACTTCGACTGCTTTTCTGGAATACAGCTTGTCCGTTTTGCATGACAAGGGCCCAGTAAACTTTTCGGGATTTGTTTCCGTACAAAGAAACTTGAGTGCTTTATTCGGGCCTTCAACATTACAATTGCTTGATAGGAAATCGTTTCCTAATAGGCCGTCATCGGAAAGACCTGGCAGGTTTTGTACCACCTGAAACTTGAAAGGAATTTTATTTTTAAAATTGAAGATGCCCTTGCAATTTCCCAATGTCTTTCCGGTTCTAAAAGGGGTCTGTAAAGTGCATGCCTCATTGGAATTAATTATTTTGAGGTCTTTTGCTCTTTTCTTAATAGTACTAACCTCAGCGCCAGGGTCCACTACTAGTTTTGTATGGCCGTTAAGGCTTATGTCCAGTGGAAGTTTCACTGTAGGGACACCGGATTTGGGTGCTTGAGGTGATCCTTTTGATTTTTTAGTTGGGTTTATAGTCGAGCCTGGGAGTTTTGGGTCGTTTCCCTGACTCCGGGCTTCCCATTTTTTCTTCTGGCGGCAATCTTCGTCTACATGTCCTCGGCGACCACAAAAGGTGCATTTGAGTCTTATATTGAAGACTTGAGGACTTTTCGTGTTCTGTTGTTCTTGTGTAGGTCTATTGGAGAGGCGTGGAGGAACAACGTGTTGTGTTTGTTGACTTTTTCTGCAATCACGAACGTCATGTCCATAGATTTTGCAGTTTGAGCAGAAAGGTGTGTTTTTGCGCTTAAGGCAATCTGAATACGTATGACACTATCGCTGGCAGAAATTACACGTGATGTTACGGACCAGTGCATCTGTATCCGAGTTTCTGGCATCAATGTTTGTAAATGGCCTTTGCCGTGACTGTCTTGAACCTAGATTATTCACATTGCGTGAGAACTGATTTGGGTTTGTAGCTCGAGGGGATGCGAACATAGGTGTTGATGGCATGTGATAATAAGAAGCTCTATAGTATGCTCTCACTCGTAAATCTGGGTCTACTGGAGCCGGTGAAGGAGCTTGTACCAGAGGAGTCTGGACGAATGTAGCACTTTGTTGCAATTCTCCATGTCCAGGGCCTTTTGAATGAGTGATTCTAAATCACCTTCTCCCTGTGTGAGCAAATACTGACACAGATGTGGGTTAGTTACTCCACTTTTCAAAGCGTTTTTGGCTAAATCCATCAGCTGTGTTAACACAGCAGGGGCTGCCTCAGCTCCATACTTCTGTGTCGCTGCCTCAATGCAAATCGTCAACAACTGTTTCAATCTTGTAATGAACACAGTGAGAGATTCTAACGGGTTTTGTCTGGTGGTAATCAATTTGTTCACCAATTCCTGGTATGTCTTACGGGGAAGGTAGGTTCTATTTAAACGTTCCTCTACTTCAGTAAATGAAGCAGGGACGTCTGAAGCGAATAATTGATAGGCGTCACCTCTGAGCCTTGCAGGTAAGACCTGAACGAAAGCCACTTTTTCCTTATTATTTAGGCACTGCATGGTTTGTTTGCAACAGCCTATGAAGGTTTGTAGTTCTCGTCCCAATTGTGGGGTACTTTCACCCGAAAATAAGGGGACGAGTTGAGCTGTTAGCTTAGCTACCTTAGCGTAGTCCACCATTGTGTGTGGTCTATTGACTGGACATTTAAATTCGGGTGGACTAACTGGGCTTATCTTTGGGCTGATTTCTGTTAAGGATTCTTCGAGCCAATCAATCAGCAGGTCTTCGTGAGTTGGTTCAGTCAGTTCACCGTCACTATCACTATGACTGTCGACACTTTCGCTTCGCCTAACACTCTTATTCTTTTCTAAATCTAAATTTAAAATGTTATTACACTCCTTATCTACTGGGAGGGAGCGCGTGGATTCAGTAAACTTACTTAGTTCCTCACGGAACCGAATTGTGTTTTCCTTCAGTGTCTGTATTTGTGCGAGGCTATTTTCGCGGGTTTGACTCAGTTTTTTGCTGAGTGAATCACACTGAGTAATGGCTAGCGTACCTGAACCTCGCGCTCTCTCGTACAATTTAGTTAAGAATTTATCAAGACTTACTTGTCTATTAAGACCTGGCAGAACGGTCCCGCTTTTAAGTCGAGGTCCTGTTGGCGATAGTTCTACAGCAGATGATGTCCTCCACCGGGGTGCTGTGTATTTGCACCTGGGACTGGTCCCGCGTCGGCTAAAGGTGGAGCGTTTTCCCTCGCTGCTGCGTCTGTTTCCTGCTGAGGTAGAGCAGGATTGTCGGCTGGCATATGATGCGTTCTTCGTGATAGGGGGGCTCCTTGCCTGCTTAGGTCCCTTTGCTGTGATTGACAGGGGGTTTCCTTAACCGCCTTCGAGTTCCCTCTCAATCCTTGGTAGGTTGATTGATCTGTTTTGCAGCTGGGGGGCGCTGGGCCGTCTTAACTTCCCCTGGATCTAGTTGAAAAGGGGGCTTGTGAGCCGTCTTGGATTTCCTCTTCAACTCAGGATCGTTGTTCTTCAGATGGCTGATGATTTTCTTCCGGGAACTTCGAGCTGGTTGTCAGGCTACTTCCAGCTGGCGTAATTCTCGTCTTTCTGGGAGGTTTTGGATGGTTTTCCACTTCCTTCTGTAGACTGTTCACTTGTGGTGCTTTTGCACTAAGTTGGGTGAACGGGTGAGTCGGTCGGTGATTTTACTGTTTAAAATCGACTGCACTTGACTTGGATTTTTATAGTTGTCTAGTTGTTCAGGATAGGAAAGTGCTTAATTAGCATTCCTATCCTGAGAAAATTGCTTGCCGCTGGATATGTTTAAACATGCCCAGAATTATCGCGACGGACGATGGTTGAATATGAAATTTTCATATTTTCATAAATATCAAACCATCGCCGTGCTATCGTGCATACATTGTTGCGATCACAATGTATACAGCTCGCGATAATTTGCTGATAAGAGCTTTTTCGGTGAAGCCTTGATCGTTTCAGTCTTCACCGACGTAAAATATCATGCGCCCGATATGTATGTATGTATTAATGTACATACATATCGTGGGGTTTTTTTTCTATCGAAACGAATTTTTGATGAAACTTAAAACTTTTATTGTTCCCAAGTCGTTTTGTGGGAATATTTTTATCATTTTATGCAAAGTAATTTGATGAAATTGCTGATGGCAATGTTTTATTTGAAAATATAACTTTTTTCTTTTATACTTTTAAGATATCACTTTTTTTCCAGTGAATTAAACTAACCACAATAACTTCTAACAAACTAATTACCTAATTTTTTACTAATAGCTTCCTATGTTTGTTTTACTCCTAAGACCGTTTCGTTGAGTGCATCGAATTTAGCCATTGCCTCATCGTGTCGACTCCTCTTTTCCAAATTCATTTCCGTTTGAAAGTTCTCTTTCCTGACCAAAAATTCTTTCAATAATTTTTCCCGAGGACCTAATCGGGGTGTCCGACGGGAGCTTAAAGGCACAAGTGGAGTTGCAGATGCCCTTAGCTTCGAGTTAATAGCCTCATGCGAAGTGTCCTTGGAGCCAAGTGGTAAGGCTATGCCAGAATCCGATGACAGCGGCTCAAACAAATGGGCATTAGATGTGGAATTAGTTGGCAGCGGGGATATATCTCGCTTTAAAGGTGCTTTCTTTCTTCCCCAGACCCCAGATTTTCCAATTCCCTTTCGTACAGCATATTAATCCTAGTAGCACCACTAGTTCTATTATTTTTAATTGCTGTTTTTTTATGCTTCAGCACAGTTTTAAACGTATTTTGCACTGGGAGCGGTGTGAAGCATCGGCCATCGTTAGCAATTTTTTGACATATAAACTCCCACATATTCTTCTTGGTTTTGAGTTTTTTCAGTGGTCCAACTTCTCCAAAATTTTTCCTGTACAGTTCTAACAATAACCTGGTTTCGCCGTCCGTCCATAAATCGAGTTTCTGGTTAATACCTAAAGAAAAATATAAGTACGTGGCATTATTTATATTTTTAGTTATTTGTTTGTAACAAACAACTAAGCCTGTTAGAGTCATTATGTAAAAAAAACACTGCAGTTCAGCAAATAATAGGAGGGGTAGAGCAAATAAAAAATTAGCAAAATGCAAGGTATGTAGAATACAAGTACAGTCTCATTAAATTTTGACACATGTGCTGTGACGAAATTTTGTCCACTTTTCTATTGGAAAGACAGAGAGAGAACAGAGAGTATTGTGTTCTCTGTGCCGTACTTTCCTATACATTTCATAATATTACGACACCTTATAGGGGAACATGGTTCGTAATGGGAATACCTTGTATTTTCTATACCTTCCGCAAAAGGGAAAAATACATTAAGATAAAATTAGATAGGTAATTATTAAAATTCTGGTATTAGCTACTGAGGAAATGACGCGAAATGAACCAATTATAAATAACTATAAATACCGTATTCTTCTGATTTGGGTGGTGGTTGGTATGCATATGTAGCAGAATCCTCCTTCTGTGGTAGCATTGTAAGATTTCTGACATTGGTCTCCACTGCTTCTCCTTGCTGAGACTTCCCCGCTTAAATCTTTTCCATCCGCTCAATACTATTTGCCGGGACTTCCAGTATACCAAAATACTCCGCTGCAAGCGCATACGGAAATTCAACCAAATCTCCACCTAAAAAAAATAAAAATTATATAATTTGTGTATAAAAATATGTTTGACGTTACTTACTTATTTTGTGCTGAAGCACAATAACTTCTCCGTCGCAGAGAAGCGTACCGTCCGTACCAAAATATAGGGAATAATCCTTGAAGTTCATTTTATTACTTATACCTAATTGCTTTATTAAGAACTACTAATCAGTCTTTATTCTAATCGCACTAAATATAAAAATATCAAAATTAACAGTTAAAAAAAAATCACTTTCTTAAGAACTACAAAACAGTCTTTATTTTAATAGCACTAAATTAAAATTATCCAAATTAATAGTTTAAAAAAAATTACACTTTCTTAAGAACTACAAAACAGTATTTATTTTTAGTTAACTTTGATAATTGAAATTAAAAAGAATAAACTAAAAACTTTGCTGAAACCACAATCTTCAACCAAATGGCAACCGGCTTTGACAGTTCCGTGTATAAAATACGTGTCTACACAAACACTCGCAAAACTACATGTTCGATGGACTTCAGTGCTCCCAGTTATCCGCTGCCAGAAAAAGTGCAACACTGAAATGGTCCCACCGAAATCGACATAAGTTTAAAGGTACAAACATGTTTTATTTTTTATTTTTTTCAAAGTAATTCGTCAACGGATGATCCTACGTCAAAAATGGCTGATACATATTTGAAGACCTTTCATTTTTTGTATAAACAGTTTTGTGTAAGTCTGATGTGGAATGAGTTACAGCGGCAGAAACGTGAACATTTTTACAATAGAATTATACGTATTAGTACCTGTACCCCTTATATGGTAGTCCATAGGACAAAAGGTGATAGTTGTCAAACAATAAATTGTAGGGAAAGGGCAGGGGGGCGACATCTCAACCGTTTTGGAGTTACAGAGAGATGAAGATTGCTAGTCTTCCACAAAATACCCTGTGTCTTAAGTTCAAGATGTACTGTCACTTACACGGCTCATTGTATGCAGAACTTCATGGTCTTTCCAACGACTGCTTGACCAGTCCCGTACTTCCCTTCCTTAGGAGTTATTGTGGTCGACTCGGTACACTATTGGGAAATTTTGTACGAACAGCTCCATCATGTTAGCGGCCATATTAAAATTCGCTTCATAAGATTTAGAACAACATAATAGGCGATAAGCAGAATGTAGAAGAAGAAAGTGGTAGTACAAGTCACCACTAACAATATCTTTCAAGACAACGATTCCAGAGTAAAGAATGAATTGCCTGAATTCCGGTGCCTTCCATTTAAGTATTGTTTAGATTTTGAGCAAATTCTTTGGAGACAAAAGGAGTAAGAGATTCCAAGCGAGTTGAGATCCGTTGTTTATTTTCTGTAGTCAGTTTTGTACAGGATATTTTTGCATTTATCAATCGCAGAAGCTTTTTCCTCACTACACCCAAATCTATGAGATGCATGGGGTCCAACGGAAATTGAGAAACCATTTAAATACCTGCCTTTTAAAGCAGACTGCGTATCTCGATAATAGATAGATTGATGGTTTGAATCCTTCCCCTCTCTTGATCACTTCGTAAAGTAGCAATACTTGTATTCTATGTTAGTACTCTATTTGAAGTTTTCCAATTTGAGTGCACTTACTGCAACCATGGAATGAATAGTGATCAACAATTCCACAAATAAAAGCCCGTGCAGGTGCATAACATATAAATGCCCTTATTTTTGAATTAATTGACTTATTTGAAAATAGTAGACCATGAGGATTAAATTTTCATTTTCGTTTACCTAATCGTGTAAATAGGTAAATAGGTTTCTTCTTTCCTAAGTATACGCCACTTTCAAATGGCTTTATACCTTTAATATTTACAACGCTACCCAATATCGGACATAAACTTTGACTGAAACTTTTATACGGGGTAAGCAGTTTATACCAATGTCCAAAATAATTTCATTCTCACTAGTCGCTGCATATGAAATTTTTTCCAATTGCTTCTTAATTCCGAAATGGAAATAGTGTCCAGGCGGAACTGCTTCAAAACTTTTCCTTGATGGGTGGTATTCAGTGTACCATTTCTTCAATTCATCTTTCAATGGCTTTTTTCTGCCTTCGAATTTCGCATAGCGAGCTGTTCTCTATCACTTCCCACTTCATTGTACCTCTTGGTTCTTGTTCGTTTTCATTTTCATGTTGTTTGCTTTGTTCATTACTCTTTTGAACATTCCCAATCTCATCGGCAAAGCTACTTGAGCATTCTTCCAAACTTCTAAATGATCTTTGGTGCTCTTTTTTAACTGGTCGTCGGAAATGTCTCTAACTTATGAAATTTCTTACAGACATAATTATACCCTAAATGGCATCATATGGCCAGTATGCGACGTGATGCAATAATACCAGAGCTTCGTTTTGGGCGTCGCTTTTCTGTGAGTTTTCCAGTAAGGGAATCATGGACTGAGGGAAGTATCTTATCGAGTCTACCCCGATCCGCTCTAAAAAATTTTCCCGACGGGTCTCTCACTAATGAGGGAGCCGGGGCGGGCGTCTACTTCCTTGAAACTGACTTTGGGGTGGAATACCCATTTCAGGAAAATTAAATTGTTGATTATTGAAATTAAATGAGTTTTACAATTTGTGGTGTAATCTCATTTACAACCCAGAAAGAAGACATTATTTTAGTTAAATTCAAATTAAATTACAATTTAATACAATTTTTTTATATCTTTTAATGGGCTAAAATGCTCATCTTTTAATATCTCGAGAGAAGCGATAATGGACATATACCACTTTCACAATAAATGGTTCATACAAAACCTTACCCATACAATGCTTACCTTTTTCTTTCAAAATATGCTGTGAATTGCACCTTTCTTTACTGACTAAAATCAGTTTTTATTATTTTTATTTTATTAAAAATAATTATTATTATTATAATTATAAATTCACTCAGTAAAATCAGTTTTGATTTATTCATATTTTTATTTTATTTTTTCTTCCAAAATCAAGAAATCACTTTTATTTTTGCACGTATTTTTCTAATTCCACTCAAAACAATGGGATACATTTTAAGATACAGGGTGTTTTGTGTAAAACTAGCTTTTTTTTAATCACCCTGTAACTCCTAAACGCTTGATATGCCCCCCCCCCCTCCTGCCAAGCAATTTTTAGTTTGGCTAGGTGTGTAGTATCACCTTCTGTTTTATTGACCTCCTAGACAGAAACACCCTGTATAGCGGTGTTTTCTATGAGGGACTTCGCAAGGTCCAATTTTTGTGCGCTCCGTATTTAATTAGTTTTGTGATTTAATTTCTAATGGTTTTTTGCCAACTCTGTGTGTGATCTGTGGTTAATAGTTCGGTCAATTTTGCTTATTGTTTGTTTTTTTCTTTTCCGTCTGATTTTGCAAATTTTTTTTTTCTGTGTATTCTTTGTGACCGCTTACTGTGGGTAATTTCTATTTTGTTTTATCTGTTGCTTGTGGTCTTTTGCACTGGCATTTTATTTATGCATTTCATTTGTGATATCGGAGGCTTTTCGTAGCTTGTCCTCTACACAATCCTTCTTTTTTTAATTAACGCCTAAATCTCTGCTACTCTTCTGTTATACAGCTTACACTATATAATCATGACCACATGTACTGTATGTTCGTCTGCCAACAATGAAGATGTCTTCATTTGTGACGGAATTTATGGTAAGTCTTTTTATTCCTCTTACCTGCGCCGTACTCTAAGGAGATCTCCTGTTTCTGTCACAACCTGTGGCGAGTGCTTAGCGATTAAGCCGTGTCATGTTCTACGACTTATCAAAGGTATCTTCGATTCGTTCTCAAGCGACCAATCCTTTATTGCGGATAGTGTTAAGCACATATCTGCCAACTGATCGTACCTCAATGCTTTCTCCGAGGACCTTAATACCTTTAATTCAAAATTCGACAAGCTTCTTAATTTTCAGAGGCGCTCAGTTCAAACTCATCCCTCTTAATTGATAAGTCGCATGCTCTCTCTACTCGTCTCGAATGTCTGACGTCCACTGTTGATGATCGCGCCCCGCCGAGCAATTGTAATGCGCCTCTTTTACCACCTGGTGCCGATCCAATCCTTCAAAATATTCAGCACAATATCCGCCTGGTCAAGAATGATCTGGCGAGTTGGTCTGCTTCTGCTGCTAAGGATTCCCTGCTTCTTGGCGCTATCGCCTCGGACATTAAGTGTCTCACGTCTGGAAACTTGAACATTTCTTATTCTCCTGACGTGATGCCGTCTGGGAATGGACTTCCGCCTAGTACTGATGCTTCTTCGCTGTCAGCAGATGTGCCACCTACTCAGCCACCTACCTCCAAGCCTCGTCGCAAGCAACAGCCGCGCCGGAGGAAGCGATCTAATTTGCACCTGCCCGCTGCTACTCCCAGTATGAGTGCCTCAGCTGTTATGGCCGTTGGTAACGCTGGGAGTCACAGCTCTGATAAAATTATTCTAAGACCTGTATCTGTATCCGCGGTATTGTATGATACTTCATCTGTGTCGTCTCTAGGTAATGGTATTGTTGTCCCTTTGAGAACAGTACCAAAACCTTCGAGTGTTTTCGTCACCCGTTTCTCTCCAGAAATATTGTGTGAGGATATATTGAAGTATCTTAAGTCTAAAAATATCGCAGCTGATGGCATTTCTTGTCGTAAGATTAGTAAAAGCTCTAAACCCGTTGCATTCTTTGTTTTAACCGTCTCAGAAGATGTGCGGGACAAGTTATTGGATCCCACATTTTGGCCCTTTGGCACGTTTACTAAATTGTTTATACCTTCCGGGCGCCAACCTAGAAATGCATCCAAAATAAGCAGCGATACTCCAAAAAACTCAAATCACTCTCCCTTTACTATCAAAACGTAAGGGGAATTCGTACAAAAACCACACAAATCTTCAAAGCCTCTGCTGCGAATTGTTTCGACACAGTTGCTTTCACTGAAACTTGGCTGTATCACGGTTTTCGCGATGCTGACATTTTTGACAGTTCATATCAAATTTTTAGAAGAGATAGACATACTGAGTCTGTAGCTCGAGGTGGCGGCGTACTCCTCGCCTGTAAAAACCAGTTCAATTGCAGCCAGGTTGAGCTTCCCAGTTTCTCCAACACTCTTGACATCGAACTTCTTGCTCTTAAGTTATCTCTTTCAAAATCTGACTTATACATTATCTGTTGCTATATTCCTCCAGACTCCATAAATATTGTCGATGACAAAGGTCAGAATATTTACGACCTACTCATTTCAACATCTCATTTTATCCATGGTAAGATGGATCCTCTTGACGAATTACTACTAATTGGTGATTTTAACTTACCCAATATTCAATGGGTACTAAATGAAGTTGACGATGACTGTTTGAGCCGTGAAGGATTCCTACACAGTTCAGATTTGGTTGGTTTAAGAAGGCTTCCTAATTAAACCCAGAACAACAGAACAACGCTTTCATTTAATAAAAACTTTATTCTAAAATTCTATTTACAAAGCTCGATATTTATATACAAAATTTAATATGACAAATATGCAGAATCAACAAATTCAATTTAATAAATTTAATTGACAACAAATTTCATGCGTGAAGTTCGATCTCACGAAATTGTTATTTGTCTGCGTGTGCTGATGCAGCAAAAGTGCATGAAATTTACCTAATTAAATTGAATTTGTGCTGCATTTTTTCTTCTTCAATAAAAGCCATTGACTTCTGAATTTGCTGATTGTTTTTTTTAATGTTTAATGCTTAAACATCCTCCCCCCTTGAGTTGGTGTCCAACACAAATTTCTGGTCCAGGCCCATGCGTTTTCTTGGGAGAGTTTGATGCTGCTCCCCTTGCGATGCTCCTGGTAGTTTAAAGGTGTTGGTTTTCTTACACCGCAAATACATTAAGTAGCTGAAGATTGCTATCAAAGCCGTCACTGATAGATAGGTCACGGTATAGTGATGGACATCATGGACGTTAAATTGTTCGGGAAAGGTTGAACCTGCCTTGAGGCCTTTGATTCTAGAGGTTAGTTCCTTCATTTCTCGTGCATTAGATTGCAGATGAAATTCGGATGAGGCGAGTTGCGGTGTCCTTTGTGTTAAACTCAGGTGGTCTTCTATCAAAGCACTGATGTTTATCCGTGGGATAAGTGCGGAGGTAAGGTTACTTTGATACCGGCCGTGTCTGCTAATCGTCATGGAAGTCTGTTTGACTGCGCACTCTGGTCGTAGCCTTAACATTCCACTTCCGTTAAGTGTTTTGACTTCGGTTCCACAGACAATATTGAGTGTAGTTTCCGCATCCAATGAAAATAGTCAGTTGTTCGGGGTGTGAAGCTGAATCCATATCTTTGAGAGCTTTGTGGTTCGGAATCGACACGTTGGTGATAATGTTTGGTGATGATTTAGTAGCTCCATTTCACAGTGGCTCACACTGGATTTTAAGTTGTAGATCGGATGATTTTGAGCACATAGATATCGTTCATCGTCTAAGGTTTTGCATTTGTCCAGTTCGAATTGCATTAAGGGATAGTATCGGTCTCTCGGTAGATTAACAATGAGGTATTCGGTAGATGGCTCAATTAAGATAAAGCTATTTTTGTGGAGTGTAGGAATTGGGATTAAAGAGTTGAAAGTATTCATCTTGTTGTAGTGGAATTCGTATGTCTAATAGGATATATGATTCTGTCACCCTTGCTGCGGCTGTCATTAGGCTGTAAAGTAACAAACCACCATCCTTTCCATTCCCAGGAATTGTTAACATAGATGGAAGGTGCTCTTTAATTTGTGCGATTTGTTCTTGTAGCTGAATAGGAGAGAGCAAAAGAGGATTAATTTTGTTGTGATGAAGATCCGTTAAAACATCAGCTAATTCTCCTTGAATTCTGTGAAAATTTTGCCGGACTAGTGTGGTTAGTATGGACAATGAGTTGAAAGTTTGTGCACTTTGTTGTTCGTATTGGGCATTACCTATGTACTTGTGTAAAGCTTCGATGTGATTCTTTATGGAGTTGAACTGCTGTTGAATGGATTCTTCCCTGCCTTTCATAATATTTGTAGTAGATTCCAGAACTGATGTTTGATTTTTCGGTAATCATCCGTGTTTTTTTAATTTCACCCGTTATATATTCAGCGTACTCGGAGTCGGGTACTCCAAAGAGTTTGCTTGCAATGTTTCCGATTATATTGAGAGGTGTTCTTTTTACCATTTTGTGGCTTCCTCTAGTGCTCTAAGCTGATGCTCGAACTGATTTAGTATCCCTAGGCAATGATTCTTTCTGATTGTTGTTGCATTGCAAAGGTGGTCTATTGCCGCTATACAACTCCTTATGCCTTGAAACTCGGCCCAGTAATTTGTTAGGTTATAATAAACCAGCAAGTTCCATTATTTGAGCCTGGCCTATAGATTCGAAGAATTATTATCTGTGAATGGTGCTATCTCCACTGGCTCATTAAAAGGTGCTCCGAATATTGGCAGCACCAAAGATGTTAGCAGGAGAAAACTGACAGCCATCGAATTACCTCTTTGTGGATTACTTAAAACTTGAGTCTGTTGCGCAATACCCTTCCTCTCTTCTGCCGTTATGCTTGGTTGTGTGGTTTTTGCCTGTTTTGAGAATGTTAGCCAATTTGACCAGTTTGGGTTTATAGGCAAGAATCTGCCTTTCAATGGATGATTGACTTTCTTGCCAGAGCTCAGGTTTCGCCTTTTGGCAGGAGGACTAGCAGTGATGTCATCTGTTGCCGCGTGCTTAGCTCTTGGTGGTCCTTGCAGTAGGAGGCACGTAGCTCCGTTTGTTATTGTTTCGGTAACTTGTTGATTGCTTGAATCTCGTCCTGATGATTATTGTTGTACTCTTCAATTGGTAGTGGACACAGGTTTGTGGATCGCTCTTTTAAAAGTGCCAGATGCTGTTTTTACATTCACAACCCTGGTGTGATTATGCGGTCCATTAAATGTGTCTATAATGCGACCAAGAGCCCAGCGTATGACCTTAGCTGCTTGAGGAAAGGTGTCGACTTCCAAAAGCGCTAATTGATTAAGACACCTTATAGCGAGAAAAGGTGCTGAAGCCGTGCCATATGTCACTGTTTTGAGCTGGTATGTCTGAAGAGGCCTGTCTTTGTGCTCGCACAAAAGAATAAGTTGATATTTTCTTTGCTCGGGATCCACTTGAATTTGCCGATACATCTTGCATATATCTGCGGTCATCACATAAATATGTCTGCATTCTAAATCTTATTAGAATGGAGAACAAGTCTGATTGTACAGTTGGTCCAATCTTGATGATGTCGTTGAGAGATTTTCCAGTTGTAGTCTTGGCTGACGCATCGAACATTATACGGAGTTTCGTACTCGAACTCTCAGGTTTAACAACGCAGTGATGTGGTAAGTAATAATTCTCGGATGGGACGAGTTCCTTGTGTATTGCTTGCATGTGCCCCAGGTGCTCGTATTCTCGCCTGATATTGTCGTTTTAGCTCTTGATTTTTGTCTAGTTTGCGTTCTAGACAATAGAATCGTTTTGTTGCCATCTCAATTGAGGATCCCAACTTGTGTGGTGGCTCGCGAAATGGTAGCTGGACAATGAGCTGACCTGATGGAGAACGTTGAAATGTCTTTTGAAAGTGCTGCTCGCATTCGTATTCTTCCTTTGTCATCTGGTTTGATGGTGCATCATGTTGGTCTAATTCCCAAAATTTGACTAATTGTTTCTCTAGAGATGCCACTGAAGGCTGAGTTACAATACTGCATTGGAAGCGACTGATGGACGACGTATTTGGTGTTCTCCCTGCTACAATCCAGCCCAAGCGGGTGTTTTGTAGGAGAGGCAGATTGTTGGAAGTCAGCTCCTATCAGCATGTCGATTGCTTGAGGCTGATAGAAATCGGGATCTGCCAACTGGATGTTGGCTGGAATTTCCCAGCTTGAGGTACACACATATGTTTGTGGCTGATAGTCGCTGATCTTCGGCAGTACAACAGCTGTAAGTGTTGATGTAAAATCATTTGCTCCAGAGTGTAAGGCTAATTTAGTCTCGTGTTTGACAATGGTTTCGTGTCCACCAATGCCAATAATCGGAATGCTAATTTTGTGTCTCTTTAAACCCAGTTGACGAAAACTGTCCCGGATAAAATGTAATTGAGACGCCGAATCAAGTAGTATTCGACATGGCACCAGAGCTCCTGTTGCATTGACGATGTCCACTACAGCTGTTGCCAGTAAGACTTGTGATTTGGCTGATGCCTTAAGACTTGTGATTTGGCTGATGCCTTAAGACTGGTGGTAGCTTTGTTCGAAGTTTGCTGTATTAATTTTGAAGGACTAATTGACTGCAGTATCGTGTTATTCTGTCGTATTGTATGATTGGGCTTGGCGGTCTCTTGCTTGTCGCGGCATGAATTGTGAAGCAGACTGTTGTGTCGGCCCCTGCAATATGTGCAATTTCCTGAAGTACATCCTTGAATCTGATGTCCAGGTTTCAGGCAGTTAGGGCATAGCTTGAATTGCTTCGCCAGCTGGAACTTATTGTCAAGTGATGAATTCAGGATCTTGTTGCATCTGTAAATTTTATGCTCTGCTTTACAGACGGGATACTGGGTTCTTGGCGTTGATGTCACAAATGTAACAGGCCTTTTGCGCTCGTCTTTCGTGTGCATTGTCTCCAGCATCTGAAATCTGGATTCTAAGAGCTTGAAGAAGTCATCTACGTTTTGGATCTCACGAGGACGCTGGAGAAATTGTTCGTACAATTTCCGGGATTCTTTGTCTAGCTTCTGAAGTAATATATGGATCAATATGGCATTCCATTCTTTGATCTTAGCCCCCATGTTCTGCAGTGATAGAAGACATTCTTTACTGACATCATGGATCCGCTTTATTCCAGTTCCAGATTCAACTGTCAACGTACTTTGTGACAGCAGTTCATTTAGAAGTGCAGTTATTATACCTCTTGAGTTATTGTACCTGTCTGTCAGTATCTTCCACGGTGTAGTTTTGTTCCGTGGCTTGTAGATGTCTTATCAACCGGCGTGGTTCACCGGTAAGATGAGCTTTCAGGTAGTACATTTTTTCTGCTGCGCTTATAGACTGATTATGTATGTATTAGCTGAGAGAAAAGATCCATAAATGGTTTGCATTGTGTATTCGTCCCATTGAAGTTCGGAAGAGCTATCTTAGGAAGCGTTACATTCATGCTATTACTACACATTATGGATTGTTCATCTAGTCTTTCCTGTAGTTCAATCTCCAGGTTTTGATACTTATCTTCAATGCTTCTATATTCTACTTGTGCCTTCGTAGAGTCGAGCAATTCTGCTATTACTTCTTGATGGAGGCAAGTTATTTGAGCCCAGTAGTCAATGATCGACTTAAGCTTCTGATTATAGTAAGCCCTTGAACGAGGTGCATTAAACTCTTCTCTAATTGAGTTTATCAATCTGTCCAACGCCTTTATTGTTGAGGCGTGCATCGTTAGAGTCTTGGCTGAGTCATCTTGATTAGCGTCAGTGGGTGTGGTCGCAGGAGCACTTGACTGTGATGCATCCGTGGGACACTCCCTCAGTCTCTGGTCTATTTTACCTAGGAAGTCCTTGCAGATTTCTTGGACTTGTGTATGGTATGCTTGTGTGAAGTACGCATGATCTGGATGTACTTGCTGGATACATTCTAGCTCTTGATGCCTTTTATTGAATTGAATGATGAATTCATTCAGGGGCTCAATGCATTACCAGCAAAGTACTATATATAAAAAAAAACGAAAAGAATATGCATGCAAATATAATAATAAAAAAAAACCACGATCTAATATTGCAAAATTGAAAGCTTTCAACAACGAAGCCCGAGCTTTATTAACACTTTATTTATTTATTATATGTTATTTATTTATCAAATCAAAACCAGATTGTTCCTTTCAAGGTACACTAATAGAATTTAAGTAATCACAAACCTGATTTTATTTCTTTTCAGGATTTAAAAATAATAAAATTTAAGTACTCACAAACCTGATTTATTTCTTTTCAGCATTCAATAAAAATAAAATTTAAGTACTCACAAACTTGATTTAATTTCTTTTCAGGATTCAATAAAAATATTTAAACGCTCACAAATCTGATTTTATTACTTTCCAGGATTCAATAATAATAGAATTTAAGTACTCACAAACCTGATTTTATTTCTTTTCAGGATTCAATAAAAATATTTAAACGCTCACAAACCTGATTTTATTACTTTTCAGGATTCTATAATAATACAATTTAAGTACTTACAAACCTGATTTTATTTCTTTTCAGGATTTAATAATAATAAGATTTAAGTACTCACAAACCTGATTTTATTTCTTTTCAGGATTCAATAATAATAGAATTTAAGTACTCAAACCTGATTTTATTTCTTTTCAGGGTTCAATAAAAATAAAATTGAAGTACTCACAAACCTGATTTAATATCTTTTCAGGATTCAATGAAAATATTTAAACGCTCACAAATCTGATTTTATTACTTTTCAGAATTCAAAATAATATTTAAACGCTCACAAACCTGATTTTATTACTTTTCAGGATTCAAAAAAAAAAAAAAAAAATTGAATTTAAGTGCTCACAAACCAGATTTTTTTACTTTTCGGGATACAAAATCATAAAATCCAAATGCTCACAATCCTGCTTTGGTTTCTTTTCAGGATACAAAATAACAGAAACCAAATGCTCACAATCCTTCTTTGGTTTCTTTTCAGGATACAAAATAACAGAATCCAAATGCTCACAATCATGCTTTGGTTTCTTTTCAAGATACAAAATAACAGAATCCAAATCCTCACAATCCTGATTTGGTTTCTCTTCAAGATACAAAATAACAGAATCCAAATTCTCACAATCCTGATTTGGTTTCTATTCAAGATACAAAATAACAGAATCCAAATCCTCATAATCCTAATTTGGTTTCTTTTCAGGATACAAGATAACAGAATCCAAATGCTCACAATCCTGCTTTGGTTTCTTTTCAAGATACAAAATAACAGAATCCAAATCCTCACAATCCTGATTTGGTTTATTTCCTTTCGGGAACAAAAAATCAGTTCTTCTAATCAGTCACAAAAACAAAATTCACCAATTATCACAATAAGACTTCCCGTGTACAAAAAAAACTCATAACTTTACTCATCGCTGTCCAAAAATACAATCCTAATCACGCACTTGTTTTCCTCCTACACAGTCAGATAATTTAACTTTCTTCACACAAAGTACCAGTCCCACTCTCGCTCCACTTCTCTTGCTCAGCCAATCATTTTCAAGCATCCCTACGTCATGGAAAATTACCAAATCTTTTCTACAAAATCTGACCCTATAAGGGCATGCGTTAGAAATCGAGGTTACAGTCCCACAAAAAACCCAGAGTCGTGCTCAAGTAGCGCGTTTCAGTATTAAGCAAAATCGGGAAGACTAAAGAGGGAATTACCATGGAATTTTAAATATGGCACGTGAAGAAAATAAGTTGTTGGTAGCAATTTATCAAAGCGAAGGGACCAATTCGCTACAGATGAAAGTGAAATTTTCTTTATAAATTGCAGGTAAGGAATGGGTTTTGAATAATTGGTAGTCTTCCTTGTAAGCAAGTGGAATTCTAAACTCGTATATAATTTTTCCGTTGGAAGCAATGGCACTCATTTTACCCAAATGATATATGGATAACAGATTCGTTTCTTTTAATGAACTGGGTAATCTCAGCTCAGTAGAGATTTCTCTCCGTATTGTGACGATGAGGGTCTCTAATTGACTGGGAGAAATAATAGAAGGGTGTGGTTTCCCTTGTCTGACATCTGTTCCGAGATTGATAATTGTGCTAACTACTCCTTGGTACCTTAATATCAAAAGAGTGTTTAGGGAAGTAAGCGATTCAAATTCAGCGACAATCCTGTTAGCTTACGTTACGTTGTGAAGTTCATCCATAAAACCTCGAAGCGTTCTATATTTGTTATTTGGAGTTACAAATTGCATTTGAATATCATTTATCGATTTATTAAAGATATTCGCTGTGGTTTCCAGTATCAAGGTTTGGTTTTTTATCAAATACTTTAAATATTCTTCGTTCCTTTTTAGTTTTTTGATTTCCTCATCATAATAGGTAGCATCTTCTTCATTTAGGATGCCAAACAGAGGTTTGTCTATTGTTCCTACAATACCCAATAACGATCGTCTTGTCCTTAGTTTTGGATCTATTAGGATAATGTTCTGTTCAATGTCATGTATCAGGTGGTTCATTTCTAACACCGTGTGATTACATACTTGTGAAAATGCTGGTTCGTTCCTTAACACAACGCACAAGTAATTAATTTCCATTGCGTGTTTCTTTAAATAGGTTACACCCTAGTTTGTTCCTATTAAATTATAATATATTACAATTTACCATTCATTAGAATAGAATTCTATGTTTCCTAAATTTTCAAAATATATCCCTGCATTGTTTATTGGAGTAATCTTGATTCCGGCAGATCGGACTGTGGTTAGAGTTGCAAGGAGGACTATTGTCCAGATCATATCTGGAAAAATTTTAGATTTTAAACTCGATGCAGAGAGTAAATAAAAATTAGCATACCAGCGATCAGAAAGAACCCAAGCAGAAGCATTGTAAGAACTAAGGCAGTATTCGAATTATGTACGGTTAGTTACACACACTTTATTGTGGTTGGGAAAAGTGTTTAGGGACAATTGAATATTCTTATAAGAATTAACTTAATAGTTAAGAGAGTGTCAGATAATCCTACACTGGATGAGTAACTTTGAGCAATTCACTGAGCTGCAATTAAGTTAAAATTTTCAATCTATTAGAGCCATTTATCATGTTACCCTTTACTGTACATAAAAGTGGGTGTGCAAGAATAGAGTGCTATATATATAAATTCCATCAAGGGATATCGATCTTACGTTCATTATACAAATAGTTTCAAATTATTATTATGGACAGTTTTCGTTTTATTTCCGACCGTTATCTTGGTCGTTTCCTCGGAAGTTAGTTTGATAACCTCATAGGCTCCCTCCCATAGGCCTGAAAACTTATTCTGTCGTACGTGTTTCTTTAATAATATTTTGTCTCCTATGTTAAAAAATTTTCTTCGTTTGTTTCCATCGTAATATTCTTTGGATTTTTCTTTATGTTTTACGATGGTTTCTCTCGCTAATTGATATCCATGCTGTAGTCGCACTTTGAGCTCATTCGCGTAATTTTCGTAGTTATAAGTTATTTGAGGTGATTGCTTCAGAGTAGTAGGTATTTTTGGTGGATATCCATAAAGAAGTTCATAAGGGCAGAGGTTAGTACTACTATGAGGAGTGGTGTTGTACACGAGCATTGCGTACGGTATCCATTCACCCCCAGTCAGAGAGTCCTTATTAACGTAGTGTCGTAAGTATTCCGCTAAAGTGCGATGACTTCTTTCCACAGCACCATTCGTCTGTGGATGGTAAGGAGTAGTTTGTCTTTTGTTTATCTTTAACAACTTACACACCTCTGAAAACATGTTACTGACAAAATTACTACCTTGATCTGTAAGCAATGATTCGGGAATGTTAGGTACGAGTATATCCTACAGAAACTTGTTGTGGTTTCTTTGCGAAGGAACCGTTTGACTTAATTTGTTGTTATTTCTGCCGTACTGCTTTAATTACTCCAGGTAGCGACTGTAGTAGCTCTAGTGCGATAGTAGCTGCGTGGAGTAGCTATTGAAACATAACCCTGGTATTAGTATGGAGTAGCTTGTTAAAGCACAACTCCTAATTAAAACAAACCGTTGGATGTTCACTACAGGATTCTCACGACTCACTCTATTTGACAATTTCCTAGCTTATTTATACAAAAGTAATCTTATTAATATGGAAACTGTACAATACTTCCGACCCAACAGTACAAAGTGTTAGGTCATATGCATTTCATTTATTTCAGTTTATAAACAAATAGCGGGACTCGTCGCTTCCGTACATACATACATATATTTTCCTCTGACTAGAATCATGCTGAATGTTTTGTTAGCACATTATCGCATTTGTCGTTATATACGTACATACATAAATATCGTTTTAATCTTGCCAAGCGTTAGCCGCTTGTTGCTTTTTCATCGTGACATTCATGATTTACGTGCATACCTACATAAATATAAATTTCTTCATATACAAATCGTGAACCATCATTTGGTCACCTGTATTCTACCGCTGGCGCAAGGCTATCGTATTACAACGTGCGAATTCTTGCGCGCAGGGTATAGCGTCACTCGTCTACCTTAGTTATTTCCTCAAGTTGTTAAGTAATTGGGGAAGGTCATTAACGAGCGGAATTACAATTCAATGAAAACGATGTAGGCATGTGTGTTCATTGAAAAATGATGAAAATATGTATGCCTGCGTTTGCTAGCATTTCTTTGATAATTGACGCAGGTATGTACATATGTTACTATGCTTACTTAAAATTTTGGGTGGAGGTATGTATGTAACAGCTTGAGTTCCTTGCAGCAGGCGACGCAAGGATTCCAACCTCACCCTTTGTCTTCTGATGATCTTGTTTAGACCATTGTCTGCATTAGCGGATTTTTGACAAAAATTGTAGTCGATAGCTGGTGCAATTCGCTCTCTCCCCTCCATTGGGTTATCAGGAGAGGCATCTACATTGTTGTAACTATCATGCTCCTTGCGGCGTGCATCTGTACTAGTGGAAGTTGACAAGGGCTGGGTTGGATGGCCCTCCTTTCTGGTTGTGAGTTGAGTTCGTTAGCCTAGAACTTCTGCTTGCACACCATTTTCTTTGGAGATGATAGAATGGTATTATCGATGCTGACATCTAGTTGCTCACTCGCCATATCTAACTGCTCAATACTTGCAGCAGGCAGAGCTCTTGGTAAGTCGATTTCTAAATAGGATTGAATCTTTGTTGAGATTTGATCTCGATACTTTTCATACTTTTCATGTAGTAGTCTTTAGTGTAGTATAAATGGCTTAGCTCTTCAGGATGATTGATTCGTATGATATTGTCCCTAGATTCAAATACATCCCAGAGATTGGTTAAACGTCTTAGCCTCTCTTCTAGGTAAGGCAGAGTTTTTCTGGATGATGAATCTTTTGTATAGTTCGAGATGACCTGTTCGATGGCATCTCCAGTCGTATTTTGCGCCTGAGCTAATTCATCCATGGTGCGGCTCCTTGTGGTAGGATGATCTTGATCAAGTATGTACTTCACAAGATCACATCGGGGTCACCAAAATATAAGGCTCTTTTGCCTATTGTCGTGGTAGGGCAGTCAAGGTTCTTGTACCTTGGCTGTTGATAGTAGTGTATCAGGCGCTTGTACTTGTACACTAAGCTTAAGGATGATGACTGCTGAAAAGGATTTAGTTAAATAAAAACACCCAACTCTTACGATTTTAAAAACAAAATAAAATATTTAATTTTCCGCATCTTATTTATATAAATTACACTTCGTTGCGTTTGCACCTTTTCACTCATTGTGCAATTCCCACGGAAGTCGTACATACATACATACATTTACATAATTCGCAGTGTCATCTGACGCCAAATTCCACCCCGTGACCATGAAATTTTTGTGATAAACGGCTATATGGGAAAATATTTTTTGCATTGCAAGCTTCTTGTTTGTTGTGGGGAATGATCACGATGAGTGAAAAATTGCTATGACGGCAAAATAATAATAAATTAAATCGGAATTTTGCTTAAATCTAAACAAACTCTAATAAAATACATACACGCATATGGTATATGAGCAACTCGAACACAAAAAGAAAAAAAAATTCAAATGAGTTTTATTTCGTACTCTTAATTCCAAAGAATTACCGTGACACTTGGAACTCACATGCGTGTTTTCACAATTATTTATTTTAATTTTCTAGACGCTAAGATTTACTTACCGGCAAAATCCGGAATAAGCTCTTGGAATCCCCAACTTTGAAGAATTTCTTCCACTGAGGTTGAACTTTCAACAAATTCCGATTCTACATTACGTTGCATGTGTACAGCGTTTGTAGTTAAACAGTTGAGTGAGGTCTCGACCGTCTTGATTAAGATCAAAGGATGGATGCTCGGGCTATCGGTCTTTCTTTTGGACAACAAACTACAGATTGGTGTCTAAAAACTTTATTTTTTTATTTTTTTTTATAATTAATATGCCACAACGTTTCGCGGGTGATCACTCCGCGTCTTCAGGTGGTCTTATCTATAAAGTAACAATAGTAAGCTTTTGCCAAAATTCACACTGTTTGTACTACTTACGGAACATGAATAATATTAAAAAAATTTTAACATGAAGCGATACAATAATAAATTAGACATTTACTGAAAAACACTGTAATTAAATAAATTATTTTACATATACACAAAAATTGGAAAGAAAAAACTCACTACTTTTTAAAACAAAAACACATTTGAGACCAATATTAGATCTCACGTCTAGGAAGAAGAAAACAGCATCCACATTACGCGATTTGTCGTTATTTTATGAACCGAAGAGGGAATGTTGTTAGATAGTAACATGTATACACATATACGTACGTATATGTGTGTACAATTTGAGTGAATGACCTTGATCATGGGTTAGTTTAGAAGTGAGCAGTACACCGAATTTATGTTGTCAATGTCTGTTTTGCGGTTCATTGTATTAGCTGTGGTATATATATGCAAGGCCTCCAGGCACATCCTCTTGTTAATATTTTTCTCCCTACATAAAATTGTTGTATTATTAAAATCTGGGAAATGGTTTGCCTCAACACAGTGGCTGGATAACGCAGTCTTGTTAGTTTGTTTATTTTTTATATCAGACTTGTGACCTGCCAGCCGATTTTTGAGAAATTGGCTTGTGGTACCCACATAAGTTAAATCACAGTTTGAATTACCTGAACATGGACCCATGCATGGAATATTATAAACCAGGTCTGTAGAATGTTCTTTATCTGTCCTATCCTTTACCCGGCTGAAGCAGCGTCTAATGGTTTTGTCAGCCTTGAAGGCAGCACAGATCCGGTAATTTTTTGCACTAACTATCTTTTTCAGTTTTTCAGACAGACCTGGAATATATCTGACACTACGATATATCTTGGATCTTTCGTGTTGTGTGGTGTCAGTTAGCGCATCAATGTCATTACTATTTGGGAGGTTGGGTTTATAGCTGGTAACTAAATATTTTATCTTACGTATGGGAAAACCATTTTGCAGCAAAATTTTCTTCCTATTTCTTTTGTGAAAGCAATTGTCACTTAATCCTAGTATTCTATCGACGAGATTCTTAGCCGTATTGATCTTCTGGTATCTCGGATGGTAGGAGTTATAATTAAGTAATCTACCTGATGAGGTAGGTTTCTGATACCAATCTGTGATGATGGTATCATTTTTTCGTATTGCTAGTACTTCAAGGTATGGAATCCTACTATCTGATTCGATTTCTATTGTAAATTGTAGTTTCCTGTGAAAACTGTTGAAGATATTTAAAGTAGCCGGAATATGTTCCTGTGGCACTATAGTGAAGAGATCGTCAACATACTTGACAAGAATTTTGGGTTGGTACGGAAGTTTGGTTACGGTGGCATCTAATAACACTTCCATAACAATGTCTGCCATGATAGGGGAGAGTGGGTTACCCATTGGCATTCCGAAGATCTGCCTGTATAATTTTCCATCGAATTGGAAATAGTTGCATTCTATGGTGCAAAATTGTAAGATCTCCATGAACTTGTTTTTGGGAATGCTTGTGATACCAGAAATCTGCTCCCATTTCTCTTCTATGATGCGCAAACAAAGACGGGTGGGAATATTAGTGAAAAGAGATATCACATATAGTGACACCATATTGTCGATGGAATCTAGGTGTAGGTTATTAACTTTCTCCTTGAATTCAAAAGAGTTTTTTACATTATATCTTGAGTTAATCGTTAATTGGCGTAGAATATTAGCCATAAATTTAGAGAGCTCATATGCTCCTGAATTTAACGTTGATACAATTGGCCTGATTGGGAGACCTTCTTTGTGTATTTGTTAATGTGTGCTCCCGGCTCCTTAATACCCAGGCTCCTAGATATAAAATTGAAAGTTAATAATTATTTTTAACAATTATCGATAGTAATACACGTAATTATTAGTTATTACTATACACAAAGCAATTTAAGCATAAAGCTTCGGTGTACCAAAAATCGATATCTATGCGAACAACCCATGTTCTATGCCTTTCGAAAAACATTAGCGCCAAAAAGCAAGAAGTATTTTTGACCAGGAACAAAACTGCTGAAGTGCTGACTGGCTGAATGAAGGTCGACAACGGCAGTCATGGGCGGGCACTCAGTGTATGTTTGGGAGAATGGCAGACGTGATTTTTGAAAAGAAGTATGAGTGCAAAATTGTTTTGGTCATAAGTTTTTTTTTAAAGAAAATTACGAAGGCAAGGCGAGGTTAAAATTGCAAAGGGAGGTTAATTTTGAAAACTACAAAGAAGGATAACAAAAAAGAAAAGGAAATTTAAGATTGAGAGTTGGAAGCGGGAAAGTCAAAGGAGTCCGGACGCAATAATCATTAAAACAAAGAAAAGTAGCAGACCGTAAGGAGTGGAGGCGTTGAAATAAAGGAAGATAGCTAAGTATATTCGGTTACTTGATTACAAAATTTTCTTTGAAAGAAATCAAATTACATTATCGCTAATCAAGTGGCTGGTTGGGAAGGTGAATATTATAATTTTTTGTATACAAAGGGTTAATGTAACGCACAATTTTGTAGCAGTTTTGTAAACCCTTTTTGTGCTGAATATACTTAAGTGAAATGAACATTTGTTGCATTGTTTTACTAGGTTTCGTGATCTATCCTTGCCAGTGAAAAAGATCACGTGGCGCCTTAATCTGAAACTCCGCAATCCCCACGCCCGTCTACTGAACCACCCAGGAGGTGTTACAGTCTTTCATGCCAAGCAAGTCTATAGTCATCCGAGATTTATCATCTTCAAGCTGTTTATTCAGTGGGCTGAAAGCGTGTCCGACATTTTCTTTATATCTCGGAAGCCATCTACTTGGGAGTTTATGAAATTGTTGAATTCCATTTGTTTTGATTTTAACGTCTCTATTTCCGCCGACGCGACGTCCGCTTAACAGCAGAGATAATATCAGATAAATATTCATCATTGAGTTGTTGGAAGTGTACTTATTTCAGCGGAACCTGGCAGTACCATTCATAATACTAGATATGAGATCCTTAGAAAGCTTTGCACAAGAGGCATGATAATGTTGCGGACAATCCATACATTTAAAGCCAATATTACTTTTTTATTGAAATATGTTGAACATTGCAGGCATTTAGGCGCCATTATTAAATTGAAGAAATCACGGAACACAACCAAACCAACTCAATAGTATGATCGATCTGATACCAATAAGCAATTTGAATGGAATTCCGGTCGTTTTCCTTTTTCCATTTTTGACGAGTTTACCTGAAAATCCGTACTACGGATTTCAGCTTCTTTGGCCAAACGGAACTGCGCCGAGATTCCAAGTCTTTGATTGTATTGGTAGATGGAGCTGAACGTGGAAATTTATCAGATTTCCACGTTATTTCCTTGTTATTTTCGCATGGAAATTAAAGAGAATGCCAAGACTTTTCCATGGAATTTCTACATGAAACTCCTATGGATTTCAATGCTTTTTCTGCAATTTTTATTTAAGGTAATCTAACAGAATTCCAGATCTGTTCCGTCCGATTTAGATACAGAATTCGTAGGGATATCCAAGTATAAGTTTTGAATAAAGAATAAAATTTTCAATTCAAGATGTAAAAAATGTTTTTTAAAATATAGTTATTGCACTATCACATTTTTAGTGAGCCATTTTGGTATATGACATTTTATATTAATTGTCTTACTTACTTGACAGTTTTTACAGAGATGACTTAACTGTATATATAACATATAACTGCTAAAATATGTTACATTAAATCAAAGATTGATCAAATATATTAAGAGTAATAGTAGAACATTAAATAACAATAAAACTTATTGCCACAAAATACTATATACATATAATAAAACAAAAATTATCTTTTCGGCGTAAAACACGTCGTTCCCGAATTAAAAAAAAATTGAATCCTATATTTAAGCTACTTGTCTGGCCGTTGCACTGTTGTGTTTTCTCTCCCTGTCTCTAGCAAGTTGAAACCATCTCTTTATGCATGTTATGACTTCCTCTTCGGTCGCAGATTTAAATTTTACAATGGCAGCGTCAGAAAAAAATTAAAAAACAAAGTCTTTATGTTTTCCGCGCACATTATACTCAAGTTTTTCTTATAAATAGGTTTTAGAATTATGACCACTGAATATTGAACAACAGTTAACTTTAGATTATTATTATTATTTATATCAATAATTGTAGCTTGATTAAAGACGCACACACGTAACCTCGGTAATCATATAAGGAACTACCGGGGAGCAAATTATTGTGATGGTACGTCTGGGCACAAGGCCAGCAAAATGGAAATGCATTAATCGAAATGCATACTTGACCTAGTGACGCAAGTCACAAATAGCAAGAAAATGCAACGCATCAATCTCGATGCATACAAGTGCGGTCAGCGACACTGTGCTTTCGTAAACAAAGCATAGATATGGGTCAAACATTTCTTCTGGAAGTAAAAATGCAAGGTCGGGCATATTACAACTTTCGTAATTATATGCACCGTAGAATTAACATAGATATAATTATCGATTAAGCAAACTATATATTTTATATAAATAGAATTAACCGGATAAGAATAAAACAATTTAAGTTGAAGTTAGCAAACAATATAAGCAACACGGAGTTTTCTTTTATTTGGGAGTTCTGCTACGTAGCTGCTCCCCATCCATACACATGGAGTAAGTGCTTCATAGCCGCTCCAACTAAACTCAAGGAGTTAATGCTCACGTTAAGAGTAAAGCCCATAGGCTGCTCTTCGTATACCAAGAAATACCAGTACATATCAATTTGGGTTATCACAATGCCTTTTTTTCAAAATTTTTGTTTAAGCTATCAACTATAAGAGAACTGTCAACAAAGTCGGAGAATAATAATAATAAATTGACAAACTTCATCACGCTGTTTTTTTGTTGTTAACATTTTAATTTTGAAGTAAGTGAAAGCAGCTAACTGAAATACGTAATTTTTAATAAGTTTTAGGTTTGTTTTCTTTATAAGCACTAGAACTATTGAATAAATGTGTAGTACTCTGTTATGGATACTAAAACTAATTACCTACTTACTATAATTGTAAAAATCCCTCGCTTTTGGATTATTTCTTTGTATGTTGATACCAATAATGTCCTTTTTCATAATCAGATAACATCCCCTAGTATATTTGATCATGATTTTATTTATTTGTCTTACAACATTTGCTTCTCACCTTTGTCTAATATAATTAAATTCCTTTCTTACGATAAAGTTGATGTACAAAATTTGCTGGAAGCTTACACCCTTCCTTGGGTTTGTATTCGGGACTCTGCTTGAGTGGAGGAGCAATTGAATATTTTTTATGGTTTCATATCATTTCTTCACGACAAATTTGCACCTTTGCATATAAAACGGATTACTCCAAATCGTATTCCATGGTACTCTCGTGAAATCGAGTGTCTAATTGCTCAAAGAGAACAACTTTTTCGTAGGTACAAAAGATGTAAGTCGGAGGAATGTTTTTCCAGGTACAAAGCAATTAGAAATAAAATAAGACGAACACTGCAATTAAAAGGACAAAGAAGAACTTTTTCAATAACATATTAAATCCATCGCTGCCTTCGAAGAAACTTTGATCTAATTTGAAGCGGTTTGGCGTATGCGGAAAGGGTTTTCCACCTTGTGACTTGAATACTGCTGATCTTAAAATATTTATTTTACTACACCCTGTAATATTTCCTCAACACAACCCCTTCCTAATATCAGTTTGAACGGGCAGGTCACAGCAGTTTCAGTTTTTGATGTGTATCACATGAAGAGGTTTTCAAAGCATGCATATCCGTTAAGTCCGTCTCCACCGGGTCAGACGATATTGCACCATCATTTTTCAAATTGCTATTGCCCGTAATTCTTCACAGTTGAGTTTATATTTTTAACTCTTGCCTCACATTTTCTGAGTTTCCTCAAATATGGAAAAATGCTTTTGTTATACCTTTGGCTAAATGCTCTGCACCCAAGACAGTCTCTGATTATCGGCCAATAAGCTTACTTTGTTATCTTAGCAAAATTCTTGAAATATTAATGAGCTCGCAAATTCTCCAGTATGTGTCGGATAATAAGCTCATTTCGAAATGGCAGTCCGGTTTTCGTTCTGGCCATAGCAGGGAAACTGTCTTGTTGAAAGTTTCTACTGATATACGCAATTCACTGGACAGTGATTTGTTAACAGCTTTAGTACTCCTCGACTTCACTAAAGCATTTGATTCCGTCGATCACAGTTTACTTTTATCGAAACTGCAAAAAATGTATAATTTTTCTCATTCCTCTTGTAGAATGATTTCAGATTTCCTTTTCAACCGCTCTCAGTATGTTAAAGTTGGAGATGCTAAATCGAAGTGGCTTATTCATAAATGATCTTCCTGATATTATTGAAGACGTGACCATTCACATGTATGCTGACGATGTTCAGACATATCTATCGTCGAATTGGGTTAATGGAGGACTGCATACACCGAGTTAACCGTGATTTAATATATATCTCTGACTGGCCACTAGCAACCGACTCTTGTTGAATCCCTGAAGTCTTCTTGTATGGTCTTCTAAAGGAGAGATTTAGTGTTTTCAGAACTTCCACTATATATCTTAATGGAGTATTTTTGCGTTATGCCAGGAAGGTTAAGAAACTTAGGTTTTTTTTTCAATAGTAAATTGGAGTGTTGTGACCATGTTAATTCCTCATTACAAAAGATTTATGGCGGCCTTCGATTGCTTCGTCTGTCGAGTAGTCTGATCCAGGTTGAGTTAAAGCTAGTTAAGGCACTGCTAATTCCACATTTCACTTTCTGTAGTACAATTCATTCGCGGCTTAACTCTACGTGCAGTCGTAAGTTAAATATAGCTGTCAATGATTGCGTACGTTTGGTTTATGGTTTCTGCTTATAGAAATTCAGTAATAGGATGCTCTTTAAATACATACTTAGAAATAAGAGCATTAGTTTTCTTACGCAATTTGATAATCTCTAAGTTTCCTTCGTATTTATATAGTCACTTACAATTCTTGCAATCGTCCCCGTCATGTAAGTTTTTGGATTCCTCGTGCACGTTATGTTGTTGGGCTACGTTCTTATCTGTCCGTTATTTCTCGTGTATGGAATTCCCTTCCGGTTACTGTTAGAGGGCAAACTCGGACATTCGATTTTAAGAATGAACTGAAGCGTTTTCTGGATTCTTCCTAAACTCAAATATGCCGATGACACAATTTTTCTACGTAGCTTAGATTAAGATTAAACCAATTTTTTATTTTATTATTTTTTTGATTTTTGCTCTGTGTGGTATTTTGATCTCTCGCTTAGTTTTATTTGATCTTAAATTTAATTAAATTCTTTGTTTTTTTTCTCTTGCACTATATTTGAATTTCCAATTTTGTACTGTACTAGAAAAAGATGTAGTCTTTTGTACAAATCCTTGAATAAATTATTATTATTAACAAAAAAAAAATTAGGCAACTATAAATTAAGTATATGCAAGTGCACAATAGGTGTATTACCTTTTAATAATTTCATGGTTAAAAATCCTTTGACTTCTATGTTCTTTTGCTGACCATGCCAGGAAAGACTTATAGCGACTTCATCCTCCATTAATTTTCTTAAATTCAAATTCATGAATTTAGTTATATTATTTTCTCTGCATGAGCTATACATATGTTTTTGGTTAAAAGAGAAAAAAACTTATGTATTATAATCGATAATCAAAACGTTTTAGTATCTTACCAAATTATTTTCCACCTTATTGTCAGATTTACAATCTGCTTCCAATTCTTTAAAACAATCTGCGGTTTTGTATGTGATTATGTTATATATATTTAGATGTTACTGAACTATTAAGAAAAATAATACTTATAATATATTAATTAATACAGAACATTTTTTCTGTCGATATACCCAGTAACTGGAGCTGGCTGGTAATATAGGTGCGTTAACTCTCTTATTGTATTCAATTGGACTGAATTGCGTGGAAAAATTATGAAAACACAACAGCATAAAAAATCAAAACAAAGTGCATGCAAATAATAGCTTACCATTGCTTAAAGAGCTACATGGAATTATATTTCCTGTAGATATATAGTTTTCAGACGAAAATCGTCTGGCTTTTGGCGGTCGCTGTGTAGACGTATGTTTCAATTTATTATTTTTATTTTAAGAAAATTAATATAGCCTAATTCTTCTTCAGACCAATTAAAGCTGCCATCGTCATCATTTTCTTCTCTAGAGTCTTTCTTAGTAGATGCATCTGAAATTACAAAATAAATTATTGTTATTGTAGACATAATTTAGATATATCTACCTGATTTATTAAGTACAAGTTTTTTCTGCGACAGCGACATTACAGAAATCTGGGAAGGAAAATATCTAGTGCATAACAGGGACGTAAATAGTTTTAGAACAGCATTAAAATTCCATAATTTTGCATTTGCAAATTCTTCAAGCAAATTGATTAAGTTATCTTCACAGGCAAAATAAATTTTTAAATTTTTAAATCGGAAGATATGATTGGTGAATGAAATAAATTATGCAAATTAAGAACAAAATACCCAGATATATATACATCACAATTTCTTGCTCTAATTTGTACAATTTTAAATATTTTGACATTAATGCAACAAAAATTATTTGGTGTAAAATTAAAAATTTCCAATTCCTATGCAATATTTCACGATAAAGTGATCCACTTAATTGCCAATTAAGAGTAGCATATGGTGAAATTTCTTCTTTTGGAGAAATATGTGCCTGTATTTCAAAAAGCCTATTCTGTAATTGCTGTAGAGGCTGAGATTTCTTTTTGATTAATTTTTTTATACCCTGTATATAGTTCTCAAATTTAAATGTACTAAAATTGTCTAAGTTCCCAAATCTTAAAACGTCATTGGTTAAATGTATCAAGTTGTGGACATTATAGGACACCGAACTAATTGCATAGAGTTGCGAAATTTTTTTTACATATTTTTGTATTATTTTAGAGGCACATTGATTATTGTGAATGCACTCTTTTTCGTCACATAAAACTCGCCCAGCAGAAAATAATAATAAGAAATGGTTGTAATTGGGTTCTGGTAGTATACCTTTTAGTACAAAATAGCCGTAGCTCGGTGGCTTTCCACCTGTCCAATTCGTAAAGCTTTCTAGAAAACTCTGGGGTGATACATGTCTTAAAAGCATTTAACTGTTCATCTAAAGAACTGATTTGTTTCTATGAAAAAAGAAAGAATTTTTTGTTTTTTTATATAGACCCAATACTTAATTTTTTGTCCCATAATACCAAGAAGGACGCAATGCATATAGTCCACAGGGAACTGTGATACGCAACCTATATCAAGTTTTTCTAATATGATCTGGTTTATATTTTTTGGTGGTCTTGTGGTTGGTTTCGACTACGGAATCCAACGTCTGTTCGCAAAGGTTTGTCTATTTACAGGTAAGTGACTCCATGCTCGATATAATGACTCTCGATTTCACATCAACAAGGATTTAGCAGGAGCGTCACATATAAATGCACGAATGCTTACATTTACTAAATTATTGTTGTTCCTAATTCCCTGTATTGGTAATTCGTTCATTTCATGGACAAATTCCTTCAGAAAAACATCTATATTACAGGGTTTACTAGGCGCATGGAATGCTCCGATTAAAAAGACCTCACTGTATCCCTTAACGTTTCCCAATATTGGCCACAATTGACTGTTTGAACTTTTGGATAAGAGAAGACCATCTATTCCAATATCCAGTTCAATGTTTGAACCTAAATATTTGTGCACTTTAAAAAAGTTTTGCAATTGATAAGCAATACCGATATGCAGATATGAACCATTAGACACGGATAATAAATTAGTTTTTTCTGCAGTTTCTTTTAGAGTTCAGCAATCTTTTGGTAGATTTAAATTATGATTTCTTAAAACTTTTAACAAATCATTCATTGCCTCATTTGTTGAATTAAACTTGGCATACCACTCAGCCAAATCACTTTGTAAACTTTTCGAGCATTCTTCAATGTCGGCTGCATACTCATCTGAACTAAAGCAGTTGATTTCTACAGAAGTGTCTTCTGAAGCTGACGAATCCAAATTGGTAGTGGGGTTTGCCTCATTTAGGTCGTAAAAGTTAAAACCTTTTGAACTTCCGTCTATGTTAGTGTATTTTCCACGGGAGACGCAAAAGATAGGAGAATTTCCACCTCATTTTAAATTTTCCTGTTTTTATTACTAAGTGACATGCCTGCTTTTTTAATTATCTTAATTCAGAAAAGAAAATATATCTAGACTTCCAATTATTGGGATAAGACCAAAGCCAAGTAAGAAATTAAAAAATTAAAATGGGTAATAACAATTCCTTTTCTACAATACAAGCCTTAGTGACAAAAGTAAATTGCTGAGGGATAAGCAATTATTATAGCTGATTATGAATCTTAATATGGTTTACAATTTCTCCAGCAGTGCGGAATAATTGGAAATCCTGGAAGAAAAAAGTTACCATAGTAGATTTTGTTTGCGATTTTTTTCTATATTTTTCTTACAGCCCTCTGAAGCAAAGAAAATGCTAAATTGAATAGCGGCGCAGGGCCAATATTTAAGAACGAGTTTCTAGTTGCTCGTACAAATTATTAATATAGGGAGGAAGTCGTACCAGAATAAGGAAAAACTTCAATAAAATGCTTATATTGTGCTAATAATAGCGTCAAAACTTGACCTACTCCGGAAAATTAATTGTCCGTTTATATAGCAAGAACATTATACAGACTGTACTTTCTTTGGAATAATAATAAATAACTATTAACTCTAATAATAACATTAACTACTACCGGTTATATCTTTGGTACCTATTAGTCTAAGTGTACTTCTTCTATGTAATTTATCAATTTCTACTCTATATATTTATTGTTTATTTTGCTAATTTGTCACTATATTTCTACTATTAAATTTTCGAGGTTGCTCAACGTTTCTACGTAGCTTGAGCAGGGCACATAAATAAGTTTTTATATTTAATTCACATGATAGTAGTGTAGCTATGGTGTTTCTGGACCACTTTTTCCATACAGAAAGAGTCCGGAAAATTCCAACTATTTTGGTGGTTCTGGACTGGGTTTCTGGGCCACTGCCCCGATTCCGTCTAGTGGTCTACGTCACAGAGCCTGCCTGGGGGAATTCCTTTCCTACTGTCTGGCTGACCATGGGATGACGTCATCTGGTTGGCTGATCCCCGTCAGCTGATCAAGCTCTGTCTTAGCTGATTTTTAATAAAATAATGCTGGCTTTTCCTGGAATCGAACCGAGAATGCTTGGTTTTGTAAAATCCGAGGCGCTCTACCATCAGGCCATGGAGGTGTTGTGTGAATGTTCTTTAAACTTGCTATATACGCTTAGAGTTGTGGGGACAGAGACATCGGGACACTTTTGCGAGGCTGGACACATGCGCACCCATACAACACACACACACACACACACACACACACACACACACACACACACACACACACACACACACACTACATCATACCAAAATATTTTCTACCAGGCGATATTCCGTATTGCACCATGTTATTAAATTAGCAACAACACCAACTAACGTAGGTAGATATGTTGGCTTAGATAAGAAATTGTCTAATTTTTGATCTTCAGGTGCCATCCTTCTAATTTGAATCATTACATAAACAATTCGAATAATGTAAACAAAATCGCAGTCGAATAATGTAAACAAAATTCGCACAGACCCAAGTAAAGTAAACAAATTGAACGATTTATGGAAGATTCCCAATTTCTTTAGCTGGAAAAAACAACTATGTTGTCTTATATGAGTAGCGGAAGTTATAACTGAAAATTTCTTTTGCTGATAAAAAATCAGCAACAACTATAACATAAGTTGTGGTCTGTATGTTTTTTTTATAAACAGGAGTGATCATGATATTCGATATCTAAAAAGAGATCACGGCTGCTTGGGATGGTAAGAATGGAAATTAAAGTCATATCAGAAAATGTTCGGTGTAGGGGTGTGCGTGTACTGAAAAGTCTTATCAGAAATCCTCTACGGGCATGGTTTTTTTGATATTAGCGATCATACCTTTTCTGATGTAATTCATATTACTAATAATTCAAGTCTAGGCTACTTTTGTAAGCATGCTTTAGTGAATACCGTACTTTGAAACCATCTCGCTCTTTCCAAACATCTTTCTCTCTCTAGCACACATGTTTGAGGTGAACTTGATCATATACATGCCAGCTTGGAGCTTGGTTGTCTGCTTTATATACTATGAGTATAGGTTGCCTGGAATTATCAGGCTTGTTGTTCAACGGGACTATTAGCGGCGGGGTGGGGTCGCTTTACTGATCTAACTACTATTCATACAGAAATGTGGTGTTTTGATAATCCTAAGCGTACTTTCTTATCTTCCGAACCAAAATAAATTGTTTATACCTTTCCTAACAAAATTATTTAAAACAAGTGAAAAAGCTAGAATTGGTCTAAGACCAATTCTTATGATACCCTGGATGAATGCACGTATGAAATTTCGTATGGTCACCCATTTGAGCAATTTTGATTTTTTGCATTGGTTTATCACATATATTTCTAGAATGGCTCGTCGGACAGAAAAAATGATTATAACCAATTTTATAGGATTTCTTATTCTGAAAAAGTTTTTAGTACAATAAAAATGTCTAGGACTGATCGTTTTCGAAGTATATGTAAAAAACCAAAATTATGATATGGCAACACCAGGGGTTGCTCGATTTAGCCTATTTTTAAAATTTTATTTGCTATTAGTATGAAAACACAGAGTACCAAATTTCAGCTTTCTATGTCGACGTGTTCTCAGTTAGTGTCCAAATATATTGTGGAAAACGAAATTTTTGTATGGCAACCACACGAAGGAGTTGCCCGATTTGTCTCATTTTCGAATTTAATTTTACTTTTTTTTTTAATGTCCGTGTACAAAATTTCAGCTTTCTAGGTGAACGCGTTCTCGAGTTATCGTGCGCACAGACAGACAGACGGACGGACGGACATGCAAAAATCAAAATAACTTTTAATATTATGCGTGAGTGTCCAATTCATTTTGCTCTACCATCATTATTTCGAGGTGTTACAAACGGAATGACAAACTTAGTATACCCCTATAGATTTCATCTAGGGTATAAAAATTTATCTTAACCAAATTACTACGAATCCTTAATCAAGAACTCTCTGTTGAGTAATCATTGTATATGGCGCTGTACCTTGGGCTGATGATATCGAATGTAGCTGCCTACAGATTCGGGCTCCGGCTGCAAATAGACACACATTCAGTTAGGAGTTAGTGGGCGTAATATGGTAAGGTTACATTTTAATCAAAACTATTTTATTATTTTGTTAAGTAATGTATAGTGTAGCCTTTGGGAAGGTAAGGAACTAAGCTGTAAATTACTGGAAGACTATTTTCCTATATGGATAGTAAGTTAGGCTCTATACCATATATAAATTCAATGTTTGGCAGTTTTCTATAAGTATCAATATAGAATATTTTAGAAAGGGCACTCTCAATGCACACAAACAGATTTCTGTTTCATGGCTTGGGAAGTATGTTCGGGGTTTTGGTATGAGGGATTGAATCGATGTATGTTGTACAATGGATTGAAGGTATATGTTTATATTTGATTGAGGCAAAGTATTCTCACGCCTTCATGATCCAAAGCTTAAATATAACTGAAATTCTTAAAAAATGTTGAATCGATGACTAATTCTGCCGTAATATTGAGAAGGATTTAAGGGTTTAAGAAAAGAAGGTGGTAGTATGATATGTTGATTTGAGGAATATCTTAGATGAGTAGTGGTAGTTGTATGGGTGCAGTAAAAGCCTTATTAACAATTTTTTTTATGATCAGGTGTAATGGCATGGTCAATGTTGCCCCTTGAAATCTTTCTAGAGTAGCTTTTTAGCGTAGTCCGAAAGTAGTATGCGTAGCCACACCTTATAAAAAATGTAAAATCTTACCAATTTAATGCTTTGCAGGAAGTTATTGCTATGATATTAACATAGTATGATATATGGAAGTCGTATGGGTGAAGTAAAAACCTAATTTTTGGTGATCTGGTATAATGGAATGACCAGTGTTGCAATATGAAATTTTTCTAGAGTAACATTTTCGCAAAGTGATCCTTTTCTGGTTAGGCGATGATAGTTCGACATCAAAAATCTCATGTTATTTCTTATGGAAGTCCAAATTTACTTTTGCAATTATCTCGCTTTAAAACATCATCTGTCTCTCTCTAATACATATACTTGAGGTGGATTTGGTCATATACTTGCCTGCTTGCAGCTTGGTATTATCAGTTGTTTGCTTTATACGCTATGAGTATATATATATTGGCTTTAGGTTTAGAGTGGGTTAAATTAAAAGCTTTGTTGATAGAAGATAGGGCTATGATATTAAGTAATGGAAAGTGTATGGGAGCAGTAAAAGAATAATTTTTGGTTGTTAGGTGTAATGACATGACTTAGCAGGTAATTTGATATTACCTTTTGCCAAGATCGTGGCGGTTGAGATTGGGTTAAGTTTAGTGGTCCTCGAAGTTTATTTTATGGGTGGTGGGTGTCCATAATATAGTAGGAGGCTTTAGCGAATACCATTCTTTTCAACCATGTGACTCTATCAAAACTTCTGTGTCGCTATAACATTATTCTGTGTTCATACTTGAGGTGGTAATGATAGCTTGAAATTATCTTATTGATATTGGTCAATGAGGAATTCCACAGGTTTTGTTTACAATTCGTTATATTTTTTCAGGTCTGGGATTAACAAATATTTTGAGAATAAATTAAGTTTGGTGATGCTTGAAGTTTCTTTTATGTACAGCGGGTGCGCATAATCTAGTAAGAAGTTTTAGTGAATACCATACATTTCAACCATCTCGCTCTAACACACAACATCTGCCTTGTTCTAACACACATGTCTGAGGTAGACATGATCGTTTACATGCCAGCTTGGAGCTTTGTGTTATCAGTTGCTTGATTGATATGCTATGGCTGTCTGGAATTATCATGCTTGTGTTGGACTGGTCTGTATACTTGGTGGATGAGAGCTTTAGCGACAATATGCTATCGTTTACTTGCCAGTTTGGAACTTGGTGTTATCAGTTGTTTGCTTTATATGCTCTGGCTGTCAGGGGTCATCATGTGTTTAGCTGTGCTGGGTGCATATATATCTGAAAATAGATCACGTGAAACTGCTGCGATATTGGAGTATTTTCATATCAGGTTGAGAGGGGATTAAATTTAAGGCTTTGATGAAAGAATGCGAAGTTCTAGATGGCAACAAAATGAAAGTTTATAAGAATTTGGTAACAGTATGTTCTATACAAAATCTAACAGGCAGAAGAAATTTTATAAAAAATCTGGGTGTCTCTATTGAACCACAGGAGACTTATTTTTCACAGGTTTCCCTGGTAATCACTCTTTTTAAAATATTTCGAATGGGATCCTCAAATAAATGATAGTAGTGCAGAGTTATCCATTTGAGTACCTTTTTCACATAGCTCATCAGCTGCTCCATTACTCTATCTAGATATCCATATGTCCAGGAACCTAGAATAGGGTGATCTTATACTGTATGGATATAGGCTATAGCTTTACCCAAAACGAATTGCATGAGAATTTGGTTAGTGGTTAGTGTCTTCTTAAATGTGAGACTGTTAAGATGAATATTGAGGAGCTTATAAGAGAATATAATAACATTTTTCTCGATGAGCATGAGAAACAAATTCAAGAATGCTATAACTTTTTAAAATTATATAAAAAATATCAAGAAAGTCGAGTCAAAATGTTATGAGCACCTTGTAAGCTGGGCTTGGGCAAGAGAAGATGCAACGGATGGATCAGTATGAGTTTGTGGCCGAAAATATAAACAAATTTGATACAAGTGAAGTATTAAATTAATAGAAAGACTTAATTCTTACAGCTTTTTTACCAGTTGGCAATGAATGAACAGAAGTTGGTGGTGTCTTTATTTTTCTAATTTCAAAAATATGCCAAACTGTATTAGTTGTTTCTTGAATTTCATAACAAAGATTATTCGTTAAATAAGAACTCTCTAAGGAATGTCCAACAATATATGAGAATTCATTTTTTACTAAAATATTCTGAATTTTAAAAAATACGTACTTTTCAGAAAAATTAAATAAATGGTTAAATACCATGTTACATACAAACTTAATGCCATTATATTCGACCCAATTTGTAACAAAAACTTCATTATTTATAGAAAAATCTTTTAACATTTCTTTAATATACTCAAAACATTCCAAGTCCGCTATTGGTACAAAATTACCAGGGCCAATATTAACGCCACCACCTTTGCCACTTGCAATCCTAAAAGAAAACTTTAACTGACTTTTTATAGATACTGTTTTACAAATATTTTTTCGAGAGGATATCACATTGGCATATAATTTTGATTCTCTGTGTTTTGCTTCCATTCGTATGGACCATATTTTCCTTAAAGGTCCCACTTTGAAAACCAACTCCGCATAGTGCAACATAAAATGGTGCTTTGGCTTAAGGGTGTCATTAAATAAAATTATATACTGTTCATGATGTTCAGTAATTAAAGTCTTCTGGGCATTTATTTCATTAAAAGATATTTCAAACTTCATTAATATGTCCACCACATTTAATAATGTTAGAAAATATTTCCAGCCAGCATCTTCTTCCGGTATAAGATCACCTAATATAAGCGGGAAGTAGTGCACTAAGCAAAAGGTTTCTGCTGCAGACATGGATATCTTTTTAGACATTAGGTGATGCAATTTAAAAATTTGCGGTTTGTTCTTTTCACCAATGGAGTAATCAAAATGCTGAATTCTGTAATTTAGTGACTCGAGGGAAAGATAATCCTTGGTTTGAATGAAATAGTTTATTAAATTAGACATTCCATAACTACAGACACATTCAAAAACGTCATGCATAACATCGACTGAGAAGTTATCGGTAACATGAAAACTTGGTATATTGTTGAAAATGCAATTTTGCTTCAAACCAGTTTTACTACAGTCACTAGCCCTTAAATCTTCATTGTAATTATTAATATTTCTTAAATATGCTTTTGAAGCATGGGTTGTTACTTGCAGTTCGTGCTTACTTAATTTGCAGAATCTACAGTAATAGTTAGCTGAGAAACTCGTTACAAAACCAAGTACTTCGTGCAACCCTAAGTTGTCGCCCAATATAAGGCCAAGAACCGGAAATACTTTTACTGTTCTCTTCTTACTTTTAATTATAATACCATTTAGCTCCATGTCTATTAAGTCAGAAACTAACAAGTTATAAATTTGATCCAGATTATTTTTTTTATTTGATGAATTGAAAAACATTAACGGCAAAATATTATCTACAGAAGAACAATGCTCTGCCGGTAAGCATGGAAATTGACAATAAGTAGCAGCCAAAGCATGTTTTGTTGCATGCGATCCCAAAGGGTTATTAATTTCAAAATCATCCACATAAATAAAATATGGAATGGCAATTTTATTGCCGAAAGATTCAATCTTTTTTTTTCCACAATGATCCCTGAACAAAATTGGAAATAGCTGGCTCTTGAGAATTCGAGAGTAAATGAATATTAGATAAAATAGTTTCAAACATAGATGGTAATTCTAAAAAAAATTTAAAATTTTCCCTGATATTCATTTTTGTTACTTTAACGTTACCGCTATTATCAAAATTTAAAGTTGGGCCAAAGTTTTGATCAAGGTTATAACAATTAGGTTCAGAAAAAAATTTAGAATCAGTTAAAAATTTCATTAAGTTATGTTCAGTGTTGAACTTTTCAAAAGGATTCCTGCAAAATTGTATAAGTCTATCTACTTTTTCCTTTGATTGTTCAGGTATACTCGCAGAAATTTGATTTAGCGCTTCGCCCAGAGAATTACTTATAAAGTTGACACATCATTAATAATTTCTATTACTTGATGTCTACTCAAAGCAGATTGATTATGAAGTTTTAAGACAAATAATAGGCTAGTTTTGGAACAAATTTCATCAAAATTATCTTTAGAAATATTTGCAGCTGCTGGTGGTACTGTATTTTGTTGAGTATTATTTATTTCTATTTGAACTTCTTTAGCAGTGGATATTTTTTCGCTAGTTTCAGAATGTTTTACAAGAATATGTCTTTTATGCATATAAAGGGATTGAAATTGGCGAGAACAATTGTTCTGAGCGCACATATAGATACTAGAAGCTTTAAGTTTGTGATGTAATTTAAAATGAAGGCATAGTATCTTCATACTAGCAAAATCTTTATTGCATTTAAAGCAAATCATTATGAAAATTAAATTTATATTCCTAGATCGGACATAAAAGCTGAATATGCTTGGGTCGTTTTGTCTCCTTTTAAATGAATCTTAAAAAAGAATTTTTGTAAAAATAGCCACACTAAATAACATTCTTTACCGTAACATATATCTAAAACATGGTGCGCTTTAAAAGTAATATCAAGAGCTTTTAGAAAACTTGGAAAAGAATAACATAGCGTATCTATCCTAACCTTAAATTCTCTTACATTAGCCCAGTCGTCTCCAATCGCTAAAAGGACGGGTTGTAATGTTAGTCCAAGACCGCTGTATATTTTTCTTAATCGTTCAACAGCCGGATTCACATCATTTTCACTCTTTAATCTGTATAAGGATTCGTACTTTAGGAACATATTTTTTTATAATCATACCTACATAACCTTTACTAAGACTAGCAAGCTTTCCTGACAATCTGCGATAGTTGGCTTATAGTTTGGCCCCGATTTAGTTTCAATATAGGTCCTTGGTACAAGTATACTGCATAACAACAAAATAATAATGCAATCACGGGTATTATCTGGAATACTAACATATCAAGTCGTGATCGCCGAAAAATATTAATTATATTTTACCTGATGATGTGTCTTCATTTAATTTCCTCAGAAGATCGCGCGAACCAGGGTCTTTAATATTTTCCGGAAAGTATACAAGAAGACTGCCTACAATAGTATCCCAGCTGGTTAAAAGGCAGAGCTCTTTATCTTTAAACATCAAATTGAAATCGATCTCAATCTAAAAATGTATTATTAACTATAAAAGTATATTTGATTCCCGGCAATATATAATACCAATGCATATCCAGCTTGGATTGTCAAAGATGACCAATCTTCTAAAATTGCTTTAAGATTACAGCCAGCTTTTGTGAAACACTTTCTTCTGTAACTGTAGCACAAAGTCCATTTTTCTTTGATTTCGTCCAAATTTTCTCTGCTATACTTTAAGAAAATTTGAAATTTCTTGGCCTCTTCGTCAGATACTAAAAAAACGGTTTATTTTTAAATTAAATTAAATGAATATTATTACTTACTCTCTGATATTTCTGTATTCAGTTCTTTGGTAGGAGAAGGCGTGCCACACTCTGCAGTTTTTTTTATATCTACTGTCTATTAAATTAAATTTCCTGTAACTTCTACTAGCATTATTGAACTTCTGGAAAAGTTTTCCAGACGGCCCACTAGTCTGACTACGAGGTATATAATATGTTTCCTATAAATACACATAAGGTTTTTTTAAGTATTATAAAAAAGTCATAAACATATGCTTACCTTATTTTCCTTTGGAAAATGTTTGGGAATCTCTTCAGCAAAAAATTCAAAGTCTGTTATGCTCATATACTTTTTCCTGCTAACAAAGTGTTCCACAATCACGTCGACTAAATATGACCGGTATTTAGAATCCAGCTTTTCATTTTGTTTAAAATACTGTAAGATTAGTTTTCCTTTAGGATTTAATGTAAGAATTGTTTGGAGATCCTCTTTAAGATTTTTCCGAGAATAAGTAGAATGATTCGACTTTGGTGTTGATTCTTTGTCTGATGGAAATTCCGGAATCGCTTCCATACAATTATTCTCTATCCAAGAATCCAACGTGGGCATTTGCAAATTTCGACTTGTAGACGAACAACCGCACGAATTACATGATCCACAACCATTTCGGTTTTCCTCTTTAACTCCAAATCCCTTTACAATTAATTATTTTTTAATAAAAACAATATAATTAATTGAAGTACCTAATAAGCTTACGTTTAATTTTTGCCATTCACGTAATTTGTGCAAAAATTTAATGCGCACGCCCTATTTGGGAACTAGCTCTTTCACATCTGATTGGGTCATGTATTTTAATGACTCGAATTCTATTTCATGTTCTATTGGGGATTACAATTATTAAATACTACCTACTTTCATTTAGTTATAAGTCAGTTGAACTTTACACTTCATTTCCAAAATAAAAAAAAAATGTTAGCACTAAAGAAAAATAACTTACAAACCTTCAAATAAAGCACTTAACTGTGGTAAATTCCACATATCCAAAAGATCTTTTACAAACTCCGCGTTACTTTGCACTTTACCCGCATATAATTCCATTTTGCGACTTAACTTAACCAACGCGCACGAAAGACTAAAACTGTTAGAAGCGTACTTTATTCTCAATACACAAACAACTATTAAGTTACGCTGCATTTCTCCTTAGAGTTTATAATTAATTTGTTCTGAGTACACGCTGAAATTGTATGCAGCACAATTCTAGGGGTAAACGAAATTTCTTTTCTTTATTATAACAACGAACATGTTTTCAGCACAAATGAACTTTTTGATACATTGCTGTTTTGTACCAAGAACAGTATCGAAAATTTTCATTACATTAAAATAGTTGCATACAATTTCAGTAGTAGCCAACACTTTTTCGTAGTTCTTATAACAATTTCTGTTAAATAATACATTACATATCTCGTTAGTTTCAAGAACAACGAGAATTGTAGAAAAAATGAAATGAGCACATTTTCTATGTGATTTAAGCTAATTTCGTCGTTATCATCACATTTTTCGTAATACATCTGAAAAATGTAACATTTACACTTTCTTTTTTTCTGTGCACAACTCTAAGCGTATATAGCAAGTTTAAAGAACATTCACACAACACCTCCATGGTCTGATAGTAGAGCGCCTCGGATTTTACAAAAATAAGCGTTCCCGGTTCGATTCCAGCAAAAGCCATTATTTTATTAAAAATCAGCTAAGACAGAGCTTGATCAGCTGACCAGACCAGATGACGTCATCCCCTGGTCAGCCAGACAGTAGGAAAGGAATTCCCCCAGGCGGGCTCTGTGACGCAGACAACTAGACGGAACCCCCCCCCCCGGCCCAGAACCCAGTCCAGAACCACCAAAATAGTTGGCATTTTCCGGACACTTTTTGTATGGAAAAAGTGGTGCAGAAACGCCATAGCTACACTACTCATGATTTTTAAGCCGGCAAACAACAATAACACTATAACTTACAATGATAAGTTTTTATAATATGTATTCCACAAAACACTAATAGAACCTTCCGGCATTAATATTTAGTCCACTAAACAGGCTCTCCGCTAATAAATATCAAAGAAAAAATACTGCAACCAAATGCAAGCCAATAAATAATAATAAAGCACACAACACTAAAAAAACTTTCCGGCAATAATATTTATTAAACACGCTTTCCGCCAATAAATCGCAACGGAAAAATACTGCAGCTAAATGCAAGCCATTAACAATGCGAATAAATGACATCTGTAATGCTGAAAATGGCGTCCTGTAAGCGTGTGTGTGAGAATGCCGTCACTTTTCCAACTGGAATTCCGTCGGAAAATTCCACACCTGGAATTTAAAGCTTACAGAAGATGCGATTTATGTATTATGTTAATAAACAGTAGTACCGGTGACAATAAATTATAACGAAGGCTTAACTAGGTTGCAGTACCTGGTTGGGCGGCAAATAGCATAATCTTCTAAGATTCAAGTTTAATGACTGTACATATATGTACCTGCAATTGACTAATTGCGCTGAAAAGTCACTGATCAAAGAAATAATATAGGTAAATTGATGATCCAATGATTCGACCAAACCAGTAGCGATCTTCAAGATCGATAATCTTGGCACCGAGATTCTCCACACAGCCCCTTCTTTTCTGCAATTTACAAGCAAAAAGTAATCCGCTGGAGTGGCTCCCAAGTGTCTTTATAAAAGCAACTTTTGATAATTTTATTGCAAATCTTATATGTACATGCGAAAATCAGGAATCAATAAATGATATTAATCACAAACATACAAAAGCAACGTTTCGATTAGCGAAAAAGTTAAAAATTTTAGATAGCACAAAATTTGACAATCTACTCGCTCTTATTTTTCATATTGTATTAGTTTAGTGTAATTTAGTTTATTTTATTTTGTTCTTGCTTGTTTCTTAGATTTTTTTTGTTTTTTTTTTTAAATAATTAACTTTTTGCTTTTGCTTTTTATCTTATTTTTAAATTTAGTGTTATTTTTCATTTTATACTTTTTCTTTTTATAATTTTTTTTTCCCAATTCACTTTGTACAATAAGATTTTGTAATCTTTGTACGGAAATAAATGATTATTGTTATTGTTAATGTTGTTGTTGATGTATTTGTTGTTATCTGCCAAATTTTGTACTAATTTTAATTTTACTCCTTCCAAATTTTAAGTTTTTTGCTACCTTTTTAATCTTCATTTGGGACAAGGCCAGAGTTCGTGTTTATACGGCGACTCTGTTATAATAGCCATTTTCTCACACCGTCGGCTATTTCTCAATTTTGTCCTGATTTCTTTTGGTATGGGCGTTGTGTCTTGCGGTGATTTAGTACTGAATGATCCTATGGCATTTGTAGCTTTGTCTGGGATTGTTGTTGTGGTCCTACATAACTGAGGTGTGATTGACTCTGATGGCAATACATGGTGTTGAGCACAGCTGAAAATAAAAAAAGAATTAAAGATGAATTATTCAGTACTTATTACTTCCCTATTGATCCCTCCAGGTCCACTTCTGATAGTTCGTCATAGATGTCCAGGAACTTATCTGAAATGGAAAATAAACACACATCTTAGTCAGAATCAACTAATTAAATAAAGTATTACAAAAAAACTACAAAAATAAGCCAATTACATGTGAAACTGCTAAGAAACGAATTTCTTGGCAGTACAACAACAAACACATGCAACGGGAAACATTATTATTTGTTGCGAAATTCATATACTCCGCATGCTAAGCATTTGCATGACATGCAGATATGTTGTTATATGCAAATTATATTCGCAACTTGTAGATACATTATAATTAACGAAAATCAACACCTTTCCGGCATGAATAATTTGGCAAAATTTGCCTATTTCTGGCAAATTGTTCATGTTGGAACTCACAAATAACTAACATTAAACACTTAAAAAACAATAAAATGTACTTACCTGGATTATTAATCCAGTAAATTATCCAAAACCACAGACACAAACACGGAACTTTAACACGTAAATATCGCGACTGTCAAGTTAACACGGTGAAAAGCTGATTTCATTAAATTGACCGCGCGCTACCTGTTAGTAATACTTAAAAACAGCGAAAGTTACCAGGTAAGCAAATATTCGCGAAAAAAACTGAAAGTATTTCCCATAATAGGTGGGAAAGAGATAGATGTGGAAACGAGATTGAAGAGAAATGAGAATTATTTGTGTTCCACATTGGAAATTGTTATAATATGGCAGGGAGCTGCCATCTTGATAAATTTCCGAAAAATTGAAATATTTAAATAAATAAAGAAGGAAAATTCATGGATAATTTAAAATAAATTAGTTGAAGGAAATTAGTACATTTTTAAGTAATTGTACAGTCAGGGAAGTACGAAAAATATACTAAATCTGTATTTGTCTTGTGGAACCTATTGCAAAATGGCCGCTTTAAAAAGGAGGCAAGCCCTAAGAACCTCCTCAGTTTTTCTACAGTGATCATACATGCAACTTTTAGCATCCGATCAATTTAATAATTTTCTATTCATTTCAGCAACAAAAGCATAAAATAAAACGTACCCAGGACCCAAGGACAGGAAGTTTGGGATTAAGATAATTATTGTGTGGATACTAATTAATATATGATTATTAAGGGTTCTTGCATAAAATTAAGCACATGCCTACTTTCGTTATTTTAATAATATATGCAATGAAACATCATCATAGTTAAGTTAAGTTAAGATTAAAGTGAAATAAAATAAGTGCGTAAATCGTGATAAAGTTAGAAAAAGTTATAAATTGCATTTAATTAAACATATGCCGAGATACGGCATAATAATTACACATGCAATTGAGCAATTAATAAGCAGAATTATAAAATATAGTGAAGTAAATTAACTGTATAGATTGAATTTGAGTGTACTGAGAATAATCCTCAATAAATGCAACAGTAAACACAACACATTTTCATACCGCTACACTGTCCACCTGAATGTCGTTATCTAGCTGTGGTTATCAATTACAGCTATATTACAAAACAGCAACCTGGATGGGATCCAAATTTATTTCAGTATTAACTTTGTAATAATATTATTGTTTTGATGTCAGACATCTATCCATGATTTGTCCATGAGAATTCATTGAAAAGGCAAAAGGGTGCCGCACTTACGAGTTATGGCTAAAGAGCCGCTGATATGATATTTATATTGTTGGGTTCAAAAGCAAATTGATACAAAAACAACTTAAGCGTGCACTTCGCTGATTACTTCATTTATTTACTATCAATAAGTAACACTACAAAGAACAATTACTTCTATGACTTGAATTAAAATATTAGAACTCCAACATACTTTTGCTTTATACTCGGCGGAACGACAGTGACAAGCGGCTTGACTAACAGACTGAGACTGAGTGAAGATAACTCAGCTAAGCTAGCGTCGAGTGCGCTGACTACTTTTCTCATTATGTGTGTGCGTGTATTTGTGCTGTGTTTATCTCGGACTGATGGTATTGCCAAGACAATTCTTCGGACAGAAATGCGATGTTGGTGAATTGATTGAGGGAATGAGTTAATTCAGTTCGATACCCTACACACTCCCCCTCCAGCGAAGCGTGAGAGGTCTTGACTACTATTGTGATGAGGATGGTGCAAATTTTACTTTGCGATTTTTGTTACTGCTTGAGCTGGAATTTAATTCGGACAATATATGCGCCGGTTTCAGTCGATCAATTGAAACTGAAACATTTTTGCCTTTTATGTTTATTATGAATTGTTTTCTAAGTCGCTTTATCACTTTGTATGGCCCTTCATAAGGCGGCTGTAGGCCGGTTTTGACCTTGTCGACGCGGAGGAAGACGAAGTTTGAGGTCATGAGTGCTTGTGGAATGTAGACATTTCTTTTATTAGTTTCACGGGTATCGGTTGGTTTTATGTGTTGCATGCTATTTCTGAGCTGGTCTATTACTTCGTTAGGATCGGTAGGTTTCATGGGATTTCTTTCAATAAAGAATTCGCCTGGTATTTTGATATTTTGTCCATATACTAGTTCTGCTGGAGTACATCCTAAATCTTCTTTAATGGCGGAGCGAATGCCAAGCAGAACAAATGGTAGTTCTTCATTCCATCTAGAGGTGTTACCTCGCGCGATTAGAGCGGATTTAATTGTACGGTGTAGTCTTTCTACCATTCCATTCGCCTGCGGGTGGTATGCGGTTGTACGTATGCGGTGCGTTCCTAGAATACTGGTAAGTTCGCGAAAGAGCTTGGACTCGAATTGAGTACCTTGATCTGTTGTCATTTCACTTGGTACACCAAATCGGGATACATAATTTTGGATGAAAGCTCTTGCTACGGTTGCAGCGCTTATGTCTTTAATCGGTATAGCTTCAGGCCATCTGGTAAATCGATCGACAATTGTTAATAGGTACGCATAACCGTTTGATGGTGGAAGAGGGCCAACTAGATCTATGTGTATGTTTTCGAAACGGCCGGATGCAATAGGAAATCGACTAATCTCTGATTTTGTATGTCGGCCTACTTTGGACTTCTGACATGAAGAACATGATTTACACCATTCGTTACTATCTTTGTTGATTGAAGGCCAAAAGTATTTGGAAGTTATTTTCTTCCTTGTGGCCCGTGTGCCTGAATGAGACAAGTTGTGAGTTGTGTCGAACACGATCTTGCGAAGAGACGTAGGGATAAATGGACGTATATTCTTTGTGCTAGTTTCGCACCAAATTTGTTCGTCAGTTATTGGGACTTTTATGAGTTCCAGTTTGAACTTTGAGTTCCTTGGCCTTGAGTCCGTGAGTAGACAGCGTAGCTCGTCGTCATTTTTTTGCGCTTGAATTAGTGATTTAGTGTTGAATGTATCATTATCAACTGATTCATTGCAATTGCTGGCTGGCCGCGATAACAGATCTGCCACTGTGTTATTTTTTCCCGATATATGTCGTATATCACACGTAAATTGCGATATATAATCGAGGTGTCGAGCCTGTCGAGGACTGCGTTCGGATTTGGAAGTGATGGCGTTTGTTAGTGGGCGGTGATCTGTGTAGATTCGAAATTCTCGCCCTTCAACAAAATGACGGAAGTTTTTAATAGATAAGTAGATGGCAAGCAGTTCACGATCGAATGCTGAATATTTTTGTTCTGCTGTAGTCAGTTTTTTCGAAAAAAAACCGAGTGGTTCCCATTGATTATTGTTAAGCTGCTGTAACACTGCACCAACTGCTATGTTCGAGGCATCCGTAGTGATGCTGTACGTTGCTTCCTCTAATGGGTGAGCGATTAAGGTTGCGTTAGCTAGGGCAGCTTTAGCATTTTCGAAAGCAGTTGTCTGGCCATGAAAAGGTATGTTTTTGCTTTGTCTTTTTCTGTGCAGCAGCTAAGTGGGAGAAAATTGGTGCTAACAGTTCAGACAGTTTGGGTATGAATCTATTATAGAAGTTGATCATGCCCAAGAACTGTTGCACTTGTCGCACTGAAGTGGGTGGTGCGACATTTAAGATTGCTTCGACGCGATTTGATAATGGAGCGATGCCTATGGGAGATATGGTGTGTCCTAGGAACTCGAGGGACGAAACACCGAATATGCATTTTGATGGTTTGATTGTAAGACCAAAGTCGGATAAACGTTTCAAGACTATTCTTAGATGTTGCTTGTGTTCTTCGTCCGTCTTGCTAGCGATTAGCAAGTCGTCAATGTATACGAAGACAAAGTTGAAATCTTTCACTACTTCATTAATAAACCTTTGAAAGGTTTGACTGGCATTGCGTAATCCAAATGGCATTCGGAGAAACTCGAAGAGGCCAAATGGTGTCGTTATCGCCGTCTTATATATATCATCTTCAGCTACTGGTATTTGGTTGTATGCCCTGACTAAGTCGATGCGTGAAAAGATTGTACATCCTCGAAGTTGCATGCTGAAACTGTGGATGTGAGGAATTGGGTACCTGTCTGGTATAGTTATGGCATTCAGACGTCGATAATCGCCACAGGGTCTCCAGTCTTCACTGTCTTTCTTTGTCACCATGTGAAGAGGTGACGAGACAGGTGACGAGGATGGGCGACAAATGCCTAGCTCTACCATATGATGAAATTCCATCAAGGCTGCTTTATGCCTGGTAGGATCTAAACGTCTTGGTTTAGAAATTGGTAATTGGCCTTTGGTAACAATGTGGTGTTGAACCGTGTGTTTCACTGGTAAGTTGAAATTTTGTTGTTGAGTCAGCACTGGGAATTCGTAAATAATTTTACCAAATTCATTTTCAGATGAAAAACTACGAATTGATGGAATATCTGAAGTGATGCATTGTGCGATGACAGATATGTCCGTGTTAGAATCGATGAGGCGTTTGCGCTTTAAATCTACTACGAGGTTGAATTTATTTAGGAAGTCCGCACCAATTATAGGTTTGTTTACAGCTGCGAGAGTGAATTGGTGGATGAAGTTTCTACGCAATCCCAAGTTAACTTTAAGCAGTTTCGTGCCAAAAGTATTAATTTGTGTACCATTGGCTGCAGATAGAGAGATATCGGAAGTTGTTTTTGCATTTTTGTATAGAATATGTGGTAGAACCGACAAATCTGCACCGGTGTCTATAAGAAAGGTTAGTTTGTTATCCAAATCCTTTATAAATAGTCGGCGAGAAGAATTAGGAATCCCACTGTTTGCCGTCTGAACAGTTGGGCTTATTAGTTTTTTGGATTGCTGTCACTTTGATCTCGCGTTGTATGGTAACTCTTTCGAATGAAATTGCAAGGTTGTTGACAATTGATAGCCTTGGTGCCAAATTTGGCGTGGTACCAACAAAGGTTTTTTCTGTGATCGCTTTTCGATCTTCTCCGATTCTGACTTGAACGTATTTCTTGAGACCGGCGGTATCGTTTATCGCCAATTTGAAAAGATTTCATAATGGATTTCATATCTTGGATCTCACGTTCTAGTTTACGAAAGTTCATTTCTTGCTGTCGAGCAAAATTATTTGAATGGCTAGTAGTAGGTAAGCTTACGGCTGAAATGTTCTTTGAAACGTCTGACGCTTCCCAGATTTTGTCCGCTAGGTGGGTTATCTCAGCTTCACTTTTGTCTGAAAGTGGAATTAACGCGACATTGATCACTTGTGGGAGTCGCCTCAACCACAACTTTCTCACCAATGTATCGCCAATGGTGCCTGAAGTGCCTGCTAGCTGTTTAAGCATGCGTAAGAAATCAGATGGCTTGCGACCTCCGATTTCCTCACTTGATAGAAGTTTTTCTAAGCGTCTTTCCTCACTTAAGGAGTGCCGATCTATCAGTGTTTGTTTTAAATTTTTATAAAGTTCGGTTTGCGGGGGATTTTGAATAATGTCAAGAACTGAGTCTAGTGCTTCTTGCGGTAGCGCTGCCAGAACATAGTTGTAGCGATGAAAATCTCTATTGATTTTGCTAACCGCAAACTGAGCTTCAGCTTGAACAAACCATGTCACTGGTGAATTAGCCCAAAAAGTGGGTAATTTTATCATAGCACTAGTGGCTTGCACTTCGCTGGAGTTGGAGTCGGAGGAGTTGTTGGTATTGTCTTTGTTTTCTGTTGTGGAGTTATTTGGATTTGAATTTTCCTCCGACATTATAAACACGGAATAAAACTATTTGTTTAGTTCACTAGAAATTAAATTTTGAGATCAAATCTCACCAAGATTGCTTAATGCCGTAGAATTGTACTGGCAGGTAACGCGGGATTAATATTTACGCAGCACTAGGATTAAAATCTTCGCTAAATACTAGAAAGAATTTTGAGAAATTATTGCAGAGCTCTTTTGATGTTATAACACACACTATGAGAGAGATTGTTGACGAATTAATAGAATTACTTGATACCGTGTCACTGCGCTGTTCTGTTGAGTATAATTTACAATCTGCATAACAGTTTGACGCATTGACGAAATGATTTGTCGTGAATAGTTTAGATTTATCTGAAACTCACTATTTTGTATTGACAAAATTTATATTGTAAATATTTGTAATATAATATTAATATATTTGAAGAACACTATTTGGAAAAAAAAATTTTTGTTATCTAATATGTAAGGTTAATTTCTCTGAAAAAAAAACTATTGAAATATCTATAATACTATGAATTTATGTCTAATAAAGTTATTAAGTTATTACTAAAAATATCTAAAATAACTATTACTAAGTAATAATGATTTTACAGCAACAGAAAATTTCACACTACTGAATACTTATGTGCTTGACGTGTTCCACTTGATGATATTATGCCGATTCCTTGAAAGGTAACTTTAATCGTGAAGTATCGATACTTTGCCGTTGGTCGCTATTAAAGCGCGCTAGATACTTTAAAGATTGCTGCTATGCCAATACCATTTTAGTGATTTTCCAGCTGGTTGCCACTTGTTGAGGGTGAATGAGTGCCAAATGTATACGTGTACGCTGCACTTGTATGAAGTTATGTTGATGTGCTTGCTCTTACTGCTGATGATTAGAGTTAACGCACTGGGAACGTTGTGTACTCTAATGTTGTGTGAATGTGATGCTCAATCTATAGCACGAACACTGGTGATGTGTGTGTACCGTGCGAAGTACGATGAAAGATGATGCAGTTAGTGATAACTGTATTGTATTGTGCAGTTCCAAGCACACTGGATTTTGCAATTATAATAATTTTGCAAGATGAATGCAGGCTATTAAACAGCTTTCGCTTTTTTTTTTCACTTTTTAGGTTGCTTGATATTGCGCTTGTCACTACACGCCGGTCGAGGTCACCAATTGTTGGGGTCAAAAGCAAATTGATACAAAAACAACTTAAGCGTGCACTTCGCTGATTACTTCATTTATTTACTATCAATAAGTAACACTACAAAGAACAATTACTTCTATGACTTGAATTAAAATATTAGAACTCCAACATACTTTTGCTTTATACTCGGCGGAACGACAGTGACAAGCGGCTTGACTAACAGACTGAGACTGAGTGAAGATAACTCAGCTAAGCTAGCGTCGAGTGCGCTGACTACTTTTCTCATTATGTGTGTGCGTGTATTTGTGCTGTGTTTATCTCGGACTGATGGTATTGCCAAGACAATACTTCGGACAGAAATGCGATGTTGGTGAATTGATTGATGGAATGAGTTAATTCAGTTCGATACCCTACAATATAAAGGCAGAGTATGCCAAAGTAGATGTATGGCAGAATATGTCGATGTTGAATTTTGCTAAGGCAGAGTATGCCGCTGTAGTAGCATGATGGCAGGGTATGCCGATGTTGAATTTTGCTAAGGCAGAGTATGCCGCTGTAATAGCATGATGGCAGAGTATGCCGATGTTGAGAAATAAAAAGACACCTTTCGATAGTCAGATTAAGTCTAATTTTTATTGAACAGTATCAGCTTATTTATATAAAAATGATTAGAAAGGAATCAATATTTCTTTACAATTCTAAAGGGGGGATTATTGCAGAATTGCAATATACAAAATTAATAATCAGAAATTGTAGTGTCAGCATTTCTGATCACACAATTTCTGAATGAGTCAAAATGTATCGATATGTATGTAAAGCAATGACTTCAGGTATGACTATTTTATCAATGAAGAATTATGCTTACATAGCAGAATTTGTTTGCGTTGCAAATTCTTCTTGAGGTCGAGCAATTTGTTTTGTTTTTATTTTCTTTTAATTATCGTTTCGATAATTGTTTATTTTCCTTGTCTGTGGTCATGGCTTTACAGTGCATTGGTTCGGTATGTAATCTTATCTATTTGAGGTGACATAAATTTGAACTGAAGGGTTTATAGGTATATACATACATTACAACTTGCAGACATGGAAGTGTTCTGGTTTTAACCGATTCCACGTAGGAACTAACACCAGGTTCATGCAATTTTGAGCATAATGTTGCACACCTCGCCTCACAAGAACTGTTCTTATAGACCAGGACTGACACAAATATTCCTACTGCGATGCTCCGATCTTCCACAACCTCCTAGCTCGTCGGTGGGCGTGGTCGGAAGACCGGTATTGCAAAGCAACTCGCGGATAGTTAACCAATTAAAAAAAAATTCTACTTTCTCTCCACCCGGCTTCCATATAAACCGACTTCTTTAAGGCACTTTCACATCAAAAACAAGAATCGAAAAATGTAAACCGAGAAACTCAATTTATTTCACTTTAAAACAAGATTTTTGCTACAATGATTAATAATATAATGCAAATGGGATAAATGTCTGCTGAATTTAAGCCAAACAAACATTGTTCCCCTACTTTTATATAAGTGACCAAATGTTCCTCTTGATCCCGAGCAAATACAGACGTAAAATTACCCATTCCTTTCTGTTCCGCTGAACTATCTCGTTCTTCTCAGCATTTTTCAGCATGTCCCTCCAGACCCCATTTTGCCCCGACTTGTGTTTGGAAAAAATATTATTTAAAAACTTACATTGAAACTTAGCTAATAACCTAGGCAGACGGGCAAAATCAATGATCATTCGTTCATAATTGAATTTTTCAAAAATCGATTATTTTTATTATTATTATAAATAGAACTAATCACGTTGCAAATATTTGTAATGCCGCGTACAGAGCTACAGACTGAATTAGAATGAACGCTATTTTCCCTCGCGGCTTACCACCAGCCGACGCTCTGCACCCTGCATAAAACAAAACTGAACATAAGCACATGGCGTGTTCCTAAAACTCAATCGGGTGACATTTTCTTGGAAAACTTAAAATTAGTAGTAAGATGGAGATTTCAATGCAGATAACTTTATAAAATTTTTATATATTTTCCAGCGGTCAAAAGACCGCTCACGGTAGATAACGGTATAGCACATATGATTATCAGGAAAAATGAAAGAAGTAGAGAGATAGATATTGAAAATTTATCTAGCTATATATTATAAAAAAAGTCATGCAGTAAGTTCAAGAAAAATGAAAAACTGGAATTTAACAATGTTCAGGAATCTGCTTCATACCTGAAAATAGAAGAAATCAGCAATAACTTAATGAGCACCTGTCCGGTCCAGCCATGCTTTGAACATATGTTTTTAGCTACTTTAACATGCCATAGTATCTCTCATTTGTTGCTGTCGACACCGGCAATGTTGCGAGTAATTAACAATCGACAACTGATTGGGAAATATACTAATTACATCGCATTAAACCTCTATGGCACTAACAGCGATATTTTAAATTCTGATGCCTGTAATGAGTGATCAAAGCTATAATCAAAAGTGCATCCAACAAGGTTATAAGCAAAGTGATCCGATAATAACCTTCTGTATCTGCTTTATGACATTTCCTAGGAACCAAAGGGACTGGATGTATTTCAACCTTAGTGTTCAGGAAACTGCTGGAGATTTTCGTTGCGGAGTCAGCACCTCTGCAAGAAACAAAAAAAAACCACAAAGAATCGAGTTCTTGATTAAAATTTTATAAAATTATACTACCTAATAATTATTGTTGTCCCACACAGCAAAATACACAAACATTGAACATGTCAGCTGTCGCACGTCACGCGAATATTTTCATACAGTGAGCCACCTTAGAGAAATGAAACACATTTTAAGATAAAATGGAAGGAAAATACGTAGTGGAACGAAAATAGTGCCATCTACATTGCACTAGAGACATCGAATCTAACACAAATTCCGTGATTCAATCAAATTTCCCTGAATCAAGTTCGAGGAAGTAAATATGAATCGCAATCTTATTCGATATACTGTATAAATTAATTTGTTTTCGTTGCAAGTAAGTATATTTAACAAAGCGAAAATCATTTGATACCATATTGATTGAAATTAACATAAATTAGTTTAAATTACTTAAAATATATTTAGCAAAAACAGCTTGATAGCAGCAATGACTAAAATGGTAACACTGCATAAACACATGATGAGTTGCAGTTGCTATGCTGGGTTATTGTTGCTATGCTAGGTTATTGTTACTATGCCAATTATTGTTGCCATGCGCCTTTGACTACCGTTCTTTGGTGCCGTGTGCAAACCATGGCTATATAAACTGCAATTTAACTTGACTCGACCTCTTTTTCATTTTGGCAGTGGAGTGAGTGACTCGATAATTTTTTCTTAGTGGTATTTCCTAGTGTTTTGAATTTTTATTAACAGTCTAACACTTTGTTTGGTTGACAATTAAAATAAAATTTTCTTATTCTGGGTTGCGACTAGATTAGGAGATTTATTTGGATAGCGACTAAATAAAGATTCTTATTACGGGTAACGACTGTAATAAGACATTTTACTAACACTAAAGACTTTATTGTGGGTAGCGACTACAATAAAGATTCTGATTACGGGTAACGACTGTAATAAGAAATTTTACTAATACTATACACTTTATTGTGGGTAGGGACTACAATAAAGATTCTTAGTACGGGTAGCGACTGTAATAAGAAATTTTACTAATACTATACACTTTATTGTGGGTAGCGACTACAATAAATATTCTTATTACGGGTAGCGACTGTAATAAGAAATTTTACTAATACTAAACACTTTATTGTGGGTAGCGACTACAATAAAGATTCTTATTACGGGTAACGACTGTAATAAGAAATTTTACTAATACTATACACTTTATTGTGGGTAGCGACTACAATAAAGATTCTTATTACGGGTAACGACTGTAATAAGAAAATTTCTAACAAAACACTTTGTTGTGGGTACCGACTACAATAAAGATTCTTATTACGGGTAACGACTATAATAAGACAATTACTAACAAAACACTTTATTGTGGGTACCGACTACAATAAAGATTCTTATTACGGGTAACGACTGTAATAAGACAATTACTAACAAAACACTTTATTGTGGGTAGCGACTACAATAAAGATTCTTATTACGGGTAACGACTGTAATAAGAAAATTACTAACAAAACACTTAATTGTGGGTAACGACTACAATAAAGATTCTTATTACCGGTAACGACTGTAATAAGAAAATTACTAACAAAACTCTTTATTGTGGGTAACGACTACAATAAAGATTCTTATTACGGGTAACGACTGTAATAAGAAAATTGCTAATAAAACACTTTGCTGTGGGTAACGACTGCAATAAAAATTCTGTGGGTTTCGACTGCAGTAAGAACTACTCACCTCACTTTATTCTGGGTATCGACCAGAATAAAGAATATCCCAATCCCAACCTTTATTAAAGTTATTGCAATCAAGTCAATCAACCGCAAAACATAGATCAGGTGAGTACAAAGTTTATTGCAACAACATTACTATATTTATTACATATCTTATATTTTCCGTTTATGGAAATTTGATAAAGTGAGCTATTAGTATTTTACATTTATCGAGTATTAAAGCTCTAGTTTATAAGTGTAGTGTATAATTTGTAGACATACAATTAAAACCATTACCAGCGGCATCAATTCTCACCACATTTTTCATTTATTGCATGTACGCTCTGACTACGGGCAGTACAAACAATTTTGATCAAAGTCTCAAAAGCGGTCATTTGACCGCTCTGGTAGGTTTAGTGTTAATACCGTGTGCCGCTGATAAGATTTTCGTCGTGTAAAAAGGCAAGAACGTTCTTGCGTTCATCGTCGGGAAAGCTTATTTTGCATCTTAGCGATAAGCTAGCCATGTTTTTAAGCATGGTTAGCTTAGGATAATTTTCAGGGACTGAAGGTGTACGTGTATACTACGTGTATAACATTTTTTTCTATTTCAGAGTTATTAAAATGGTTTGTTAAGCCTTTGTATATATATTTATGTACACGGAAAGAAAAGTCTTCTGATATTGAGTAAAAAAATAGTATAAATCAATCAAATAAGCGCTATCGGTTTTGCGTCTATAAAATAATTATTCATTTCAAGAAAATATTTCTTTTAAATAAACAAAAAAAAAATTGTTATCAAATAAAATTAGGTGGATTCAAGCAAACTATTTTCTTATTTTAATCCAACTGTGTTTAAAATCAAGAATAAGATATTCTTGAACTAATTTAAATTTGCTAGAATCAAGAAATTGTTTTGCTCAAACTTTTCCTACATGATTTTTAAATTAAATATACCATTGATATATATTTAAGAAGAATATATTTAGTCTAACCAATAAATGATCAAATCATTCGAGAGATATTGTTTATATTATGCCCAGTTTTCTTAATGTACACAAATATATACACATAAGGCCCACATATCCCACATGTAGCTCACTGGAAACGTTTACGAAAATTAAGAGGAATAGTAGCTATTTACTAAATGAAATTAAAAAACAGTTTAATGCACTTCTTCAATATATTGCAATACACCACCAAATACAATATCTTACAGGTTTCATTTTCAAAATAAAATAAAATTTCAATATTTTTAAATTACAGAATTGCACATCAATTAATTGCTCACAAGTATCTCACAGTAAACAATTTTTACAACATTTAATGTTGGAAATTAATTGCCAACACTAAATATTGTGAAATCAAATACCCAGATTTTACCTAAATTTTAGTATACATTGTAAGACAAAGTCACTATGCGTTTAGAATTACATTTAAAAAAATTCAGCTCTCACTGCCAAACAGGTAAATTTAAATATTTTGCAATACAAAATTTAAAATGGTTTGTAAAATTGCAGTGTGCGAAATTTAGAAATAAATAGGTATGAAGGGACAGTTAAATTAAGTTTATTTAATGATACATTTTGGATTTAAAAGTGAATATCTCACAATTTAAAATTAAATTGCAAATGTAACTGTTTCAAGTGTTAAAATTTAATTTTGAGTGCAGTAAAATGTATTAATACATTCAGTGGATGTTATTCCGAAGGTAGATTCGATTTCAGCTGACTTCATTAGAACCCAGAAAACTCTAAATGCGAAAAACTACTCGATGCATATAATCTTGGCTACTTTGTCTCTTCGGTTGATAACCGATAGAGAATTTTGTACCAATTTAGGCTTGTTGTTTTCTTGTGATTTTACTACTTTGCGTCAATTAAAACCGCCTAATATTCGTCAGAAACGTCCACTTACCACAGTATGCATTCCTTCCAAATTGCAGAAGCCTGGGTACTGAAATTGTGTAAGTTAGGAAGGTGTTCTAATTATTAAATCAGGCTAATTTAAAATAAAATTGAAATGATATCTTATAAAATTTATTTATAACGAAAAACAAAATACGTTATTCAAAACGCTATAATCATTTTGAACATAATTAGAAAATAACTTACTTCGTATAAATACTAGGTATATTGTACATAATAATATCGCTATATAGATATTGTTAATATTGCTTGTTGAATACAGCCGTTAAAGTCTTATTTTATACACTTTAATTTTATTGAAAAAATTGCACATTATTTTTATTAAAGGGTAATTGTCGTTCTCGACCATATACATACCACGTACTTCATAAAAATTCAAGTTCAAAACAAAAACATATTAGTTAGTATTTTAATTGACATTATAAGATTATCAAACCGAACAATGGCTTTCAAGATGGCAAAAAATTAAGTAAAATCTAAGGAAAAGAAAAAAATTAAGAACTAAGAAAATACAAAGTGCTTCATTCTTAAGTCATTGCATTTTACTCCGAATTTTCGAGAATGTTTATAAAACGCATAACTTTGGCCATTGCCGTAATATTTTTCTTTTTTCCTCTCGATTCCTCTGTGTACATTTTAGAATTATGACCACTAAATATTGAACAACAGTGAACTTTAGATTATTATTATTATTTATATCAATAATTGTAGCTTGATTAAAGACGCACACACGTAACCTCGGTAATCATATAAGGAACTACCGGGGAGCAAAATTAGTGATGGTACGTCTAGGCACAAGGCCAGCAAAATGGAAATGCATTAATCGAAATGCGTACTTGACCTAGTGACGCAAGTCACAAATAGCAAGAAAATGCAACGCATCATTCTCGATGCATACAAGTGCGGTCAGCGACACTGTGCTTTCGTAAACAAACCATAGATATGGGTCAAACATTTCTTCTGGAAGTAAAAATGCAAGGTCGGGCATATTACAACTTTCGTAATTATATGCACCGTAGAATTAACATAGATATAATTATCGATTAAGCAAACTATATATTTTATATAAATAGAATTAACCGGATAAGAATAAAACAATTTAAGTTGAAGTTAGCAAACAATATAAGCAACACGGAGTTTTCTTTTATTTGGGAGTTCTGCTACCTAGCTGCTCCCCATCCATACACATGGAGTAAGTGCTTCATAGCCGCTTCAACTAAACTCAAGGAGTTAATGCTCACTGAGCTGCTCCTCTTAAATAACGTTAAGAGTAAAGCCCATAGGCTGCTCTTCGTATACCAAGAAATGCCAGTACATATCAATTTGGGTTATCACAATGCGTTTTATTCAAAATTTTTGTTTAAGCTATCAGCTATAAGAGAACTGTCAAAAAAGTCGGAGAACATTCACCCAGAATAGGAATATAGTCTATTCTTGGAGTGGATTACCGCCATAAAAACACCACCGTTAAATATATTTCGTTTCTACGCATTTTATTCATTTTTACATTTCTCAGTTCTGATGAACTATGATAACAGTCGCTGTATTTTTACCTTAATGCAATGCTGAATTTAATTAATAATAATAATAATAAATTGACAAACTTCATCACGCTGTTTTTTTGTTGTTAACATTTTAATTTTGAAGTAAGTGAAAGCAGCTAACTGAAATACGTAATTTTTAATAAGTTTTAGGTTTGTTTTCTTTATAAGCACTAGAGCTATTGAATAAATGTGTAGTACTCTGTTATGCATACTAAAACTAATTACCTACTTACTATAATTGTAATAATCCCTCGCTTTTGGATTATTTCTTTGTATGTTGATACCAATAATGTCCTTTTTCATAATCAGATAACATCCCCTAGTATATTTGATCATGATTTTATTTATTTGTCTTACAACATTTGCTTCTCACCTTTGTCTAATATAATTAAATTCCTTTCTTACGATAAAGTTGATGTACAAAATTTGCTTGAGGAAGCTTTCACCCTTCTTTGGGTTTGTATTCGGGACTCTTCTTGAGTGGAGGAGCAATTGAATATTTTTTATGGTTTCATATCATTTCTTCACGACAAATTTGCACCTTTGCATATAAAACGGATTACTCCAAATCGTATTCCATGGTACTCTCGTGAAATCGAGTGTCTAATTGCTCAAAGAGAACAACTTTTTCGTAGGTACAAAATATGTAAGTCGGAGGAATGTTTTTCCAGGTACAAAGCAATTAGAAATAAAATAAGACGAACACTGCAATTAAAAGGACAAAGAAGAACTTTTTCAATAACATATTAAATCCATCGCTGCCTTCTAAGAAACTTTGATCTAATTTGAAGCGGTTTGGCGTATGCGGAAAGGGTTTTCCACCTTGTGGCTTGAATACTGATGATGTTAATATTTATTTTACTACACCCTGTAATGTAATATTTCCTCAACACAACCCCTTCCTAATATCAGTTTGAACGGGCAGGTCACAGCAGCTTCAGTTTTCGATGTGTATCACATGAACAGGTTTTCAAAGCATATCCGTTAAGTCCGTCTCCATCGGGTCAGACGATATTGCACCATCATTTTTCAAATTGCTATTGCCCGTAATTCTTCACAGTTGAGTTTATATTTTTAACTCTTACCTCACATTTTCTGAGTTTCCTCAAATATGGAAAAATGCTTTTGTTATACCTTTGGCTAAATGCTCTGCACCCAAGACAGTCTCTGATTATCGGCCAATAAGCTTACTTTGTTATCTTAGCAAAATTCTTGAAATATTAATGAGCTCGCAAATTCTCCAGTATGTGTCGGATAATAAGCTCATTTCGAAATGCCAGTCCGGTTTTCGTTCTGGCCATAGCAGGGAAACTGTCTTGTTGAAAGTTTCTTCTGATATACGCAATTCACTGGACAGTGATTTGTTAACAGCTTTAGTACTCCTCGACTTCACTAAAGCATTTGATTCCGTCGATCACAGTTTACTTTTATCGAAACTGCAAAAAATGTATAATTTTTCTCATTCCTCTTGTAGAATGATTTCAGATTTCCTTTTCAACCGCTCTCAGTATGTTAAAGTTGGAGATGCTAAATCGAAGTGGCTTATTCATAAATGATCTTCCTGATATTATTGAAGACGTGAACATTCACATGTATGCTGACGATGTTCAGACATATCTATCGTCGAATTGGGTTAATGGAGGACTGCATACACCGAGTTAACCGTGATTTAATAAATATCTCTCACTGGCCACTAGCAACCGACTCTTGTTACTCTTCTAAAGGAGAGATCTAGTGTTTTCAGAACTTCCACTATATATCTTAATGGAGTACTTTTGCGTTATGCCAGGAAGGTTAAGAATCTTGGGTTTTTTTTCAATAGTAAATTGGAGTGTTGTGACCATGTTAATTCCTCATTACAAAAGATTTATGGCGGCCTTCGATTGCTTCGTCTGTCGAGTAGTCTGCTCCAGGTTGAGTTAAAGCTAGCTAAGGCACTGCTAATTCCACATTTCACTTTCTGTAGTACAATTCATTCGCGGCTTAACTCTGCGTGCAGTCGTAAGTTAAATATAGCTATCAATGATTGCGTACGTTTTGTTTATGGTTTAAGACGACACGATCACGTTTCTGCTTATAGAAATTCAGTACTAGGATGCTCTTTAAATACATACTTAGAAATAAGAGCATTAGTTTTCCTACGCAATTTGATAATCTCTAAGTTTCCTTCGTATTTATATAGTCACTTACAATTCTTGCAATCGTCCCCGTCATGTAAGTCTTTGGATTCCTCGGCACGTTATGTTGTTTGGCAACGTTCTTATTTGTCCGTTATTTCCCGTGTATGGAATTCCCTTCCGGTTACTGTTAGAGGGCAAACTCGGACATTCGATTTTAAGAATGAACTGAAGCATTTTCTGGATTCTTCCTAAACTCAGTTTTAGTTTTATTTGATCTTAAATTTAATTAAATTCTTTGTTTTTTTTTCTCTTGCACTATATTTGAATTTCCAATTTTGTACTGTACTAGAAAAAGATGTAGTCTTTTGTACAAATCCTTGAATAAATTATTATTAGTATTAAAAAAAAAAAAATTAGGCAACTATAAATTAAGTATTAACAAGTGCACAATAGGTGTATTACCTTTTAATAATTTCATGGTTAAAAATCCTTTGACTTCTATGTTCTTTTGCTGAGTATGCCAGGAAAGACTTATAGCGACTTCGTCCTCCATTAATTTTCTTAAATTCAAATTAATGAATTTAGTTATATTATTTTCTCTGCATGAGCTATACATATGTTTCTGGTTAAAAGAGAAAATAACTTATGTATTATAATCGATAATCAAAACGTTTTAGTATCTTACCAAATTATTTTCCACCTTATTGTCAGATTTACAATCTGCTTCCAATTCTTTAAAACAATCTGCGGTTTTGTATGGGAGGCTAAGTGAAGTATCATCTTCTTCTCGATTAGTATTAGCAATGAGACAAAGATCATTAAGACCAGTTCTCTTAATATTGTTTTTTTGATTTCGAATCAGACCGTCACATGTATTTTGCAGAGCATTCATTTTAATTTCCATACGGTCGTGTTTTTCGGAATCTATAAGTAGACAGAAGTTATATGATAACAATTCTCCTCCGCCAAAAGCATGAGTCAACAATTAATTGACTTCTCTGCTCCTCTTCGAACGTCAGTTTGAATATGCTTAATCTGCATTGATATGTGATATATGATAGTTGAATATTATATGCTAAAAATTGCACTTCGACGCATCATGAACCAATATTCTGGTGAACATTAAAATGCTATTACCTCGAAACTGTGTTTCTGTTTATACGCGTTTTTTTCAAGGAGGCCTGTAGTGGTAAATTACAAGACAACATATCCTTTAGCATTAAAATAAATTTGAGTATTCCTACTTGCTTCATATATAGGTAAAGGCACATGCTACCGACAAGCTCGTTACCGGAAACGTGGAAAAGAAACAAAATATGTGTTTATGTTATATATATTTAGATGTTTCTGAACTATTAAGAAAAATAATACTTATAATATATTAATTAATACAGACATTTTTTTCTGTCGATATACCCAGTAACTGGAGCTGGCTGGTAATAGGTGCGTTAACTCTCTTATTGTATTCAATTGGACTGAATTGCGTGGAAAAATTATGAAAACACAACAGCATAAAAAATCAAAACCAAGTGCATGCAAATAATAGCTTACCATTGCTTAAAGAGCTACATGGAATTATATTTTCTGTAGATATATAGTCTTCAGATGAAATTCGTCTGGCTTTTGGCGGTCGCTGTGTAGACGTATGTGGCAATTTATTTTTTTATTTTAAGAAAATTAATATAGCCTAATTCTTCTTCAGACCAATTAAAGCTGCCATCGTCATCATTTTCTTCTCTAGAGTCTTTCTTAGTAGATGTAACTGAAATTACAAAATAAATTATTGTTATTGTAGACATAATTTAGATATATCTACCTGATTTATTAAGTACAAGTTTTTTCTGCGACAGCGACATTACAAAAATCTGGAAAGGAAAATATCTAGTGCATAACAGGGACGTAAATAGTTTTAGAAGAGCATTAAAATTCCATAATTTTGCATTTGCAAATTCTTCAAGCAAATTGATTAAGTTATCTTCACAGGCAAAATAAATTTTTAAATTTTTAAATCGGAAGATATGATTGGTGAATGAAATAAATTATGCAAATTAAGAACAAAATACCCAGATATATATACATCACAATTTCTTGCTCTAATTTGTACAATTTTAAATATTTTGACATTAATGCAACAAAAATTATTTGGTGTAAAACTGAAAATTTCCAATTCCTATGCAATATTTCACGATAAAGTGATCCACTTAATTGCCAATTAAGAGTAGCATATGGTGAAATTTCTTCTTTTGGAGAAATATGTGCCTGTATTTCAAAAAGCCTATTCTGTAATTGCTGTAGAGGCTGAGATTTCTTTTTGATTAATTTTTTTATACCCTGTATATAGTTCTCAAATTTAAATGTACTAAAATTGTCTAAGTTCCCAAATCTTAAAACGTCATTGGTTAAATGTATCAAGTTGTGGACATTATAGGACACCGAACTAATTGCATAGAGTTGCGAAATTTTTTTTACATATTTTTGTATTATTTTAGAGGCACATTGATTATTGTGAATGCACTCTTTTTCGCCACATAAAACTCGCCCAGCAGAAAATAATAATAAGAAATGGTTGTAATTGGGTTCTGGTAGTATACCTTTTAGGACAAAATAGCCGTAGCTCGGTGGCTTTCCACCTGTCCAATTCGTAAAGCTTTCTAGAAAACTCTGGGGTGATACATGTCTTAAAAGCATTTAACTGTTCATCTAAAGAACTGATTTGTTTCTATGAAAAAAGAAAGAATTTTTTGTTTTTTTATATAGACCCAATACTTAATTTTTTGTCCCATAACACTAAGAAGGACGCAATGCATATAGTCCACAGGGAACTGTGATACGCAACCTATATCAAGTTTTTCTAATATGATCTGGTTTATATTTTTTGGTGGTGTTGTGGTTGGTTTCGACTACGGAATCCAACGTCTGTTCGCAAAGGTTTGTCTATTTACAGGTAAGTGACTCCATGCTCGATATAATGACTCTCGATTTCACATCAACAAGGATTTAGCAGGAGCGTCACATATAAATGCACGAATGCTTACATTTACTAAATTATTGTTGTTCCTAATTCCCTGTATTGGTAATTCGTTCATTTCATGGACAAATTCCTTCAGAAAAACATCTATATTACAGGGTTTACTAGGCGCATGGAATGCTCCGATTAAAAAGACCTCACTGTATCCCTTAACGTTTCCCAATATTGGCCACAATTGACTGTTTGAACTTTTGGATAAGGGAAGACCATCTATTCCAATATCCAGTTCAATGTTTGAACCTAAATATTTGTGCACTTTAAAAAAGTTTTGCAATTGATAAGCAATACCGATATGCAGATATGAACCATTAGACACGGATAATAAATTAGTTTTTTCTGCAGTTTCTTTTAGAGTTCAGCAATCTTTTGGTAGATTTAAATTATGATTTCTTAAAACTTTTAACAAATCATTCATTGCCTCATTTGTTGAATTAAACTTGGCATACCACTCAGCCAAATCACTTTGTAAACTTTTCGAGCATTCTTCAATGTCGGCTGCATACTCATCTGAACTAAAGCAGTTGATTTCTACAGAAGTGTCTTCTGAAGCTGACGAATCCAAATTGGTAGTGGGGTTTGCCTCATTTAGGTCGTAAAAGTTGAAACTTTTTGAACTTCCGTCTATGTTAGTGTATTTTTCCACGGGAAACGCAAAAGATAGGAGAATTTCCACCTCATTTTTAATTTTCCTGTTTTTATTACTAAGTGACATGCCTGCTTTTTTAATTATCTCAATTCAGAAAAGAAAATATATCTAGATTTCCAATTATTGGGATAAGACCAAAGCCAAGTAAGAAATTAAAAAATTAAAATGGGTAATAACAATTCCTTTTCTACAATACAAGCCTTAGTGACAAAAGTAAATTGCTGAGGGATAAGCAATTATTATAGCTGATTATGAATCTTAATATTGTTTACAATTTCTCCAGCAGTGCGGAATAATTGGACATCCTGGAAGAAAAAAGTTACCATAGTAGATTTTGTTTGCGATTTTTTTCTATATTTTTCTTACAGCCCTCTGAAGCAAAGAAAATGCTAAATTGAATAGCGGCACAGAGCCAATATTTAAGAACGAGTTTCTAGTTGCTCGTACAAATTATTAATATAGGAAGAAAGTCGTACCAGAGTAAGGAAAAACTTCAACAAAATGCTTATATTGTGTTAATAATAGCGTCAAGACTTGACCTACTCCGGAAAATCAATTGTCCGTTTATATAGCAAGAACATCCTGTATGTACTTTCTTTGGAATAATAATAAAAAACTATTAACTCTAATAATAACATTAACTACTACCGGTTATATCTTTGGTACCTATTAGTCTAAGTGTACTTCTTCTATGTAATTTATCAATTTCTACTCTATATATTTATTGTTTATTTTGCTAATTTGTCACTATATTTCTACTATTTAATTCTCGAGGTTGCTCAACGTTTCTACGTAGCTTGAGCAGGGCACATAAATAAGTTTTTACATTTAATTCACATGATTTTTAAGCCGGCAAACAACAATAACACTATAACTTACAATGATAAGTTTTTATAATATGTATTCCACAAAACACTAATAGAACCTTCCGGCATTAATATTTAGTCCACTAAACATGCTCTCCGCTAATAAATATCAAAGAAAAAATACTGCAACCAAATGCAAGCCAATAAATAATAATAAAGCACACAACACTAAAAAAACTTTCCGGCAATAATATTTATTAAACACGCTTTCCGCCAATAAATCGCAACGAAAAAATACTGCAGCTAAATGCAAGCCATTAACAATGCGAATAAATGACATCTGTAATGCTGAAAATGGCGTCCTGTAAGCGTGTGTGTGAGAATGCCGTCACTTTTCCAACTGGAATTCCGTCGGAAAATTCCACACCTGGAATTTAAAGCTTACAGAAGATGCGATTTATGTATTATGTTAATAAACAGTAGTACCGGTGACAATAAATTATAACGAAGGCTTAACTAGGTTGCAGTACCTGGTTGGGCGGCAAATAGCATAATCTTCTAAGATTCAAGTTTAATGACTGTACATATATGTACCTGCAATTGACTAATTGCGCTGAAAAGTCACTGATCAAAGAAATAATATAGGTAAATTGATGATCCAATGATTCGACCAAACCAGTAGCGATCTTCAAGATCGATAATCTTAGCACCGAGATTCTCCACACAGCCCCTTCTTTTCTGCAATTTGCAACCAAAAAGCAATCCGCTGGAGTGGCTCCCAAGTGTCTTTATAAAAGCAACTTTTGATAATTTTATTGCAAATCTTCTATGTACATGCGAAAACCAGGAATCAATAAATGATATTAATCACAAACATACAAAAGAAACGTTTCGATTAGCGAAAAAATTAAAAATTTTAGATAGCACAAAATTTGACAATCTACTCACTCTTCTTTTTCATATTGTATTAGTTGAGTGTAATTTAGTTTATTTTATTTTGTTCTTGTTTGTTCCTTAGTTTTTTTTTTGTTTTTTTTTTTAAATAGTTAACTTTTTGCTTTTGCTTTTTATCTTATTTTTAAATTTAGTTTTATATTTCATTTTATACTTTTTCTTTTTATAATTTTTTTTTCCCAATTCACTTTGTACAATAAGATTTTGTAATCTTTATACAGAAATAAATGATTATTGTTATTGTTAATGTTGTTGTTGATGTATTTGTTATCTGCCAAATTTTGTACTAATTTTAATTTTACTCCTTCCAAATTTTAAGTTTTTTGCTACCTTTTTAATCTTCATTTGGGACAAGGCCAGTTCGTGTTTATACGGCGACTCTGTTATAATAGCCATTTTCTCACACCGTCGGCTATTTCTCAATTTTGTCCTGATTTCTTTTGGTATGGGCGTTGTGTCTTGCGGTGATTTAGTACTGAATGATCCTATCGCATTTGTAGCTTTGTCTGGGATTGTTGTTCTGGTCCTACATAACTGAGGTGTGATCGACTCTGATGGCAATACATGGTGTTAAGCACAGGTGAAAATAAAAAAGAATTAAAGATGAATTATTCAGTACTTATTACTTCCCTATTGATCCCTCCAGGTCCACTTCTGATAGTTCGTCATAGATGTCCAGGAACTTATCTGAAATGGAAAATAAACACACATCTTAGTCAGAATCAACTAATTAAATAAAGTATTACAAAAAAACTACAAAAATAAGCCAATTACATGTGAAACTGCTAAGAAACGAATTTCTTGGCAGTACAACAACAAACACATGCAACGGGAAACATTATTATTTGTTGCGAAATTCATATACTCCGCATTCTAAGCATTTGCATGACATGCAGATATGTTGTTATATGCAAATTATATTCGCAACTTGTAGATACATTATAATTAACGAAATTCAACAATTTGTGCCATTGTTGACATTTCGTTAATCACCTTTCCGGCATGAATAATTTTGCAGAATTTGCTTATTTCTGGCAAATTGTTCATGTTGGAACTCACAAATAACTAACATTAAACACTTAAAGAACAATAAAATGTACTTACCTGGATTATTAATCCAGTAAATTATCCAAAACCACAGACACAAACACGGAACTTTAACACATAAATATCGCGACTGTCAACTTAACACGATGAAAAGCTGATTTCATTAAATTGACCGCACTCTTGGGAATACTTAAAAACAGCGAAAGTTACCAGGTAAGCAAATATTCGCGAAAAAACTGAAAGTAATTCCCATAATAGGTGGGAAAGAGCTAGATGTGGAAACGAGATGCAAGAGAAATGAGAATTATTTGCGTTCCAAATGACTTGAAGGAAATTAGTACATTTTTAAGTAATTGTACAAGTCAGGGAAGTACGAAAAATATACTAAATCTGTATTTGTCTTGTGGAACCTATTGCAAAATGGCCGCTATAAAAAGGAGGCAAGCCCTAAGAACCTCCTCAGTTTTTCTACAGTGATCATACATGCAACTTTTAGCATCCGATCAATTTAATAATTTTCTTTTCATTTCAGCAACAAAAGTCATAAAATAAAACATACCCAGGTACTTATTATACTATAAGTGTGTGCAAGTGGTTTGGCAAAAGGACAGGAAGTTTGGGATTAAGATAATTATTGTGTGGATACTGATTAATATATGATTATTAAGGTTTCTTGCATAAAATTAAGCACATGCCTACTTTCGTTATTTTAATAATATATGCAATGAAACATCATCATAGTTAAGTTAAGTTAAGATTAAAGTGAAATAAAATAAGTGCGTAAATTCAAATTCAAATTCAAATTTATTTCATTATTATGATGCTACAAGATTACAATCTTTTATCTGCATCATTAACAGAATGTGGGTTACTACAAGGGTACAAGGACGCCTAAACTAAACGTAAAACTACATAAATAATATACCTGATCAAGAAATACAGGATCTAAAATTGAATTAGACTATATCTAAAGGAATACATTACAGAATGAAACTACTAAAACAACATAAAATACATAAAAAAATAAAAATAAATAAAAATAAAATAAAGATGAAAAAAAAAGTAAAACAAAACAAGAACACGATGTGTCACTGCAAGAAAAAGAGAAAAAAAAACAAATTCAATTAAGAAAATCAGTTACAAGTTTCCTGAATGTGACGATGATGCTGGTTCTTTGAATGTTATGGGGCAATAGATTCCACAGACCAGTTAGTTGAACAATGTTAGAACCCTCATAAATAGTAGTACGAAATCGTGGCATCGAGAGTTTATAACCCCTGGTTGACCGTAGAGGGCGGACCATACTACTTAGATAATGGGGCTGAGAGGTAGCCATAAGGTTATAGAAAAAAAAATGAGGCCCTCCGTTTTAAATACGTGTCCAGTGAACAGCCGAGTAGCGTGAAATTAAGGTGGGAGACATGATCGAATCTGCGTAGCCCAAATATGAATCTAACACAGTCATTAAAAGCGACATTTAACTTTCTACTGCAGTGAGAGTCAAGTTTTGGGAAAACAAGAGAGCCAAATGTAAAGTGCTGTAATACTGGAGACTTAATTAAGTGGCAGCGCATTTTCGGCGAAAGCATGCCAGACGACAACCACAAGCGCCAAAGATTTGTATAAATTTTAGAAAGATTCATTTTAACGTGATCACAGCATGTCATATTTGAGTTAAGAATAACGCCCAAATTGCGAACCTTATTCTTATAAGGAATCGGGATTCCATTCAACGTTATTGCAGGCAGGGCTGACGAGTCAATGATCAATGAAGAGAAGGCAATGTATTTAGATTTGCTTGGATTAAGTTTCAGATTATTTACTTTAGACCAGTTGTAGATCTCATTCAAATCGTCGTTCATTCGAGCCGCACAATCTTCGATTAGTCCTATTGGACGACTTAAATAGACCTGTACATCATCAGCATAAATGTGAATATCAACATCACGTACTACTTTCGGCAAATAATTGATGTACAGGCTGCAGAGCAAAGGTCCCAGAATAGATCCCTGTGGGACGCCGCTGCCGAGGGGGGAGAAAGACAGAATAGTTATTATTATCTAACACTACCCTCTGGAACCGTCCATTCAGAAAGTCTCCCAGCAGGCGGATTGAACTTCTAGAGAAATCAAAGCGGTAGGATAATTTTTCGAGCAGGCTCTTATGGCAAACACTGTCAAAAGCCTTAGAAAAGTCTAAGAGGGCCAGAATGGAAATTTCTCTCTTGTCCAATGCAGCGCGAATGTCGTTTGTGACCTTCACAAGAGCGGTTTCACAACTATGCCTAGGCCGGAATCCAGACTGCCAGCAACTCCATAAATCATTTTCCATTAAAAAGTTCTGAATCTGCCAATACAACAACTTTTCAAAAACCTTAGAAAGAAAACAGAGCAAACTCATGGGCCTGAAGTCCTCTGGTGACGTAGCTAAAGCCTTCTTAGGAATTGGATTAACATTCGCTAATTTCCAGGCTGTAGGGAATTGGCATTTTGTGATGCATGAATTAAAAATATGAGATATGGGACCAACGAGAAGTGGAGAAATGGAGCGAAGAAACTTAGGTGACATGTCGTCAGGCCCCGAAGCATTCGATTTGACAGCAAAAATTGCTTTAAGCACCTCATCACCACCAACTCCTCGAAAACTAAAGCCATCGACGTCTTCACGTATATTGATTGCGGCAATGCTTTCTCTGATTGCTGATTGTGACGGAGTGATTCCACCACAATCCGATGACTGTTGGTTGCTAGCAAAATATGAGTTTAATTCATGAGGAATAAGATTACTTTGAGATCTATTCTTACCACAGACGCCGGCGTTGCACAGATTGCGCCACAATACTTTCGGTGGAACATCAACGTTAAATTTCCTTCTATAATAAGCATGTTTAGCTGCTCGTATTTTTACATTTGTTTTATTTCTAATACGTTTGTATGATTCACGACTTTCGACGTTCCTCAGTCTTCGATATCGAAAATAAAGATATTCTGGCTCCGCTATTAGAGTCTGAATTTCTGTGCTAAACCAGGGACAAGATGTATTATTTATCTTCTTTTTGCGCAGGGTCACATAGTTGTTGTATAAATACGCAATCGAATTGTTGAAAAAACGAACTTGGTCATCAATGGCAACCAAATCATATATTTGACCCCATGGAAATAATTCGCATTCAGCAAAAAGAGATTCCATATCAACTTTGTTAAAATCCCTGTATTGGAAAAACGTTTTTTTAGGGCGACGAATAATTTTTACGTCATACGAAATAAATATAATGTCATGGTCAAGAATGCTTAAACATAATTGGTTAAAAAAGAGAACTTTAAACAGGTCAGTAACAAAAAATAAATCCAATAGGGATGGGTTCACTGCGTTATAATACGTGGGACAATCGTTAACAACATTCAAAGTTAAAGTTTTCATGCTAGAGAGGAACAAATCGACCTGAGAGCTGCTTCTAAGAATGTTGACATTAAAGTCCCCTCCGACGATAACATTAGTGTATTGTCGACTGACGTCGGAGAGAGCATCGAAAAGTTCGGAAAAGTTTTCGGTGCTGAACTGACCAGGCGGAGAATACACCACGCACAACACACAAACATCAGCTCCAGTATTCACTTCCACACACAAAAATTCAACAGGACCATTCGATGAAGTGGCTATAATTTTGGTCGCAAAATCTTGTTTCACATACACCGCCACACCGCCACCAATTCTATCATGACGATCATTCCTGAGGACTTCGAATGAAGGAATGGATATTAAAGAAGATGGTATATCTTCACGCAACCACGATTCACTTGCAAGAACTGCGTGAAGTCGAGCACAATGGAAGACGTCCCTCAATTCATCAATCTTCGGAAATATGCTACGTGAATTAAAGTGACATACGTTAAAACCCTCGGTTCGCCCAGAGAACACCTTGAGCATAGTTAGCATAGTTCCAACACTGTTCAACGGCAGAGAATTATGACCTATGGTCACTTTTTATTACCAAACCAGCACTTGGCACATTGAGGAAACGACGTTCTCGAGTGGATATAAAAGCAAAAGCATGCAAAATCAAATTTGCGAAATTTGTGACACATATGCAGTGAGTTTGCGACTGACATGAAAATAAACAACTTATTAGTTTAGCAAAAAATAGGGAGGAAAATACTAGCATTGTGAATTGAATATGTATATACTAACTAGACTAACACAACTACTTGACAACACACGCCAAAATAAATTTTACTTACTAAACAGCTGTTTAAAAATAAATATTACTTAATACATACACGCTAAAAAAAAAAAACAAAAACAAAAGAACAAAAAAAGACAAAAAAAAGAGCAATTAACTAGATAAGTTGAAAAAAACCCTACACTATATTAAAAATTTTCTTCCTGTTGCCGTGAACTACAAGCTCCTGCATTATCAGCTTCATTTAATACACAGCTTACCATCTTCTGTTTTTCCTCCGGCATACAATCTGCGGAAGTTTAAGGGCGACATACATCGGCACCTCCGCCACTCTCCTCATATCCCCTAATCCTTTCCCTATCTCCTTCCTGCCATGCTGTGCTTTGCATCATAGGGTATCCCCTGAGCTTGGCTTAATAATATAAAAAAAAAAAAAAAAAAACATTCCAGTAAACTCATTGTGTTGACTTTAATCGGCTGGTCATCCTTCTTTACACATATGTAAACCTCCCCCGCCTTGTGAATGCTGAGAAAATTTTATTATTTCTCCTGTACATCAATGCGCTTTGCAACAACTTACTATTAGGCAGGTCGCACACCGAGATGATATATATCACAAGGCGATTTATGTCACAAAGAGACATTTATCACAAAGAGACTGAATTCGAAGTATATTATGTAAAATTCATTGAAATATCTCCTGTACTCGCATACGAAAGAGTCAGAGACAAATATCATAAAGAGAATATCTTCAAGCGACACTAGCAGTGTGTCTCTTGGCGTAATTCACTAGAAGACTTTTTACGTAGTTCAGTATATATCGAACTTTCCTCTGCAGAGGAAGTTCGTTAATTTCGAAATACTGCAAAAAGGAAATACACCGAACCTGCTTTTAAGATAAGGTTTATAGAAGCAATTGAAAGACACAGTTGTTTGTGGAATTTTAATTTATCAGACTACAGCAAAAGAGAAAAGACTGAGAAAGCTTCATTTCAGTAATTTAAGGACCCAAATTTGCCGATAATTAAACTCATTAAACGGATACTTTTTTTAGGACTTACCTTAGACATATTACCGTTTCTCTGCCTGAACTGAGAACCGATAATTTGTGTCTTTTTTTTCATTTTTTCACAAATAAACTTGAGTAAATCAAAAAAGTTATTTTTATTTAGCCTATAGTAAAGTTTGAATTTGCTGACATCTAATTCGAGCTCTCTAGCAACTATAGAACTACTTTTTAAAATGTTTCTTTATAAATGGGGTGCACCCAATGTTTTCTTATACGTCTACGCCTTTTACGATTTAAATAAGTAATACCACACTATTGGGAAGTCGTCATCACTGCTTGATTCCATTTTGTACTATGAATATTGGTACTGGTCTATAAAATGCATTCCAAATAAAGATCTCCTCAATGTGCGGACGCGTACCGCCAGAAGATTTATATCTCTTTGAGACATAAATCCCTGTGTGATATTTATCATCTCGGTGTGCGACCGGCCTAATAGTGGGTGAGACTCTCAAAAGCATTTATTTTTGTGTCAGACGTGAAGTTGTGGTCGACGTCGTTTAGTTTGAGTAAACCAAATCTCTTAAATTTATATAAAAATTCTCTTTGTTCAATAACAGAGGGGAACTTGACGATTAGCGGGACAATTCTACGATTTTTTTGCTGGTGCATCGAGTACTTTGGACGGAAGGCAAATGCAAACGATGACAGTACATGATGTATTTTATTTGAAATATTCATTACCATTGCGGGTTTTCGCTTGGGCGAGAAGGAATGCCGGTTATCACTACGTCTGTTAATCGATGTAATCGTCGGATGTCATTTAGCTCATATCGCACCTCTGCTAATTCCTTTTTAAGCTGACCCATGTCGTCGTCTATCTTTGCAATTTCTGTATGCGTATTAGCTACAATGTTATTAATTTTAACCGAAATGCGTTCTTCGAATTCCTCAAACTTTTCTGAAATGATTTGCGCCAAGCTCTTCAGCAACTTTTTCTCAAACAATTCGAAATGATCAGCTGAGCTAATTGAGACAGAGCGAGGGATACTAGCGGCACTATCATTATTAGGATTCTTTTGACATCTTCCAGAACCTCTCGTCGCAACGAGTGTATGCTGTGCGGACGTATTAGTGCCCGTTTTCACTTTAGGTTTTACACTCTTGTTTCCACTCATTATGTCGCAAAAAAGGCGGTAGTTAATCCAATGGTCACAAATAACACAAATTGTTGGTCAAGTTATTCACGGCTACCTTTTACAAGTTTTCCTGGTTTAAAACTGGCAAAAACTCGCGGTTATAAGCAAAAATTGAGGAGCTGTAAATAAACACGTCTACTCTGCCATATGGCGGATAGTTAACCAATTAAAAAAAAAATCTACTTTCTCTCCACCCGGCTTCCATATAAACCGACCTCTTTAAGGCACTTTCACATCAAAAACAAGAATCGAAAAATGTAAACCGAGAAACTCAATTTATTTCACTTTAAAACAAGATTTTTGCTACAATGATTAATAATATAATGCAAATAGGATAAATGGCTGCTGAATTTAAGCCAAACAAACATTGTTCCCCTACTTTTATATAAGTGACCAATTGTTCCTCTTGATCCCGAGCAAATACAGACGTAAAATTACCCATTCCTTTCTGTTCCGCTGAACTATCTCGTTCTTGTCAGCATTTTTCAGCATGTCCCTCCATACCCCATTTTGCCCTGACTTGTGTTTGGAAAAAATATCATTTAAAAACTTACATTGAAACTTAGCTAATAACCTAGGCAGACGGGCAAAATCAATTATTATATATTATAAATAGAACCAATCACGTTGCAGATATTTGTAATGCCGCGTACAGAGCTACAGACTGAATTAGAATGAACGCTATTTTCCCTCGCGGCTTACCACCAGCCGGCGCTCTGCACCCAGCATAAAACAAACTGAACATAAGCACATGGCGTGTTCCTAAAACTCAATCGGGTGATATTTTCTTGAAAAACTTAAAATTAGTAAGTAAGGTGGAGATTTCAATGCAGATAACTTTATAAAATTTTATATATTTTCCAGCGGTCAAAAGACCGCTCACGGTAGATAACGGTATAGTACATATGATTATCAGGAAAAATGAAAGAAGTAGAGAGATAGATATTGAAAATTTAACTAGCTATATATTATAAAAAAAGTCATGCAGTAAGTTCAAGAAAAATGAAAAACTGGAATTTAACAATTTTGATCAAAGTCTCAAAAGCGGTCATTTGACCGCTCTGGTAGGTTTAGTGTTAATACCGTGTGCCGCTGATAAGATTTTCGTCGTGTAAAATGGCAGGAACGTTCTTGCGTTCATCGTCGGGAAAGCTTATTTTGCATCTTAGCGATAAGCTAGCCATGTTTTTAAGCATGGTTAGCTTAGGATAATTTTCAGGGACTGAAAGTATGTATGTGTGTACGTGTATACTAGATGTACATTGTATTACATTTTTTTCTATTTCAGAGTTATTAAAATGGTTTGTTAAGCCTTTGTATATATATCTATGTACACGGAAAGAAAAGTCTTTTGATATTGAGTAAAAAATAGTATAAATCAATCAAATAAGTGCTATCGGTTTTGCGTCTATCAAATAATTATTCATTTCAAGAAAATATTTCTTTTAAATAAACAAAAAAAATTTGTTATCAAATAAAATTAGGTGGATTCAAGCAAACTATTTTCTTATTTTAATCCAACTGTGTTTAAAATCAAGAATAAGATATTCTTGAACTAATTTAAATTTGCTAGAATCAAGAAATTGTTTTGCTCAAACTTTTCCTACATGATTCTTAAATTAAATATACCATTGATATATGTACATATATTTAAGAAGAATATATTTAGTCTAACCAATAAATGATCAAATCATTCGAGAGATATTGTTTATATTATGCCCAGTTTTCTTAATGTACACATAAGGCCCACATATCCCACATGTAGTTCACTGGAAACGTTTCCGAAAATTAAGAGGAATAGTAGCTATTTACTAAATGAAATTAAAAAACAGTTTAATGCACTTCTTCAATATATTGCAATACACCACCAAATACAATATCTTACAGGTTTCATTTTCAAAATAAAATAAAATTTCAATATTTTTAAATTACAGAATTGCACATCAATTAATTGCTCACAAGTATCTCACAGTAAACAATTTTTACAACATTTAATGTTGGAAATTAATTGCCAACACTAAATATTGTGAAATCAAATACCCAGATTTTACCTAAATTTTAGTATACATTGTAAGACAAAGTCACTATGCGTTTAGAATTACATTTAAAAAAATTCAGCTCTCACTGCCAAACAGGTAAATTTAAATATTTTGCAATACAACATTTAAATTGGTTTGTAAAATTGCAGTGTGCGAAATTTAGAAATAAATAGGTATGAAGGGACAGTTAAATTAAGTTTATTTAATGATACATTTTGGATTTTAAAGTGAATATCTCACAATTCAAAATTAAATTGAAAATGTAACTGTTTCAAGTGTTAAAATGTAATTATGAGTGCAGTAATATCTATTAAAACACTAGATCACTTGCGTCTGTGGTGACGTTAAATTCTCTGTCGAACTCCGGATAGGCGAGGATAGGTGCCGTAATCAGTTTTTCTTTTAGGGTCCTAAAAGATTCGTCGCAAAATGAATGCCATTTGAATGGAGCATCCTTTTTTACTCAATGCTGTTTTGTCTCTATCTCCCGTATCCATAGGAATCTGATGAAACCCGTTTGCTAAGTCCAGAGTCGATTTCCCTAGTGGGTCCAATATCTCTGTAATATTTGGAAGCGGATAGGCGTCTCCTACTGTGACTTCGTTCAGTCGCCTGAAGTCAACGACAACTCGCCAACGGTTATTACCTGTTTCATCAGGTTTTTTAGGAACAACTAATAAAGGAGAACTCCAGGGTCTTCGACTTGGACCGATAATGTCCTGGTTCAACATTTCCTTTATTTGTCTGTTTATTTCATCCTTTTGCATTTCGGGGAGACGATATGGTTTTACATGTGTCGGACCTGCATTACTAGGGTTGGTATTTTGTGGCTAGCAGCATCAGTGTAGGTAAGATAGTCACCTTCTAAAAAGAAGAGATCGTTGAAATCACGACACATAATGAGAATGGACTGCCGCTATTCAGAATTGCAATGATTTAAAACCAAATGGTTTTCTAAGTGTTTTAATCGATTCAAGACAGTGTCTCGGTCATAATGGGCGTAAAGGATGTCATAACTACTTAATTTTTCCCAAGTAGGAATAATTTCTTGGCGATTTATTTTGACAATATCAGAAGTGGAATGCAACACCGAGATTATTGCGGATTTACAATGTGGATTTACTAAGTTATCTCCTATGAAAATACCCGATTGTATTTCCTTTTTTATGCATAATGCTTCTTCGTTAAAGTCTACAGGAATATTTACTATTATTTCCGAGCGTAGGGGAAGTTTGATTTGTTCAAGTGAGTGACTGTTTCCTTGTTTTAAAATAAGTCAGGGATGGTCACCTCCGTCATCAGCAAGTTGGGCTGATGTCATATAGTTTCAATGATGTTGGCTTAGATTTTCATTATTATTTGTAATATGAGCTTTGTTGTTTGTTTTTGGCATAAATCTCGTAGGCAGTGGGGCTCGCTGGCAATGGCTTAATTGAACTCTCACATACCGATTCATTCACAGTTCCACTTGTGTTATTTGTTTCTTATTAATCATTTTCCCTTTCGTAGGTTTTTTTATTTTCACTTTCTCGGCTAATTCTGCCGTCACTAATTTTAAAATTTTTGTCGTTTTCGTTGTCTTTATCACTCTTTATATAACTTGGGTTGCTTTCCCGCATATTAGAAATTTTACTTTTTATATTTGTTTCACTTGGACTTGAATACTGGCTACTTAATTCTAAGTTGAGTTCTAGATATAGCTTTGAATAATTTATTGTACATTTATATTTTTTGAGGAAATCACTTCCTATTATGCCGTCGCGGGCCAATTTACTTTTTTCTGGAACTATATGGAATGGGTGCTCAAGTGTAATAACTCATTTTGAGTGGTTAATGGAATTGAGCCACGGTAGTAGTTATGAAGCAGCGTTTATCCTCGTTCACTAGTGCATCATCGCGGATGGATTCAGCTTTTATCAGGCTTATTCCCGCACCTGTATCAAGAATAAAAGTAGCTGAGACTGATTTGGATATGCTTGTGTGGAAGGATACGGTTAGTGAATGCAAGAAGTTTTTTATTGGTACCCTTACAATTTTGGTACTCTTTATTGGGATTGATTGTGAATGACAGCTTGGGTAGCTACTTGGCGGGAAGGTTCACCGTCCGATACCTCCCGTATAAAACCGTTTTTCTGGGTCTGGTCCCTTTTATCAGACCACCTAACATGTCTGAAATTTTGTAGTTGCCCATTATTTGAATTTTGTTTTTGGAAAACCTGAGACTGTAGAAATTGTGGTTGGTATCTTTGAACTTGAGAACGCTTTAATTGCTCATGGTATATGCGAGTACGGCATTCATTTAGGTTGTGATTGGGTTTGTTACAATATCCACAAATTATCCTATTTACTTCTCTTTTGACGTTTGGATAAGAAGGGAATGTAGGAAACTGTTTTCTTTTAAACCAGATTTCCTTAGTGTGGCCTTTTTTTCCACAATGATCGCAAGTGGGAGAATGGCTTGAGCGGGGTGTAGTTTGCTGGCCCTCTTCTATTCTATATGAATGCTCTGCTGCAAAGGTGATTAATTTTTGTAAATTTTTTTCACTCCGAGCTTTTACGATAGTCTTAAGCTGTTCGTTTCTAAGTCCGTCCTCAAATACGCGTATAGCGTTTTGTTCATTCTCACTGAGCAAGTACGTTCGGGAAGACGATTCGACAGCTTTACTAGTTGCTGAGTTTAAATCTGTTCGCAAACTCGTTCAAATCTTCGAGAGGACCTTGCTTGAGACGCGTCATTTCACCTTGAATAACTAATCGCGGTCTCTTGTCTTGAAATTGAGCGTTCAGCTCGGTTTTCAATTCATCCCAATCTTGGGATTCTGTGTATTTCAAGATTTCATTGGCAGCGCTGATTAGCTTTGTTTTTACTACCATGAAGAAAATTTTTCGATCCGCAGCACCTTTGGCTTGCGAGAACAACAACTCGCAGCATGCAATAAAACGATGCAGATCTCCAGATTTTCCGTCGAACTCTGGGACCATATTTAATGCATCGGATAGCGAGAATTGAAGGCTTACAGCTTTATCAGCTGGATTACGGGAGGGGTCTGTCGGCATATTTGAAGAATCATTTAAATGCACAAACCGGGTGGCGCGAATGAAACGAGTAGCGGCAAATCGACGAATACCCGGAGTCGGAGCTGCCCGCTTTCTTGACCGAGTTACAACTATTTTGGTAGATTCACCTTTTCCTAATTATAGCATTTGTCACTTGTCAATTATACATTGGTCAATATTAGTATATGTCAAAAGATAAATTATTGCTCAGGATTTGTATCCTCGAGTCAACAAACAACAAAAAACCAAGTTTTCACGAAAGCATTACAAAAAAAAAAGGAATAACTTTCACATAAAAAGAAAATTTTAAATTTATCGAGGTATATTATTATGCATTAAATATATTATTATAAAGAAATTATTTAATAGATAATAAATCAAATATCTTAGTAAACAAAAAAAAAACAAAAATTTTACGAGAGGTCACTTACATTGAATTTTCTTTATTCTCTTTAATTAAGTCGCCGTTTGTGGCCGATATATTCTTGGAAATCGGATGTCTCCTCGTCAGAATCGGTGAATTTTCCTTCGATCTCTGCAATTGCCTGCTCACCTTCCTTTATTTCATCAGTGTTGGGTGAGGTCTTTTGGTTAAAGTTTTTCACTGTTTTACACAATCCCTGAGCACCAGGCTGGGATTGGGTTGTTTTTTTTTAACAAGGTTGGGTACTAATAAGCGCCTGGCTTAGGTTACCTTTTATACTTAGTTGGTTTAGTTGCACAGGTAGCTGGGAATAAAATCCCACCGCTGCCACCAAAATTTTGTTACGGCTGATGCGTATTGGTCGTCATCCGCAACAGGACTTGGGAGTGCTTTCATCTTAATGAGAAGATCACCAGGCCCTTATTGTTTTAAATGGTTTTTCTTTACTTGGTTGAGGGCACATTCACTTCTCTCAAAATGTAACTTAAGGAAACAACTTGTCTCTCACACTTATTTCGATGTTTATTGAAATTAAAACAGAGGCACAATAATTTAATATATAAAAATTCAAGTTATATTATAGTACAATAATTTTATAATTTTACTGAAGCACAATAATTTAAAGTTAAGAATCACAAAAGTTGTATTAAGTGCCTGTTTAAATGTCACGTGACCTGTAAGTAGAATGGACTCTGCTGGTGGCGCAGGTTCTTGTAGGTCAAAGTAAGATATATTGCGCTTACCTCGGTGAGGGCCTAAAGTAAAAAAAAGACCTGATACTTGGATTCTTTAATCAAGACTGTTTCTTTTCGTACATTTGCATTGTTTTTATAATAACTAAAATTTACAACTAACCAATTTTGTATAAAATGAACTTAATGGAATTTAATGAAATAAATTTTATGAACTGTTTAGTAAGCAATCTTGTCTCGAGTTCAATAATTATTGGGAGCAATTGCTTATTTTGCGCAATTTGCCTAGTAAGCAAGCGTTCAATAATTATTGCGAGCAATTATTGCTTCTTTGTGTTATGCTAGGTTTTTTGACCTTTTTATAGATATCCGCGCGCATTTTTATTTAATATGATTTTTCAAAGAATTTATGTTCAGTATTGAACAGAAAATTATGTTATTTATGTTCAGGTTTGAACATTCTGCCGGGGACTCGGTGATGAATAATGATAGAACTCCGAGATGGCGTCTGCATGGTCTGTTGTTGGTGAGTCATGGGCTGAGATATTAGTTGTTTTCATAGCCTGCCACCTTTTTCATGTGAACCTTCCTGCGAAGATTAGTCCTATTATTATACCTATCGCAAGCACGCTTAGACTTGTTCCAACTGCGTGTGTATGTATGTTCCTCCATTTGGATGGTGACTTGAATCCCTTGTCCTTTACGTAATCTGGTGTATATTTGTTCGGATGTTTTTGTTACAGGCTCCGCGTCTGATTCTGTGTCCGGAACGATCTGTTTTGGCATGCTAGTTTTGAAATTTATTTCCACTGGTCTTATGAAGGATGCTCTCACGGTTATGCTTATTGACACTTTGATTTGAGTGTATTTCGTTTGGTTTGGTCGATACAATCTTGTGGCACTTTGAGTATTCCAGTGCCGCTGAGACTTATATCTTCTCTGATGCCATTGCACTGTAGTGCCGCTGTTACGGGTTTGTTCGAGATGAATAACCACGTGTTGGTCATGTATAATTGTTTCCATATGATTTCGTCTAACTCGAATTCCCTTATTGAACACCGATGACCTTCCTGTCGCTGGTATAGTTCGTCAATGACGCAGTTGGGGTTTTTTTTATATATTCCGCACAACCGACGGTGTGCATACAAAGTTGTGCTTTTTGATCTGCACACAGTGTTCAAGTTCATCTTCTCTTAGCATGAAGTAAGTTTGCACGTTGTAATTAATTGCTAGGGCTGATGCAGGTAGCTGCAGCACAGCGTAATGTCTTTCTTCTAACTTCTGTGGTATTGCGGTGCATTTTATCAGGGTGTACCTGCTATGTTCGATGATGTGAAGGAAACCATATATCTTAATTTCATCGTTGCAGAGTTTCAGTATTAAAATAGGTTACGATGTCTAAGTTTGATGGTAGTTTATTTTTGGCGGTACCAATGATCTTATGAAGATCCGCTGGTTGAAGAAAGTTTAACAAATTTCCTCGTTGGGTGTATGCATTCATAAGCTTGTTCTATTTTTCTCCAAGTTCTTCTATGTAGGCCGCGTGATATACTGCAAGGAACTGTATGTTTAATTTGTTAGCATCAGGACCGGTGAAGCATTGCTGCTGCATAGCTTTAATTGCCTCCAACCCTTTATTCAGTTTGTCGGTAAAGCTATTCAGTTTCTTTATTGTTGTCATCTCTGTTTCGTTGACCGTGGCTAAGGTTGTAAGCATGATAGTAGTTTGGTGGTTAATGGCTTGCTGAAGGAGTTGCTGATTGTACTCTAAGTCATCGATGTCTGCGTAGACTTCGTCATTTACTCCGAACACCATTTGTAAAAGATTACCAAGGGCTCCTCTTTTCCTTCTTTCCTTAATTGTTTCAGCCTGCAAGGTTTCGATATGCTTATATAACTCGATGTGGATGTCTGTCAGGTGGTGAGTTAATCCATCGCAGTGGGTGTTTTTTCATATCTTAAGTGTTTCATCACACAATATGTTTACCTGCTTGACCGTTTGATGTAACTTATTTATATCGTGTTTTATTTCTTCGGCAGTAAACTTGAGCTCAACTCTGAATGTTCCTCTTTTGAGTTGGACCTCTCCAATGCCTTCAACGTATAGTCCTGGTTGCGGGCGTGTAATGTTCGGAGAGCATTTGCCTAATTTACACAGTAGTGATAGCAGCAGAAAAGTTATGAAAGTTGTGTTTAGACCTTTTCCTCGGTTTCTATACTCGTTTAGGGTAATACGTTTCTTTGCAGTTTGCTCAGAGTCTGTATATCCCATCTGTGCTCTATATTTTTTTGTTAGTTGCTTTTGCTTTTCTATGGGTATGAGGCAGTCGTAATTTGTAGTGACGGGGTGAATGCGGCAACGTTTCGGATTCAATTGTTTCGCTTCCTGTATTGCTTGTTCGATCCGTCTTCTATACGCTGTACTTCTGTCTTCAACTTCATGACCCGGCTCCTTGCGTGCTTGTTTGGATGGTGATGAAGCATGTGTTGCACTAGTTTTTCGTTTAAGTTTATCATTATATTGTCGGGATGGTAATGGAGGAGCCTTATGGTGTATCCGAGATTCTTGCTGCTTTGAGTTTGGTTTTGTTATGGCTGCACCGACTACTATGTTTCCAGTTGGCGTTTCGTCATTACTTCCTATACTACTATTTTCTGCTTCTTGAGGTTCCTGGAGGTTGATAGGCAGAGGACATATTTTTGAAATAGGTCGTTTGAGTTCATTATTTCCCCTATATTGAACAGCTACGACTCGCACTAGACCATCTTTACCTGGGTGAACGTCTGTAATCTTTGATAGTGGCCAATTTGTTGGTGACAAGTTTTCGTCTCTCAGTAAGACTATTTGTCCGATTTGCATACTGTTAGCCCGGTTTCTCCATTTTGGTCGTTGTTGTAGGTAATTCAGGTAGTCTGTGGACCACGCTTTCCAAAAGATAGGGATTTATAATAGCCTCATTTTCAGATTCATCTTCCAATGAGTTGGATATTTCCAAATCCTTTATGGTTTCTCTAAGAAGAGAGAAGGAGCTTTGGTTTGAACATTCATTAAATATGCAGATGTTTTGAAATGATTTTGATGGACACTCTACGACAAAATTTTTTCTACCTTGATGATAGGAAAATGTTGAAAACAAAAATATATAAAAATATTACTGTGTTAATTTCTTACATATTTTATAGATTCCATTTGCATAGCGATCTTTTTCAGATGTAATTTAGCTACGTCACGTTTTTCTCGCCGTAAAAGTCGTCGAAGCTTGGGATTTAAAAACAGTGATGCAGATATTGTTGGATTATCAAGCAAATTAATTTCTCTTTTTTCTACACATTTTAAAATTATTGGAGATAATCCCGTTTCTACAGCATTTAGCTGCAATTTCATCTCCAACCATAAGTTATAAAAATCTCCCAAAGTTAGTTGTTCCTTTTGAAGGTGCAAAGTCGCTACCTTGAGTGGCTTTAGTGTAGCTACAAGGCCTTCTATTAGTTCCCACCGAGTTAAAGATAAAAAGGAAGTATCTTTGGATGCTCTTCTACAAAAATGTCTACAGCGTAGAAGGTTGTCCAACATATCGTAGGTAGAACCCCAACGAGTTGCAACGTCCAATGTTGGTTTTTTTAAATGCGATTCTTTTAAAGCATACCTAAATAAGGAGAAATTAGAATATATATATAATGGAATATGATGTAAAACGAGAAATGACAACTAGTAAAAGGCACAACATAGTTACCTGTACGTTGGCGTTCTTAATACTTTAGGATTTTTCCGTGCTTCGTTTATATGATCTTGGTAATGACCAGCTAGGAAATCTTTAACAGCTAATTGCAAGGTATGTGCTGCACACTTTACGGAGACAATCTTGTCTAAAGATATTTGTGACAATATATCATCACACCTTCTATCAATAATTGTCATTGTCATCACTATCACTGCCATCGTCACATAAAAAAATTAATTCTACCGATTTAACAATATTTCTGCCATTGTCGGTTGTAATCGAGTAAATTTGTTTTTTGTCTATTTGAAATTCTTATAAAATGTTCTCAATAATCAATTTTAAATTCTCAGCCGTGTGTCTTTCTAAAAGTTCTACTACAGCTAAAGTACATATAATAATTTCCTTTTGTAGTATGAATTATATGTTTTTACCCAGCACAGCACGATCATGACGACACGCGCTTCCTACTTGTAAAGAAATTAATCTGCCCTTAACAAGAGCTTTTAATTTTTCTTTTAATACATTGTACTGTCTATCCACATAGTTCATAATATTTTTAGAATTAATTTGAGGAATTGTTAACCCTTTAAAAATTTGTTCAGTGAGTACTTTAAGATGTTCACTATGACAATGGTGCACATTTCTGTGTTTCTAAACCGACACAAGCACCTACAGCATCATCTACAGATATTTCGATTGAAAATTTAACTTTTTTAGATGATTCTTTTTTCATGGCTTCAGCTCGGTTCACTTGTGAAAATTTTTTATTTTCTTCTTGATATCTTTCATTGTGTCATTTGCCTTTTTAGATTTGTAATAAAATTTCCTCGAAAGGTATAATTACATATCTTACAAATGAGTTTGTCTTCTTCCACTTTATAAAACCCTCGCACTACTTCATTTCCTTTTCTACCCATTTTACACTACCGAGCTTACTTTGAGAACCACTCAGTCAAACGCAATCAGACAGACTACATAAATTAGTGGTATGATTAGTATTAAGAATAGAAAACAAACCTTACCGTTACAGCAAGTACGTATTCAGTTCTAATAAATTCTCCAATATCTATTGTTATTTATCTGCCAGAGCGATAATGATTAAAATTTTGCATGTATTATGAGAAATATTGTTATTAATGAATTGGCAAACAATATTTAATTACAATACAAGTGGAGAGCGAAACAATATCAAATACGAAATTCGGGTATGACACTATTTATTTTCAGTATTTCTGCGTGCTATTTAAATTAAAGAAGCTGGTTGCATTGCAATTTAGGATTTTGTATTTTCATAACCATTCATTGCTTCACATTGGAAAGGAAAAGTGGTTTGCGGAACAGTTATAATTTCTTTGAGTAACGACTTGTAATATTAGAATTTTCACAAAAATGTATTTATTTGCAATCTTTGTTGCGGTATGGGAACACAAATATTTCGTGGATAATATTCCCGTTGAAATACGGTGATATCAGTCTGTATGGTTTGTAGGAGATTTTCAGCAGCGCCTGCTAAATATTGAATTTTTAAAAAAGTTGTTAGCGAACTACATCCAGGAAAATATGGTTTCTTTTGGACTTAAAAATTTGATAAAAGACAATTTATTCAACATGTGAAGCATTGCTAAAAAAGTGTTCTCATATAATAGAAATTTTGGAAAGCCATAAGGATTACGAAACAGATGAAGAAGACGATATTGTAAATTTAATAAGGTAAACAATGTTATTAGTTTTGAAAAATTACTGAAAGCAAAAGTGTAATTGTATTTTATAGTGAATACTATTTCTTATTAACGGAAGAGGAGGGGGAGCAAGCAGGACCAAATTGCTCGTGCAGCTAAATTTATATGCCAAAACTAAAAAAAAAAAAAATCACATTAAAATAAAGAATAACCAATGCAATAAATTTTGGTATTTTATTTATATATGTTTTTTTGTTTTCTTTTCTCAATACTGTCTGTCGTGAAATTTGAAGTACGGTCACGATATGAACAAAACAAAAGTCAAACGACCATTCTGTACACTTTTGTATTGGGCTTCGAATGCAAGTCTGAATACATTTCAAAGAAGGGAAGTCTGTTTTCTGAAGGAATTTACAATCGGTCTATGAGCATACATAAATAATGAAAATTATGAGTGAATTTTACTACTCAAAAAGTACAAAAAACCAAATTTAATGACAATAAGTTAATTGGAATATTGTTTTGAGTTTTATTTTGATCGAAAAAATAAGACTCAATCGTTATCTATTTCTGATTCCAAATTATAAAAATCAGACATGACTTTTATTTTTGACAGAAAAAAATAAAACTCAGGTGTGATGATTATTGATGATTTTAAGAAGAAAAAATTAGATGTGAGACTTTTTCTTGAATGAAACTCATATTTAATGATTATTAGTGATTTAAAGATTAAAACTTAAAAATAATTATTATTGACTTTTTTTTATTAAATTAATTTTCGAATTCTACCACATAATGAATGTAGATTTATTATGTGTACATAATTGATCTCCTCCTTAAATGATTTTTTCACATAAGTAAATATAGTTTTTGATTTGATTTGAATTTCTTGCAAAAAAATAATTAAAAGTATTTTATTTGTTCTTTAATTCTTAATCACAAAATAATTTCATGGAATAATTTCATTGAATGCAAGTAAATACAAATGAATGCAAGAGAATTTGAAGAGGATTTAAAGAATGGAAAATATGTATTTTTCATTCCTTTGAATCGGCCAATAACTGTAAAAAAAAATCAATTTGCAAGAAACTCTTTTCATATGTTCTATATGTTATTAAGAAAAAACTGATCGCTGATTCGGAAATAGCGCGCTCAAAAATCTATGTATCAACTTTTAGGTCAAAAACTTCCAATTTGACGTATACAACAAACTAATATCTGCAGAGTAGACGTAATGAAAAAAGTTCCATAAATTGAAAAGTTTTTTTAATGTAAAATTGTCTTGATTTTTGGTGTTTGTTTATTGAATATGCATGAAACAATACGCACTTGTTTTCCAGACATAACACGTTTTGAAGAGTGTTTCTTTTACATTCCGCATAGATTTTTCTGTGAGATTTTGCTTTCAGTGGTGCCCCAGAGGGAAAGGTTCTTTAACGGGTGGCTTGGGTGTCTGGCTGGGGAGGGTAGAGGTCAAAGAAAGTGCTTTTGTTGCTTGATTGAAAAATAGTGGTAGGGGAATGACTTTTATTATTTGACCGATGGGTGGAGGTCGGATTTTGACTTTTATTATTTGATCAAGGGGTGGGGGTCATCTTTTGACTTTTATTGTTTGACTGAAAAATAAAAGCCATTTTTTGGCTGAAAAATGTACGTTGAAAGTTGCCGGTTGTTAAGGGCATTTATTGTAAAAGTTTGTTTTTACTTTTATTTATTTACTTTTATAAAAAGAGTCAAATTTTTCGTGGTCATGCCACGAGTTGAAAGAGCTTTCAATAATGTACACACCATTAAAGTATTTTTTGTTGTATTGCCTATTTTGTATGTGACTTTTTTGTTTGAAAATTAGAAAATACCAATTATTTTCGAGTCCTGGTAAAAGCTTTAACATGACATGTAAATGCTTTCCGAGTTCCGAAAAATTTATAAAAGACTAGAAGGGAAAAAGAAAACTAAGGCAATAAACAACTATTCAACCAAATCCAAATGCACTATGACAGGAATGACCTGTGGAGAAAAGGGGGATAAGAACCAACTCCATAAATATTCATTTTGTTATATGTTAGTCTGCATTAAGATTTCGCAGCATTGTAACGGACAAAATATGTAATAATATTTTTGCAGAGATATTTTAAACAGACAAACAATTTTAAATCTATTTTACGTGAGGGAATATTTCAGAGATTATATCAAGACCTCGACAAGCATGTGCAAAACTCTTGGGTTGAGCAAACTTTTGGTATAACGGATAAACATTTACGATATATTTATATCATTTTAATATAATTACATAAAAATTTAAAACAATTCAATTTTATAATTTTTTATTATATCACAGAAAAATAAAGCATTTCTTCACAGGAATAAATAAAAAATATATATATTCCATATAAATTCTCAAAAGCAAATTTAACATAAATTTAACAAGGGTAGCTTTATTAAAATGCGTACATACAATGATAATCAAATATCATAAATTACTTGAAAAATTTCATTAGACAATTTAGACTCGTCTTCCTCATTAGTTGTCTGATTATATTCATATTTTTTATAACTTCTTCAGTTATATCAAAATTATGACAACATTTTTTATTACATTTCAGGCTAGACCTTATAGTCAAAATTGAATTTAAAAGTTTAAGTCCCATTTTATTCCTTAGCTTCGTCTTAACAACATTCTCTCTACCTCTGCATTTGAAAACGACAAAATTAAATATTCGAATATTCGATAGCAAATTCTGCTAATTCTTTGTAAGGCTTATTATTGATTTCATCTTCGCAACGAAAAACTCCACCCAAAACTTTACGCAATGAGTCTTCTCACCTCAATCAATTAAGAAAATATTCTTGTATTGATTAATTATTTTCAAATTAGAATCATAAGTTCTTGTTTTTAGTAGTGAATAGTGATATTTCACAATTTGCTTTATTGTTTTTTTCATAGTTTTAATACAAAAACATTGAATTTGCTTAAATATAAGTAGTATTTTAGGCAAACGTTGGCGTAGTTGATTCATTAGTTCACGCAAAAAATTTTCACACTTACTACGAAGCCGGATTTGACTTTCAGAATCTAATTTAGGTATTTCCTGTTCTGCTAAAAAACCTAAATATGGACACTATTCCAAAGTTCTTTATTAAGGGGTGAACATATCGGGTCAACATTTGGAATGTCTTTTTGCATTAAACTAAATGCAACATATTTTATTAAAAATATTAAGTATTCAACTACTTTGGTAATACCTGCCTAGTTACTTTGAAATAAGTTATTTACTTTTGTAACTTCTTGTAATATGTATTTTAGGAATTTCAGAAAAATGTAATTTTCAACATTTTCGTATAAATCCGAGAGAATTCTAGCTTTATGATATTTTTCCGAAAGAGCGGCAATTCCAAATTATGTTTTTAATTCTATCCATTGAGTTGTTATTCTTTCAACTGCTTTGTAAATTGACATCCACCTTGTATGACATGCTCTCATTATTTTTAAATTGGTTTTACCCTCATTGATAAGTTTGAATATGGAGGAATAAGTTTGGTGTCGTGAGCTTAAGTTACTAAACCAGTTATATGTTTCAGAAGCTAAATATTCAATTCTCTCGGGAAGGAAATGCCTTGCAGCGCAGGACATGGAAAGTTGAAGAGAGTGGAAAACACATGGAATTAAAATTATGTTTGGGTTTTCTTTCTTTAATTTTGAATAAATCCCTTTGTTCGCAGCAATCATAACGCTGGAGTTGTTTGTTCCTAAACCACATAACTTGTTAATTAATAATTTAAATTCATTTAATATCGAAAACATTGCTTATATGATGCCGTCAGCATAACAGTCTTCTAGTCTTTCTAATTTTAAGAAAGTAGTAACTATTTCATTAACATTTGCTGAAATATTTTATTACTACTCCTAAGTATTTATATACGAAGATATCAGTCGATTCGTCCTTTCATAAACTAAAATGTGAATCACCAATATCCTTTATTAGCTGATTTTTAAAATATGATTAAACTTCACAAAATTTTCCTTGTCTTTCATGAAATCACTAACGAATACTAGATGAATCTTTAACGCTGTTATGCAGGTAAAACTTTCTGCTATCCCAGTAAAAAACTTTTCCAAAAAAAATTGTACTGCCCGCGCGGCCACTACTTTCAATCACCAAGTCTCAATCCCAACTGAAACGACTTCATGCAGTCTCCCCACATCACCGCCGTTCGTTGCCTCAGCCACAGGCCGGCGCGTATTTTTTCTTGTTCGTTCGTTAGACTCCGAGAACTTTTCGTTTCCTCTCGACGCACAGGCAAGAATCGTTCGTAACAGCGATTTTCTGTCTAGTGACAAATTTTTTCCCGAGAAATTAGGTCGGGCTTGCTGTACTGCATGGCGTGTTGGTATCGTGTGAGGTTTTACAGCTGGGCGAGTTGCCGTTCGTTCGTTGGAATTTCTGATGACGAACGGTGCCGGCCTGGAAATCTTCTGGTGCGCTGATGCCTAATTTATGATTTTAGATGTTTCAGGTGGATTTGGGAGTGAAGAAATTGTTGCTGCGTTGCCGAATTATTTGTTCGGATAAATTCTTGTGCTTTGCCGGCTTTTTGGATTTTTGTGTTGTTGCGTCTTTTCAGGTTTTCTGAGATTTCTTTGCTTCCCTTGTTATGCTCCCTTATGGATTTTTTTACGAAAGATCATGATTTGTGCGTGTTCTGCACGGATTTGGACTTTTCTTTTTAGGAACACTATCTGTATTTTTCTTTTCTTTGCAGGGTTTTAGGTATGTGACCCGGATTTTGCTGTGAAAGATTATGATTTGTGCGCGTTCTGTACAATTCATAATTTTTCCCAGTGGTACTTATTCTTAGTTGATGCTGCTTTTCACGAATATATATCCTTCTTACCCTTTTTCAGATCTTATGTATATGTATGGGAGAGTTGCAAAGCTAACTTTTCGTAATTAAATAAAATTCTGCCCATTTTCAAGTACCCGAAAAATAAAATATAAATATTAAAAAAAAATGTTAAGAGAGGAAAAGGGTGGGTAAAAAAAACAAAAAAAAAAAAAACCGAAAGGTAGCGTGAGGTCAGAACGCTACAGCGTGGGGACGACCCACCGAGAGGGAGTCTCAAGCCGGGAAAACGGGAAGAAGCAAAAAAAAACAAAAGAAAATGATGACTAAGGAGGTAAGTTCGTAGTGCCTGTTCGCAACAGCGCCCAACGTGGGGACGACCCACAAGAGTCTCAAGCCGGGCATACGTCAAACCCTGGGTTGTTGAGAAATAAACGTCCCATCTGCGGCCATAATTCTAGCTCGCCTTGAACGAGGGAGGACCTATCAACAGATAGACTTCGTCTATCAATCTTCCTCGCCCAATGAGCTGGCTAGGAAGAGGTGCAGCGATCTGTTTATCACGTATGGTAATGTTCGGCTCGAGGCCACAAATTAGTCGGTGAAATGCACTCCTTAACGTTCTGTGTTCTGCTGAATCCAGTCACAGCACCCCGGAAATCTCCCAGTTCCAAGCGAGGAAATCGCTTCGTAACAGATAGAATTCATCTATCAACTCACTCAGGACGACGGAAATCCCGCGGGATGCAGCAAGCGGGTTCCAGCTCTAAAGAAATTGAAGAAAGGACAGGAAAGTAAAATTCTTCAGATGAAGGCTAGCCCAGAAGGGGTTAGTAACAAAGACTGAGACCATCTACACTTGATAGTTTGGAGATAATATACTATGAAAAAAAAACAACTACCTCCGCTGAAACTTCATCCACACAGACCGCCGCGCGGAAACGCGCACTAGGGAGAAGAATGAAGAAAAGACAGGAAAGTAAAATCCTTCAGATGAAGGCTGACCCAGAAGGGGTTAGTAACACAATGAAAGAGGTTTATCACCCACCACTGAGGAAGCAGTAGGAGGGTTTGCGATAACCTGTAGTTTGCAAGCGAAGCTTGCCGGATGCCTTTTTAGGGCTACCGAGACTAATCTTTATTTGTTCACGATTGGCCAGAGTGGACCAGGGAAATAATGAAGAGGGCCGTTAGAATTTTAAGTCTTGTGCATGTAAATTTTACGCAAAAAGGAAAGCTGCGACGTTTGGAACTTTGTGTAATTTCCTTACATGAACAGGGAACGAAACGGAAGGTGTTATAACGCATCGTCCTGAGAATCAGTGTGCGAACGGGTCTAATGATGGCCCTATCCAAGCGTTTTGTAGCGTAGATTATCTTGCCAGTCAGAACTGCCTGCTGAATTTGTGCTAATACCTGAGTTGCGAATTAACCGAAATTGTCGCGAGCAATAATTTTGTCCGGAAGTAACTAGAAACTTAAACGCGCAAAGAGGTTGTCAACCGAGTAAAATTAATGGGACCTACACAGGAAAGCACAATCAACATAAAAAAACAATAACAAAAATATATATCGGTAGGACGATGAACACAAATAAATAATTAAATTAGCGGACTAGTACACAAGGGAGTTTCTAATAATAATAAAACGACGACTATTACCATTGTGCGTCTATAAATAAATATATACATGTTCGAACGAAAATTCAAAATAATAATGTTATTATAAATCCAATGACGAAATACCTATACTTTGTGCGTGTATGATCGTTGTGCGTATATGAATGTATTCAGAAGAAGAATTTAAAATAATACCTTTATCATAAATCCAAAAACTAGATCTATGAATTGTGCATGTTAACTTTGTCCGTGGATAAATAATTATTCAAGAAAAAAAAATCCAGAATATTACGTTATGGTGCCTTCAGAGAGAAAGATCTATAGATTGTGCGTATATAAGTATATAGATTCAAAAGGAAAAAAAATTCAAAATAATGGCTTTATCAGAAATCTAAAAAGGAAGATCTATTAATTTGCGCGAACTAAATTTGTGCGTATATAAGTATATAAATTCCAAACGGAAATTCAAAAATATTACTTTATTGTGCATCTAAAGAGGAAGATCTAGAAGTTCACTCGTGCTAATATTCAAAATGCTAACCCATGCGAAGCAGGTGGTTTGGCCATGCAGCGGTCCACCCGAACACACACCCACACCAACACTTCAACAATCCAGTTCTGCGAACTGGAACGAAACAAATCGTTCTCAATCTCTCTCCAACTCTCTACAGCTTGGCAAACTTTCAAAGGGCCTGACGCAGCATGAACTTAGTAATGGAACATTTGAAAAAAAGAAAAAAAAAGAAAGAAGTTAGGGAATGTACGGGATCGGAGCCTGAAGGATTCCGACTCGCATTAAGGACGTTATGACAAACAATCCTGTTGTCAAGGACAAGTCAAAGAAATGAACATCGTTCACCAACCTGACACCGGACTGAGGTCAAAATCAGAAGACAGTGCGAGTGATCAGCGATTCAATGGCCGCCGGTACTCAGGAAAGAAGCCGTAGCGATAATATGTAACGAAATCAATAATAGAACTCAAACAAAAAACCCAGTGCATACGATATAATGATCGTAGCTAGCTATTCGACCTTCAGGTAACGATAGCCATAATAGGGGTAAGACTACAGCAATCACGACTAAATCTATGCGTATGATATAATGATCATAACTAAATATTCGGTCTCAAATATCGGTCACTAACGTAGAGAAACCGTTGATAAGGTAAACTTAACTAAGATAATTAACCCAAGCTAACAGTAACTAAGATCAAAGCTCTAACCTAACCATAATAGCTAAATTGCGGCGTGATAGCCAAACTAATCTAAAGGTAACTAAATAATACAAATGCAACTAAAATTAAACCCATATTGTAATAGCTAAGTCGAGACACGATGGCCGACATAAGTCAAAGATCACTAGCATATAATCGGGTCCTAGTAACTACAAATCGATATGCTAACACAGTGGTCTGAACCTATCTCAAATAATCTAAAGGTAGCTACAACAAGGATATAGTATATATTTAACTTAAGACTATAAGAAGCTAACTATATATACTCCCGGTAATATCGAGATAACCACGAGATCTTAATAGCAACATATAAAGGAAAGGTAATACTGTGCTAACTGAGATGGGCTATGCAAACTGGAAGAATCACAAAAGGGCCTAAGATAATCTTACCATAACTGCTATAAAAACTATGATGAACTTATACGAACTGGATTGAGACATGATACCAAAATAATCCAAAGGTATCTAAAATAATCCATACTCAAACTATAAGAACTAAAGTAAAGGATGACATCTAAACTAACTCAAACCTATTTGAGGTATAGGCTATGACAAAACTATAATACCTATAAAGAGCTACGCTAGACTCTAAATAACTATACCATAATGATAACCAGACCCTAATAGGCTGTACTTACTTAAGGAAAATCAATAACTATAACACGATAACGGTAAGTATTCAATAGCTATATAACCATATTATAAATACAACTAAGGTCGTAAAAACTAACTACCAGGTAACGATAATCTAGGATGCGATACTATAATTTCCAAAATAGCCAAAAGAAAACCAAAATCTCAAAATAAAATCTCAAAACTATACATAATACAGACTTCTTTCCTGGAACCAGCGGATGTGAACGGAACCTTTAAGCTCGGAGTAGTATGCTTCACATACGACGTTCACCCTTCACTGATCAGCCGAACACGCCGACACATCAAACTAGGGAGCGTCCATGGAATAATCAAAAATAGAGGAAAGGGAGTTCACATGTCTTCACCTCACGTGGGACTCCGGTCCAAGGGCACCGCCCCGGTATTGTATCAATCACTCCAAGTCGGATACCAATCTAGAGGATGCTAACCAGCCATCCTCCCGTCAGAGTGATTGAGACAACTCCGAATGGAGTCAAGGGAGCAGAGCGCCACGCAATCGCGAAGCATGGCAGGTGAACATATTGGATAGTACTGATCCACTTCGAATCGCACGGCTGTCCTGATCTCTCCCACAAGGAATAAATTAAGCAGGTGACTATTATCGCTCACCGACTTTTAGGTGAGAACAGGGCATTTGCGCGGTTCTTTTGGACATAAGGTCGAGTGAGGTCGAGCCGAACCAACGCTTCCCAGTGGTACCCGCAAGCCCAAAGCCCGCCTACCACTGAATGGATGAGCACTCCGACGCATGAAACTATGGAACTCTAAAGAAGAGCGAAAGAAAGAAATTGAATGATTGAAAGGGATGTTATAAGGTTACACCAATGAAGCCAAATCACGAGCCAACTTGCCAGCTACCAAAGCCAGATCTAACGAGAGCACAAAGGAACTACCACGAAAGCAACGAGCTTTACGGGAGAAAAAGGTAGCTCTGCGTAGACCAAACCATTGGCAGAATAGCAAGACAACTCGCACCAGCAAGCTAAAAGTTGCATGTTTAAATTGACGAAAAGATTTTCATTTGGAATGAATTGAAATAATACGCGATATAGAACTTATTTAAAAAAAAATCGAAGTTGAGAAGAAAGTACTGAAAAACTAAGGCAAATATATATAACTGGCAAAACGTTTATGAAATAATCGGTAGATCTACAAAAGAAGGAAAGTTTGAAATGATGAAGTCAAAGCTAGAGCTTTACAAACAAAACAGAATGAAAATATTTTGAAACCGAGAGAATACAATGCACTTTAGTCAAGAGAGGCCTGACCAAAGGCCGGAAAGAAAACCAAATTTGGGCGCCATTTGTAGCGAAGCACAAATAACGACCAGAAATAATTATCGAAATTATAATCGCGCTTTAGTCAAGAGAAGCTTGACTAAAGATCAAAAGAAACCCGAATTTGGGCGCCATTGTAGCGAAGCACAATGAGCGACCAGAAATAATACCAAAATTCGTAGTTGCACCTTAGTCAAGTGAAGCTTGACTAAGTGAAAAAAAAGAAAAAGTAACCAATTGGGCGCCATTTTAGCGAAGAGCGCGCCCATTGTCAGGCCTACCTACATCCATCTTGCCATGAACACAGATAGGTGCTGCAATCGCCACCTCTTGCTGCAAAATCATCTTGGGTTTCATGTGGGTGGCCGCACAGCATATACGCCGCTAGCGATCTGCCGGCTTGGGGTGGTTCATGCCACCCACATCCCTTGATGCTTGAAAGCTGTGCGAAATGTGTAATGAAAAAAAAACTGAATCGTCTTTGCCAGACTTCAGACGGACGGACAGAAAAAAAAAAAACTTTCCGCGTCTCATGGTGCTTCGCCTCCATTGGTACAACCTGCAAACCTGAAATGATAGTTTATACTTACTACAATACTACCAGCGCTGCAGTGCTGAAATAAATGAGGGTCAACGCCGTACAAATGTTTCTCCACCCGGAGAGAGTTCGACGCCGAGAGCAATAGAGATAGAGAGAGAAAACGTGGACTCCTGATGGAGGTGGAGTCCTCACTGAACTTAGATTGGGCCCATCGCCCCCATCCACCCTGGCTAAGACGTCGCAGTCAGCGTGAGCTTCTTAGCCCCATGTTTCCGTGTGTGCGTGCCATCGGATGTCTCACGGCCTGTCCAAACCACCAAGCATCTTCCCCGTACTCGGCCATACTGGTCCGAATCCGCAGAGAGCAATTATAGAAATAATACGAAATGACAAGACTCAAATTACAGCACATATGGTCGAAAGGCTGGCTTGAATTAATACAGAAAAACAAGAAAAAATGAATATGAAAAGAAACCCACCAGGGAAAATAAGAAAGATTTCAGGTTTGATACTACGAACGGTTTCCACAGATATATATATATCTTCCATAATCCTCGATCGCAGTTTTACTACAGCTTTTAACAAGTTATTCCATTATCCTATGTCACTAATGTACAAAGACTTATTGTATAAGGCCAAACATTGTGAATTATGACCTACCTACATGCTCGCGCCCTACGCTGGTGACCTTATCACTAAATCGTACCTATGCACAAAAGTAAGTAAATTTTCTCTTACAAAAAAAAAAACTGTTTGACCAGAAGGGTCTCCGCATGCAACTTAAACTACTAAGTAAACAAAACAAAAAAAAAGATTAGTTTAACACAGGCACTTCTCGTGACACAGCACCTGGCAAGCCGTAGTAAAACTTACTCAATTTGTACGGTGGTGCACCTGAACAGCTTCCACTTATTTCCTCGGGACGGTTCCAAAAAGGGGGGGGGGCGGGTTAACAGTGCACCCAATACAACTTCCGGTAGTTAGGCTGGTAGATTTAATCCATACACTGCAACAGAAATGTATGATCAGCACCACAATTAGTCGGGGGCAGCGCCAATTCAATCCGGATGCGAAACTCCAGAATGGGTAAGCATGTAGCACCAAAACGCAATAATTCTAGCTTCTCCTTTTCACTCAGAAAACCATCAGGCAATAAAAAACATCGTAAAAGCAGCTGACCGCTACGCCAGTAAGGACTGTCTGGACACGTCGCCGAATAAGGTTCACAAAATTTTCCGCTGTATTCCCGGAAACCACTGAGCGAAGGTTTGCGAAGGTTTGAATTATAACTGACACCAAAGTTCACCAAAGTTTTCTTTTCTTTTCTTTCAGAAAATCACTAAACGATAACTCGAAGAATAACTGACACTGCTAAGCAGGTAAAAGCTTTCTAGAAACTGACAAATAAAGTTCATAAAATTTTCCTTTCTTTCAGAATAACACTAACGAATACTCGATGAATCTTTAACGCTGCTATGCAAGTAAAACCTTCTAGACAAATTCTTGAATAAAGTTCACCAAAATTTTCTTTGCTTTTCTTTCAGAAAATCACTAAACGATAACTCGAAGAATAACTGACACTGCTAAGCAGGTAAAAACTTTGTAGAAGCTGATAAATAAAGTTCATAAAATTTCCTTTTTCTTCCAGGAAAACACTAACGAAGATTTGAAGAATCACTAACGCTGATATACGTAAGAACTTTCTAGACAAATTCCTGAATAAAGTTCACCAAAGTTTTCTTTTCTTTTCTTTCAGAAAATGACTAAACGATAACTCGAAGAATAACTGACACTGCTAAGCAGGTAAACACTTTCTAGAAACTGATAAATAAAGTTCATAAAATTTTCCTTTCTTTCAGAATAACACTAACGAATACTCGATGAATCTTTAACGCTGCTATGCAGGTAAAACTTTCTAGACAAATTTTTAAATAAAGTTCCCCAAAATTTTCTTTTCTTTTCTTTCAGAAAATCACTAAACGATAACTCGAAGAATAACTGACACTGCTATGCAGGTAAAAACTTTCTAGAAGCTGATAAATAAAGTTCATAAAATTTCCTTTTTCTTCCAGGAAAACACTAACGAAGATTTGAAGAATCGCTGACGCTGATATACAGGTAAGATCTTTCTGGACAAATTCCTGAATAAAATTCACAAAAAAAAATTTCCTTGTCTTTCATGAAATCACTATCGAAGATTTGAAGAATCTTTTACGCCGCTATGCAGGTAAGAATTATCTAGACACACTGCTGAATAAGATTCACAAAAAATTTTCCTTGTCTTTCATGAAATCACTAACGAAGATTTGAAGAATCTTTTACGCCGCTATGCAGGTAAGAATTATCTAGACAAACTGCTGAATAAAATTCACAAAATTTTCCTTGATTTCCAGGAAATCACTAATTAAGATGTGAACAATCTTTAACTTGTACAGGTAAAACTTTTCAGACAAATTATTGAATAAACTTCACAAAATTTTCCTTGTGTTTCAGGAGATCACTAACGTAGATTTGAACAATTCTTAACGCTGCTACACAGGTAAGAATTATTTCGACAAATTATTGATTAAACTTCACAAAATTGTCCTTGTCTTTCAGAATAACACTAACGAATGCTAGATGAATCTTTAACGCTGTTATACAGGTAAAACTTTCTGGAGAAATTCCTGAATAAAGTTCACTAAAATTTTCTTTTCTTTCAGAAAATGACTAAACGATAACTCGAAGAATAACTGACACTGCTAAGCAGGTAAACACTTTCTAGAAACCGATAAATAAAGTTCATAAAATTTTCCTGTCTTTCAGAATAACACTAACGAATACTCGATGAATCTTTAACGCTGCTATGCAGGTAAAACCTTCTAGACAAATTCTTGAATAAAGTTCACCAAAATTTTCTTTTCTTTTCTTTCAGAAAATCACTAAACGATAACTCGAAGAATAACTGACACTGCTATGCAGGTAAAAACTTTCTAGAAGCTGATAAATAAAGTTCATAAAATTTCCTTTTTCTTCCAGAAAAACACTAACGAAGATTTGAAGAATCACTGACGTTGATATACAGGTAAGAATTATTTAGACAAATTATTGATTAAACTTCACAAAATTTTCCTTGTCTTTCATGAAATCACTAACGAATACTAGATGAATCTTTAACGCTGTTATGCAGGTAAAACTTTCTGCTATCCCGGTAAAAAGCTTTTCCAAAAAAAATTGAGCTGCCCGCGCGGGCACTACTTTCAGCCAGCGGCCGGCGCGTATTTTTTCGTTGGATTCCGAGAACTTTTCGTTTCCTCTCGACCTACAGGCAAGAATCGTTCGTACCAGCGATTTTCTGTGTAGCGACAAATTTTTTCCCGAGATATTCGGTCGGGCATGTTGTACTGCATGGCGTGTTGGTATCGCGTGAGGTTTTACAGCTGGGCGAGTTGCCGTTCTTTCGTTGGTATTTCTGATGACGAACGGTGCCTGCCTGGAAATCTTCTGATGCGCTGATACCTAATTTATGATTTTAAATTTTTCAGGTGGATTTGGGAGTGAAGAAATTTTTGCTGCGTTGCCGAATTATTTGTTCGGATTAATTCTTGTGCTTTGCCGGCTTTTTGGATTTTTGTGTTGTTGCGTCTTTTCAGGTTTTATGAGATTTTTTTGCTTCGCTTGTTATGCTCCCTTATGGATTTTTTTAGGAAAGATCATGATTTGTGCGTGCTCTGCACGGATTTGGAGTTTTCTTTTTAGGAACACTATCTGTATTTTTCTTTTCTTTGCAGGTTTTTAGGTATGTGACCCGGATTTTGCTGTGAAAGATTATGATTTGTGCGCGTTCTGCACAATTCATAATTTTTCCCAGTGGTACTTATTCTTAGTTGATGCTGCTTTTCACGAATATATATCCTTCTTACCCTTTTTCAGATCTTATGTATATGTATGGGAGAGTTGCAAAGCTAACTTTTCGTAAATAAATAAAATTCTGCCCATTTCCAGGTACCCGAAAAATAAAATATAAATAATAAAAAAAAAATTTAAGAGAGGAAAAGGGAATTTAAGGTTGGTAAAAAAACAAGAAAAAAACCGAAAGGTAGCGTGAGGGCAGAACGCTACAAATTAGAGCGATGGGTCTGAAGGTGTTTAGCTCATTTCCCAACTTGTTCTTCTTTGTTATGAGTACAATTTTAATGCTCCTGAGCTTGCCTGTTAAAGAACATGAGATCCACAGGGAGTTGAGGTGATCAAGGAACGCTGCTGAGGCTGCGGGGCTAAGCATTTTAAAAGCTAGGAAGGAGATGCCATCCATGCCAGGCGCTGAGTGATTGGATTTTTCCTAAGGACTTTAGTGAGTTTTTCAGGTAAGAAGAGAGTGCGGGGACTGATAGGGGAGTCTACAGCTGGGATCCTGGCAGCAGCAGCGGGTAGGGGATGAGAGGGAGCGTTTGGTGAAATAGATTTCAGGAAGGTTAGGGATTTGGAGTCATCCCATTCCTGACTGGAGGATGCTTGAATATTTTGAAGAAGCGCCTAGAATCTGCCGTGTCAACGCTGTCAATGAATTTTGATGCATGAGATGCGTTTGCTCTCCTGATGGCTCCTCTGAAGAGTTTGGGGATTGCCTTGTATTTTCTTAGATGAATTTCCGACGTGAGTCCGGTAAGAGCTAGAAAGGCCTCCTTTTTTAGATTGTATAGGCGCTGGATTTCTGAGTTCCACAAAGCTTTGGGGGCGAACTTATCGTGGGGTTTTTGGAAGGTGTATTTCCTAATGATCTCCTCAATATCCTCTATGATTCTGCCAGATGTGTGTAAGAGGTTTGGCTCTTCAATGACTTTGGTCTTGTTTAGGAAAACCCTAGATGGCGGGGGGGGGGGGGGGGGGTGCAGATACAAAGGAAGCGACAACCGGTAAGGGGTGTGAGTTACCAACCTGATGCCGCTGAGTATTGAGGATGATCGAGCGGAGAGGGAGGGGGGGGGGGGGGGGAGGTGAAACATAGGTTAAGAGTGGAGCCAACCTCAGGAGTGCTCAGGCATGGGATAAAAGTAGCTCCGTCAGGCAGGATTATGCTTAGGTTGGAGGACATGAGAGTGTTTTAAGATGGAAGCCCTTGCGAGTGGAAGTTTCATTACGGACTACTCTAGGGTCCCACATGCGATCCCTCGCATTAAGTTCTCCACAGAGAATGAGCGAGGTGAAGTTGGATAGAAACGTGAAAAGGTCCTGTATGGCATCCTTGAAGGTGGATACGTCGATAGCGGGTGCCGCATAGACTGAGGCTACCACTAGATTGAGATTGGGAAAGGCTGAGTGGAAGGGGATTCTGATATAGGATAGGCTTGAGCGCACTGCCAGGAGAGTGCCTCCATGGCCGTCTTGACGGTCGCACCTGATTAGATTAAAGCCTCTCAGAGAGACAAATTGATTCGATTTGAGCCATGTCTCATTTAGAGACATAACATCGAAATGCTGATGGGCATTGAAAAGTTCAAGATAGCTCTTATTGGCAGAAAAACTTTGGATATTGTTATGTAAAAGCTTAATGGTGGGAGGAGATAGGGGGTATAAGTGACAGTCCAATGATTGGGCTGAGAAAAAGACAGTAGAGCATCAGAGTTTGAGAGGGAAGAAGAAAGTGTAAGGAACAGAATAAGTAGGAGAGTAATATTATGGATTAGAGGGAACAGTGGAACCACCTGGGTCTTGGATTGAGCTGGCAGCATGGTTGATGGTGATAGCATCAGTGGAAACATTGAGAAGATCGATGCGTTTTTTGACTTGGCTTACAAATGAGGAGGGTGACTTTTTAAAAGCTGAGGAATTGATGACTTCACTAACCTAGGAGGTAAATTTCTCGTAAACTGAAACTTTGAGGTTTAGAGGCGTGAGGCCCACACCTACTCTTCCGTCAGGTTTGTCTCTGAACATAGCGTGAAAGTCGGGTGGGGTAGTTTTGTGAAAAGTGTAAGCCTTCGCAACACTTGAGTAGTGTCGTGGGGTTAGAGCCTTATTTGATTTGTGAGTTGGATCACGGGTCTTGGGTTACTGAGTGAGGGCTGAAAAAACTTTGTCGCAATTGACTTCATCAAGCAAAGCGAACTTACTGGTAAAGGCAGGGTTTAAAGAACTAGCTAGTTTGCTGGCTTCCCTTCTGGAGATACTTTTGATGGTCATCAATTTTATAATTGGCTTCTCATGTTCCTTTGCTGAACACTCAGGGTGATTGGGCTTGCGACAGCCATTGCAGTTCGTGCAGAAGTGCGGTTTGGTGCAAGCACTCATGTCTTCACATGACTCGCCGCAGCATGAAGGACAGTGCGACAGTTTAGATTTACACTGCAGTGACGTGTGCCCCCATCTTTGAGCACTGCCTGGGAGATGGATTGTAAGAATAGACATCTCGTCTGCAGCCATAAATGGCCACTTTAGTTGGAATACTGGAGTTAAGGAAGGTAAGTTTAACCACTGGTGTCGGAATTCTATTGTCTTCATCTATTTTTTTGGTGAAGCGGTGGACCTTGATAACTTTGAGGGTAGATTCTATGTTTTCCAGAATTTCTTCCTCAGTTAAAACCGTCGGAATATCCCTAATGATGCCCTGCTTCCTGACGTAAGAGGCAGGGATGTAGCACTTAAGCTAGCTTCCGGAGAAATCAGTTAAGGCCGTTTGATTGGCAGCATTTGAGCTGACGAAGACAACTTTAACTGTGTTAAATGAATTCTGAAAAATTTCGGTGTAACTGGGGCAGGAATATCTCCTGAGTATTTTCGCGATAAATATGTCGCTGAGCTTAGATTTCCTCGTTTGTTTAGACTCATCAGCCCGTTGAATTAGAACCCAGTAGGGGCCTTTATGTTCTGTCCTTTCTTAGCTTACTAGAAGCTTCACTATCATTAGCGCGATGTTTGCGAGATGCTTCAATGATTTTACTATTGGGGGTTGAGGTTACTCCAGTCATGTTGACTGTAGCGTTCGAGACCCAATAGGATCCACCAACTTCATGTCGTCGTCTGGGTCACCTACTTTGGCTAGTGGGGAATACACAGGTTGAGAGACACCAGCAGATGGAAGCAGACAAGCTACTAAAAATTTTAAATAGGCACCACGAGGGCCAGTAGGTACGCTCAAAAGTTAGGTTATGTGATGTGATAGTAACAGGTATGTATATGACAAAAACTCACCTTAATAAAGATTTGACCAACTTTTAAAAGTGAACTCAAATTATGCTACCTGAGAGTTGACTCCGGATGTAATTATATAATGGGCACACCATCCCCACAGTGATACAGGGAAGAAAATATTCAATTTGGAAACGACAGGAGATTAGAGTATCTACTTCACTGGCCAATGGGGTCGATCCGAATGTCGGTAACTCTTTGATGATCGGCATAAATAACATGTGCAATCAAACTCTTGACGTTTGCTGGTATTTCCCTGTGCTGTACCGGAGCAATGCAAAGTCTCTCCCAGCATACATTCAACCCCCGACTTAGTCGGGAAGTGTTGGAAGACGCATCGATTTTGTGATCGTTCCTCAATGGATGGCATTGCCAGCTTTTTCCCCAAATCCGTCAGGAAGATACGGTGACTAGTGGTGCTCCTTACAGATATTCATGTTGTCAATGCCACCTTTTACATTCTTGTAGTAGTGTATATTTTCTGGTTTATTTTTTAGGCCACTTGCTTCGTCTGTGTAGTGCATTGTTGATAAGAGTATTACACTTTTCTTTTTCTTGGAACATGTGAGCAAATAGTGGTTTTGGCTGTACTAAATCCAAACAGAGACGACAGTGGTTCCCGTGATTTGTTAGCAAACATTTGTGAGAATATATATTGCTTATTTTTCTTCAGTGTGTCCACTACGATGAGATTCTATAACATCAAAAGTTTCATGTCCTGTTGTTTTTTTGCCAGTATAAATTTGACCACATAGGAATTTTTTGCGTCACACATCTTGTCTTGTTGCCATATTTTCCAGACTTAGATGAAATATATTTGGTGAATTCGATTTCAAACCGATTGCTCCTACGTTATCTTGAGCTAGAAGTTGTAAAGTTTCTGTGGTACCTTTGTACCACATCGCTCATAATCGGAGTATTTCATACCCGCTCACATGAAGGTTAAAGAACAATCTATGATAGTTAATATTGTGGTATAAACACTACATTTTATTATTTAAATTGATCAAGTACTACGAAAATGCTTAACGGACTATTATATTGTAATTTTTAAATGTGGATAATAGTAACTTTAATAGTACATATGGTATATTTTGTGTTTAAAATGCAAGAATTTTTAGTTAAAGTAAATAATGTTACTCCTAACAATGTAAGTTGTAATTCTTTCTTACTAAATTTTAACAAGACTTGCATAATTTCAATTTTGAAATTTTTAATATAACCACGAAAAGCTCGTTTAAATTAAACACTAATGTGACTATTCTGTGCAATTGGAACGAATATTAAAATAACCACGACGAATTTTAAAATTGACCAAGAAGTTTTTTCTCAATGCAAGGAAAATTTCCGTGTTTTTAGCCACTGTTTTTCTTCCAGCTGACTTTCACTTGCTATTTCTTCTATAGGCTGAGCCTTCTTGCCTCTTTAATTTTCTTCAACAATAATCAAAACAATAAGAAAGTTATTATTATTAAATGGAAGTTGTCATACCTGCAGGTTTCGATTTTGTTTCTCTAAGACGAGCCGTAAAAAAAACCAGCATTTCTAAAAGACACTGCGATAGAACGATATTTGTTATAAAGTTTCCCACTTGCTTTTGTTTTTTTATAATAATATTCCCTTAAGATAAGACAGCGGAAATATTGAATAAAATTTGATGTGGATGAAAAAATTTAAATATGTAGGCACCCGAAATTTTAAATATAAATATAATCATACTTCTACTACTACTCTTATTTCCCTTTAATTGTGTAAGATTTGGCGCTTTTAGTGGATTTGAGAATTAATAGGCTGTCACTAATGTATACATTTTTTTTTAGAAATAATTAAATATAGAATTTTTTCGAAAGATAGCATGCTTAGCCAACCACAAGACATCCCAACGTAATAAGTGTGACAATAAATTTATTCACCATATAATTCTGCCTCAGAATCCAAGACACTGTTTACAATGTCGGCCAAACAATCACTCATTTTAATAGTGAAAATTTCTCAAGCTAAAATTAATATATTAATTAATTACAGAACCGAAATAACTATAAAAAATTATACATAGAAATGAACTAAGAATAAAGCGGTGCTTACACTTAAATATACACATACACTTTACGCCTAATCTCAAGAAAAGACTGAGGCACAAAGTTTGAATCCACAAATGCCCCTACACACAAAACTAGAACCAGGTTATTCAAACCGTAAATTTCGACAAATTCCTGAAAAGTCCATGAAACTAATCTCTAATTTCGTTATACTTATATAAAATCAAACGCACTGCTGGCTGGACTGAATACTGAAAAAAAAAAGTGATTCGAAGAGCAAATACACGTTAAGAGTAAAAATTACTCACTTTATATACGAGTATTTATATACCTTTTATATGAACTTTAACGCTGCACTTGTGAACTACATCTATCCACTTTTTCCAACATAATACAAATCTTACAGAGCACATTATTCTTTTATATTCTTGAAGTCAGTTTTGTGAAAGTTACTCATGAATTATGCTTAACCCTTTCCCTACCAACTTTTTGTATATGTAGGAAAAAATTCTTTTCGTATGTAAAATGGCTTAGGAGCTTCCTCTGAGTAAAATTGAAATAAAAATCTTTTTTTTTTATATTCACTCACCTGGCAGGTATAAAGTGTCCCTTGTACAGGACACGATAGTTAAAGGGTGTAAAATTCCTCCATCTTATATTTGAAATTTATATAAAAACTCAAAAGTGGGAATAAATTGTGGTACATATTGTAAGAAGATGCTATTATCAATTCAGGAAAGTACTTTCGGATATAAATGATTGATAAAATAATTAACAAATAGATTAATTTTTATGATATTTACTGAACGGTTGATTCCACGTTTATACAAAGGAAAGCTTTACATGTTTCACATATTATGAAAGTTTTTTGTTTGCAATCAGGATTGGCTGCTTCAACAAATACAGTAAAATGACCTACTGGATCCAATCGAACATAGTTTGGTGGTGGTAATAATTGTTTTATATTAGGTGGAGTTCCTGCTTCATCTAGAGAAGTGGAAGAAGTTGATGGACGTCCAGTTCTTTTTTTAGCACCTTTATAGATCGATTCCAAAGTGGTGCACAAATCCATTTTGAAAGTCATCAAGTCCAGGGACAGAATGGCTAACCCTTTCTAATATTCCATTTTCAGAGCAATCTACTTTATACTCCATCCAACTTGCTGTAACTGCCATGTCAAAAAAATGAATAATAACACGCAATGTCCACTTTTTGGATCTTATAAATATACGATAATATTGGATCATTTGATCCAATAAATCTACTCCTCCCATTCCTGAATTATATAACTGCACAACGTCAGGTCTAGGTATGTCAATATAGTTATGAGTTTTTTTATCGTATCGTTTTGCTTTGTCTGTTTTTCCTATACCGAAAAAATTAGATGCTAGGTAGTTCGCTTTATTGTCATACTATTTTGTAATTATTATTTTGCCATCGCGACTAATGATATGCTCAGATGTACCACGTCCTTTTTTTTCATTTCTGTATCTGAAGGGAGAGGTGGATTTTTGAAACGATTGATACGAACTGTACCCGCCGCAAATGTTTTTCGACATTCAAGTATTTCCAAATGTTGATAAGATGTAAAAAAGTCATCGAAATGCAACTTATGGCCAACTACGTCACGTGGATGCGCTTAGCAAGCTTTAGAACTATTGCTACTGAGAACCCTAAATTTTTGAAAGTTATCTCATTAATTTCAGTTGATGAGCCTTCACAAGCAATAAAATCATAGAGCGTTCCAGTTTGTCCACAAATTATATAAACTTTAATGCCCCAGGGGCATGGCTTTTCTTTAATATATTGTTTTACTGCTAACTGCCCCTTGAATGGAATTATCTGCTTATCAATACATAAGCTTTCTTCAAGTTTAAGTTGCAATAATCGTTGACGCACTTTTTTCCATTATGGGCCTCACTTTGTAACATTTTTCAGCACAATCTGATGGTTTAGCATTAATTTCTACCAAATGCAAATGGTTCCGGATTGCATAAAATCTATTACGATTAATATTTTCTGTAAACGTTGGCAATGCTAATCCTTTCTGCCAAAACATATTTATATGGGGAAATTTCAATACACCCATAATTCCATGTATTGCGAAACAGGTCTGTATTTCACTTCGCGTACACTAATTAAAATTGGTGCCTTGTTGAACACTATTTATATTTGTGTAATGAGCAACATCTTCAAAGAACTGCGGAAGTAAATATTATGAAAAATATTGATACGGTGTTTTTACTGCCTTAGGAGTTCTTTCTTTGCGAACAAATTGTATTGTACTGCTAGTGTCATTTATTCGGATTATCTCCATTGAATTTAATTTTCAATGAGTACTGCAGTTCGTTTTCTGTTGACAACGATAATGCTGGAATAGTTCCACGTTCATTAGTATTAGACGGACCTGCGGTTGACTTCAAAGTTTCCATTTTTTGCACTGCTCCCGATGTTTTAACCGATGAACGAAGAATTGCCCTTCTTAAGAACTTTTCCCGCAGATGGTACCTTTTATTTGGTTCAGTGGAAGCAACTGCTTCATTGTAATATGATTCATCATCTTCATCACCGCTTTCGACATTCATTTCAGCACAATGTATTTCTAAACGGTCGTCATCCTCACCATCATCTTCAAGATCAGACCTTTCTTCAATCAACTCCAAGAGTTGGCTCTCAGTTAGATGTTTTTCTCTATCCATTCTTACTAAAATAATTCAATGTAAACGGAGGCACATCAGCTAAAAACAAAGTAAATTTTTCAAATTTCTCTAGAAAAAAGTGAACATTCAATCAATGAAAAAAAACCGAAAGAACCGGAGATTGTAAGCAAAAACCCGTTAATTTATCAGATTTAACATCATAAAACAATTTATTCCTATCTCAAGAACTTCAACCTTGACAAATGCCAAATATTGAGAAACATGCTGCAGCGTGGAATGTGTACGGTGCACGCCTTGGGATAATGAACACATTACACCAGTGCTGCTAAAACCAGCGGAAATAAAACTAAGAATGTGTCACTATGAATGCAAAGCAAGGTAAGGTAGGTTTTAGACTGTAATAGAAACGTCTCCACAATCATTTCTGTGTTGTATAAGAGATTTCGCTACTCGCATAAATTGTGACAGACGCTTTTATTTAATGGTACAAATCATGATACAAAGATAACAAGGTATGGCGGATCCGAGAGGAATTTTTTGTGTGCTAGGTCATGAGGTGACTAAAGTCATTTCCAGAAAATTTGTTTTGAGTTTTTCGCATTTTATTGACTGAAATACGTTTTGAATATATTAAAATATTTAACCAAACATTAGTTTCTTCGTTTAAATCACTTCGGGAAAAGTAATTATGTGCTAGTGGGAAAGCAAAAAAATTTAAAAATAGAATTTTTTTCACTGTGATGAAAGGACGATTGAAATTAAGACGAACAAATTTCTGACAATTTTGGCCAAAGGAGGCAAGCAACCAATTGACAGGTTTTCCGACCATACTTGTTAGTCTTTGTAACATGGGTACAAATCAAATTGTTCCATCATATAAAGTTTACAAGCCAATAAAATTTTTTATTCAGTTATTGAAAGTTATTTTATGATAGGTTTTGAAGCTATAAATAACAAGCGAAATACAAGTATAGAGACATCTCCTATGCAACACAGAAACAATTTTGGAGACATATGTACTGTACTGCAGTCTATATTAAAAGTCTTAATGTGCTAGTTCTTTGCGATTTAAAACAGATGGCCATGGCAATAGCAGTATGGAGAAAGTTTCAACAGCTGATAGTTTGACATAAGAAAAAAAAATTTATTTTGGCTTTACAAAAACAAATTTTAATACAATAACCTTGCTAAGAAAATTAAAGTAAGACTTCGTATTTAAAACTTTCTCTGTATTAGACAGCGTCTAAGGTCTACGTAAGTGCGTACAAAAAACCGGTTGTTCGACGAACCTGAAAGGGAAAAAGGAAAATTTATCACATACAAAATAAAATTAAACCAAGAAATCTCACCTGCACCTGGAGTGTGCCACAGGTGTAAAAGTCCCTCGACGACATGGAAAGAAAGAAAGAAATGAATTAAAATATATGAAATAAATAAAAAAATAGATGAAATATAAATAAAATGAGTCTACAACACTGAACTTAACAATAAAAAATTAGCTTTTTAACAAGACAGGCGTTTTTTTGTACATGTAAACATTCAAAACAAACAACATAGAAGGCAGGAAATTATGTGTAATTTCCATGCCATAACATGCACATATCTAAGTAAATATACAAAAGGGACAATCAACCATGTAAACAAAAGTACATGAACTTCTACATGTACTTTTGGTGGACATTTCAGGTGAGAAAAACACCCAAAACAAGCTCACCTGCACAGGTGTCTACCAATCTTAAAAACATTAAAAAACCAAATAAATTCCATAAATGTTGTACATTACCTGTAGATTATGGTATCCAACGATGAAAAATCAGCACACACCACACAAAACCACTATTAAATTAATAAAATTAATAAAAAACAAATCGCGCGCGTTTGACATTTCGCGATTTGAAAACACGGCGAAACTTCATGTTCCCATGACATTTGACTTGCTAAGCCGGGGTAGAATTTTCTCGCGATTCTAATGGTCGCGTTCGTTTCGCGGTATTTTTCGCCGGATTCGCTTAATTCGCGATATTTACAATTATAATTTGCACTAACGAGTGTGAAAGAGAAGTACCGTGCGAACAAGACAAAACAGCAAAAGTCATGAGAGGAATTATTTGGAATGAACTAAATATGGCGCGTTGATAAAGTAGACCAGAAATTCGTAAAAATTAAGATTAAATCCTTATGGTAAACATGCCAAAAAACGTAAAATTCATTTTGGCATATACCAATAATAATCAAAAATCTTAATATATCTACAAAAGGGCAATATTTTGATAATTTCACATTATGGATAGTGAAATTGAAACAAATCTGTCTATAAAAGGCGTGTCATTCCTTCATTCGATCTCTTTTTCTTTCGAGTTGTCATTCAGTTAGAATATGCCAAACTGGTCATAATTTACTTTATATGCAAGTGTTTTATGGTATCAATAGTTCTTCGGTTATTTTCTGGACTTAGAGATTTTTTCATAAAATTGTTCATCAGTTTTACTTAAGAATTTGAGTGAAAAATCTGGCTCTAAAATTTGTAGTCATTTTCATTTGTGGATTGCACAGATCGGCAAGGGAATTCAACAAATTGGTGTTTTACAATAAATTTATTGTGTTAATAATCATCAAAAAGGTAATTATTTTATTGATTTTTCTGAACAATTTGAGGTTAAGGGACAAAGGTAATCGCATGGGTGTGCGAAGCGCACAACCCAAAATTAATCTAGTCAAAAATAGTTTGCGAAGCGCACACCTATTGTTAAGGGATTAGCATTGCTTTAGGTCGTATCTTTACCTGCCCTAAGTAATACACCCACGTAGGGTGAATTTGCCAAGCGCAAAGAAACACACACACACACTCATACAGGCAGGCAGGCCAACACACACACACACACACACAGGCAGGCTGCCAGGGGCACACACACACACGCGCGCGTGTGTTGGCCTGCCTGCCTGTTCGTGTGTTTCTTTGCGCTTGGCGCAGACCGTATTCCTCATATTGATATTAGTGGTTTAAAAAACTTAATTTAACTTACATAGATCAGGTAAAGATCATAGATCAGGTAAAGATACGTGCTATAACAATGCATTGACCTTAACCATAGCCGCGGGTTTCCAAAACAATGCGTAATCCCTTAACAATTGTGCGCTTCGCAAACTCCTGCTTGTGCGCTAGGAGAAGTGTTTTTTTATGGCTTGTGCGCTTCGCAAATACACCCAATCGCATGCCATAAGGGTATAATTACCGGTCACAGATTAACCAAACAAATTGAAATTTAACTGTAATAAAATTCATTCTTTCATTTCAGCATTTATTAGGTGTATTGAAATGTAATTTTTAGTGTGGTGACATTTTGCCAAAAATATGCCTATATGGTATCTTTGGCAAGACATGTTTAAACAATAAAGATTTAGCTGAAATAAATTATTGCAATTAATTTAAGTAATTTAGTTAAGAGTGAAATTTTTTTTGAAATAATTACACAGATAAGGAATGAATTAAAAAATGCATGCGTGTGTCAATCAGTAAGAGTATATTTGAGTAAATTTTTTGTTTGTTTTACATTCATTAAAGAAATTGAAATTTGAATTGTGCTAAATTTAATTTTAAGCGTAAAATTATTAAACTTTGTTAAATTAGTGAATTTGATGATTAAAGATGAATGATAACCAATGATATCTCTTTCCATCGCTACACTACCCACCACCATTTTGAATTTTTCAGAACACCACAAATGTCCATGTCGATTATCGGAATTGACGAAAATTGTGATTTATAAACGTATACCACTATATGTCAATTACAGGAATTGACATATATTGAATTAAAGTTTTTTTTGCATTTAAATTCTAAACACCGGTTAAAAACCGGTTTTCTCCGGTTTTTCCAAAAAAACACCGGTTTCAGACCGGTTTTTAAATTATCGGTTTTTTCCAAACACTAACTGGTGTCCCGTACAAGGGATGGTTCCAGTCCAAATAAAATTGATTTAAAAAGCAATAAGAATATAGCTTCAACTACCGATGTTGGACTTCAATGAACTCAAACATCGTCCACACAAACTCCTTCGGATTGTCGACTCATGTCTTACAGGCGTCTTAATTGTAGTTAAATAGCTTATTTTACGGGTCTGCATCAGAAAAGATTTGAGGTTCTCGTTACCTTGGCAGCAGATTATCACGGTTTGACTGATTCCCTTCAAACTATGTAAGAAGAGTTGCTATTAACACATTTTAAGTATATATATATATATATTATACAACATCTGTTTGGTATAGATAGAAATACAATTTCAAATGTATTTAAGAAAAATACAGACAGAATTTTTGTAACGCTTAAAAGTATTAACTTCTGGAATCTATCCAATAATTCAGATTGTCATGTTCACTGTAGAGAAATCCGAAAATCCGGAATTTCATTAGCTATCATCACAATTTCAATTACACGTCTTTCTTTTACCTGCAGAAAAATTGTGAAACTACCTCAGTAATTTAGGGGTGAAATGTCACGACTCTATAGTTTCAAATAGAAGTAGTGATTTTGTAGAAAACTTGTTCTTTTACTTAAATCTGTCGATAGAAAAAGAACTTTATAAGTTTTCTGTAGTATTGTCTAAGTGCTTCGCAAAGCGCTGTGAGACATTATGCTTGACTGGTGAGCTGGAAAGCTCGCTAGTAGCCAAGCGGATTATTCAGGTAGGAGCTATAGACCTCGCGTTATTGGTAATGCAAAGGCAAGAGCTGAGGAAGCTCAATTACCTTTGGATGTTTCCATTTCGGAGCTAAGGGAGCTCTACAGTTTGGTCACTAAGTGATATCAACACCTGGAGTTAAGAATTAACTCTGATTTATTTAATCTAAATGTACTAAATATATACACTTTAAAAATTGCTGACATTACTCATTACAATAATTCTGACCAATCACACACCTTCGGCCATTTCTTTATTCATTATTGATCATTTCTGCTGTGCATGCAAATAATGCACAGCGGGCAACCAACGTCTCTTATGTATGCAGATTAGTGTGGCCATAAAATCTATGGATGTGCATTAGCGTTAAGATGTCTGAATTCTCCTTCAGAATTTGTTATCTAATTTAATTTGAAACCTCTATACAAACTTTTAGTGAAATTCATCAATGTTTAGAGGTCACTCAAATCGAAAATAGTGATTTTTTTTTACTCTTTTTTACTTACAGAAAACTGTTTCAACATTTTCCTTCATAACTTTTTAATTTGACAATATTTTGCTTGATCATTTTTTTTTCTAAGCTTATTGCAGTAACAGGTGTTTTAGAAAATTAAATTTTAATATTTTTTATAAATTTTTTGAATCGAAAATTCGGACCTCTAATTTTTTCGTTTCGCGGCAATTTTTTTGTAAATAAAACTTGCGCACGGGTATACTTTTTCAACTATAACGTAATCTACCATCGTTTATCTTTCTAGCGACTATAACTTAAGGGGTCATGTAGTGTATGAACTGTTCTCAAAATGCGATTTTCGAAGGGTGAGCATTTTTACAAATTGCAGAGATTTTGTACAGACCCATAAACGTATGGACTTTGTCATTGTAACAAAATGATTTATACAAAAAATAATCATGAAATTATCTACAGAAAAGATATATGCATTTATTTCGTACAACGATTTTTTTTCCTGCAAATAGCACCATTTGCAACCACTAAGATACGAAAAGAAAGTCGCAGCTGGTACTTTACTGAACGGTGGCGCGAAAACGAGTACATTAATTGCTACCAATATACCAATTCACAGCTAATGCAACCACTGAATAGATCCTTTTTGAGATTTTATGATCTCTATATTTACATATATAATGAATTTCATAGCAACAAGAGATATCTATCGAAAAAAACATGTTTGATACCTTTCCCTCACTGTAAAATATTCCCCTGTTGCCGTTGTGGGTGCACCCGTATGATCTCGATCTGCTACTCAGAACTGACTGCTTAGCTTCAACTTCTTACTTTTGCACTATTCAGCTTTCATTTTCTTTTTTTTATTTCCCAGGCACCTCTTTTGGGTTTCTCGCGGAATTGATATGTTCTTTGACGTACCTTCTGAATCACTTTTTGTGTTTTTTTACACCTGCCTATTTGCACTTCTTTTACTTGTAATCGTTCGGAGAGATGAAAGATGGAAGGTTGAAATCAGTGGCGGTTCGTGGTATTCAGAAGAAGGGAAGCAATACATTTTGTGTAAATTATAGATCCGCTTTTCAGACTATTTCATTGCTACTATAAGTAATTATACAAGTATCAAAGTCAATGATGTCAATAATGCCCAATATAAATATTCATATTTACTCTTGCTCTTAAAGAGAAGGAAGCCATTATCATCGTTAAGTAAATCAGCGATGCAATCATATCTTTCACTTAATCCATTCACAGCAAATACTGACTGCCCCATAATTAAGCAAATACAAAAATTTCATTCAATATACCCTTTCACAACGTAAGAAACGTACGCAAAAAATCTAATCATCTATTTCATTCTTTTCAATTCAATTACCATTATTATTGTACATAGGTATACTCGTCCGCCGGAGTCCTCAGATAAAAGCGAGAATTCTACATTCTCTCGCAATTAAACAGAAACGTACATAATATTATAGATAATCATTTTCTTTTTTTTTTGCACAATATGAATAAAATAAAAAATATTCAAACATTTAAAGTCAAACGAGATAATATAATTTTAAAATTTTGTTATTGGGTAGATTCAGTTTTGCAATGAAACTTTTCTTGGGTGAAAGAAAAAAATATTTTTTACTCAGTACCTATAATTTATTTATGAAAGTTATTTATTTTAATATATGCATATTAACTCGCATCTACGTTCTTTTGCAAATGTTGTGATGTAATGTTTTTCCTCTGTGGTAAGTATAGTTTAGAAGATTATCGCTTTTTAATGTAAGCACTTCCACGTAAAAACATTTTACACGAAAAAACTGGAAAATTTACTTCACATCAAAACCCATCGGTTAAACACATAACGTTTAAGTTTTCACATGAAATATGTAAAACATTATCCTGCAGCGTTTAACACGTTGAGCGCCGCGTGCCCACGGGTGGCCATTTGTGTCTTTACCTTGGGGACCACATGGTCACCGGTGGTCATTATAATTTTTCATACTGTGACAACGTGACCACCCGTGGGCATACTGTTCTTTATATTTTAGGACCGTGTGCACATCAGTGGGCACTTTTTATATAGGTTTTGCATAGGTAAGAAAAATATTTGGTCCCAGGATGTAAATATGCTCCACTTGGACTTAGCAGTTTGAGGAGTTAGATCATTTAAATGGTTGGTTCTTTTAGAATGGAAAAAAAATAAGAGTTTGACTTCAAATTAGAAACATATTTTTATCAATAATATTTTACAGTTATAGTAACATTATAAATGAACAAAATAAGGCAAGAGAACAAAATGAAATAACAAAATAAACTTCAAACTATAAAACAAAAATATTTTTATAACATTCATAATATGAACTAAATCTTCTTCAATAATATTAAGGCCAATACAACATTCTCCAAACTTTATTACACTTAGCAGTCTTATTGTGCTATGTGCTTTTGAAAACATATCAAACACATTGGGACGTTGCACTGTTCACAAATAGTATTGACTTTTTTTGCATTTTTTCGGCCAAATGCAGAATCATGCTGTCTGGACATGTTTTTATAGCAAATACTGCACCGTTTTCTGGTCATTCTTTTCAGACCCTCAACTTCCTTTAAAATATGACACTGTCTTAAGGATTCTCTTGAAGATGATGGAACAGGTATTAGCATTTCTGAAGATTCCACTAGACTTAAGACAAGTGATTCCTTGAATTTAGTAATGGTAAGTTTTCTATTATTTACCTTATTGAATAAGTGCAAGGCATTTACAACAGTGGTTGCAGTAATTAAATGGAATACTAATCTCTTATACCATTTTACTGTACGTCTGACATAAGGTGCGTATGCGGCCATTTGGTCAGATAAATCTATAAATGCCTTGCCGTTGTTGTAGTCCAAAACCATTGCAGGCTTGGAGCATTCCTTTCCTTTTTTCATAAAAGTTGTCACGGAATCGTCGTGCTTGGTGCTAAGCATTAGGACATCCCGTTTGTCTTTCCATTTTAGTAGTACACTTTTATCGCTATTTTGTCGATTGCCTTTTCTATTACTCCGCAAGGTCCCTACTAGGTGTGTCTTTCTGTCTATCATCCTTTTTGATAATGATATGCTAGTATACCAATTATCCGTATAGAGAGTCCTTCCACTATCAAACAGACCGTCCATTAACTCAGTGACAACTTTTTCGGAAACAGCCATTTCATCTGACTTTTCTTTGCCAGCGTACACCTTAAATGCCCAGGTATAACCTCCAGCAACGCACAACTTAAACACCTTAATTCCATACCTGTGTCTCTTGTTAGGTATGTATTCTCTAAAAGACAATCTTCCATGGAATGGAACGTTGCTTTCATCAAGGCAAATCACTTCTTCTGGAGTATAAGACTGTTGGTATTTAGTTTGAAGTATATTCAGGAAGTTGGATATTTTGCGAAGACGATTATCTGGATCCACTTGGTCTTCGTTACTAGAGACACGGAACATTCCCAAGATTATTTCAAATCTATTTCGGCTCATGATTTTGGGAATCGAGTTTTGATATACGAAGCTTGTCGACCAATAATCCCTTAGCTGAGGAATTTGAAGAAGTCCCATCCATATAATAATTCCAAGAAATTTTCTCATTTCTGAAGGATTGGTGTCAACCCACTTGGCAAGTCTTCCTCTTTGGGTTTGGTTTGCTGCAGCAGCAATATTTTGAGCTGCAAATCTATTCGTTTCGGATACAAATAAAACTATTACCTCGTCATCCAAAAAGTGGTTGAAAAAGTCAACTGGATCTTTTCCTGCTAACGAGGCTGCAACATTAGGATTTACTCCAGTGTTTTGAGGGGAAACATCGAATACAAGTCTTTCCCCACTAACAGGCTTCCACTTCCGGTCATCTATCAGACTTGCAAGCGGGATGACGTCATCGGAATCATCTGATATATTATAATTCGCTTCATCTACTTCACTGAATTCCTCACTTTCCGAATCAGTTTCCTCTGGTAAAAAGTCTCTGTCGGCAAAGGAATAATCAGAAATCTCTCCACAATCTTCAATTTCAAGTATTGCATCAAGCTCCTGGTCGGTTAAAAATCTTCCAGCCATCTTAGTTTATAGCTGTAACACAATAAATAAAGTGCCGTATACATCAAACTGCATTTGTATTGAATTTTCATAGCAAAAATCTCTACAATACATAAAGCTTTATAAAGTAAAAAAAGGTGTCCACGGGGGGGCACGTGGTCCCAAAGCGTAAAATTACATTGTAGGACCAAGTGACCACCGGTGGATCACAAAAAAAAAAGTAGCAAAATTATTTGAAAGCACAAAAATTGAAAAAGTAGACCACCGACTTACCAAATCCCTAATCGTTAAACAGAAAAGAAACGAATAACAACATACGGTCCCAACAGCTTACACAGAAATGTTCACCGGTGGGCACGCAGACATTCGCGTTAGAACAAAAATGGCCACGGGTGGGCACGTGGCGCTCAACGTGAAAAGAAAAATCAGCCCCACCCCCCGCAAGAACTTACACCACCTTTGTACACAAATTCGAAAATCACGCATTTTAAAGATATTCGGGTGAAAAAAGTCGGATATAAAGAAAATATGCCATTTAATAAATCTCAGCAAAAGCTTCAATTTGGTATTACACACGGCCAAAATTGGACAATTCCAAGGGTGTACCTACCACTTTCCTCCCAAAACCTCTAAAAGCGTAAAAAAAAATTAAGCCCGCTGACTAATTCTAAAACAAAAAATCCCATCCATACACGTTTACTATTCTAAAACTATTCCTAAAATTTCACAATTTTCGTCACGAAGGTCGGATAAAAGTTATTTAAAAAAAGCTACGAATTTATTAACTTCGGTCAATATTTAAATAAATCGAGAGCCAAACCGACACCCACCCGCACCCGCATATACTTCAGAATCTATCAATGAAAGTTACTATCAGGGGGTGTAAATCAATTGCCAAACGCTACACTGCGTTCAGCGTACCAGCAATGTACGTATGCAAACTCTTGAGTGCATATGTGTCACAAAAGTTAAATGCATTTAATTTTGTGCATTGGCTTTGGTGTTGTAAACACGCTGTACTGTAGGGATTTCAGCGTCACAGCGATGTCTGTGGCAACGGTTTTTGATTCTAATGCCGTTCCATCTGTCGTGTCCCAATTACAATCGAACAATTATCCAACGATTAACTCTAATAAAACTGATTGAAAAAATGACAACACTCGAATTACTCATATATAAACCTTTATTTTACGCAAAACTGCCCTATCTCAACACTGTTAAAAATATTCACGACCCGCACTCTTAACTTCACGCTAACTTGGAAAAACGCGACTCTAAACTGAACGCTTAACGGCGAGAATACTACGGCACTCGACAGACCAGTCATTGGTCTTTTATGAAACTATACTCGGAAGTAAGCTTTCTTCGCTCACAACGCGGATGTAAACAAACGACAACAACCTTGTCGTTTGTTCTACCGGTTGCAGCACCTGAGTCGCTTAGTAGTAAACAATCGCCTTACATAATAATCACTTGCGAGGTTAGTTATAATTGTAATCGTCGATTGCTCCACTAAGCGCTCATCGCAGCCAGCTGTTGGGCTAATCAGCAAAATAACCGACAGTTGCAGAACAATAGCATGAGAGGTTATTGTTTGGCAATTGCTGATTATTTCGCTAGAATGCGCCCTTGGCTGCTGGAAGAAGAATCTTCCTTATATTGGGCCATGACATCCCTCCCCCCTTGGAAAAACTAGTTTCCGCAGGAAACTAGATCTGCAGGGTGCAACAATCTTAAAATTGAAAATATTTTGGTTCGCGTTCAGTTCAGATTCTTTTCCATACTTACTAATTAAATTCTCTTAATTTTCTTCGCTTTACATTTTTTGATATTTTCTATTAGCATTATCTTTGCTTAATTCCATTCGCATATATATATATATCTCCATATTTCATTTCTTACATTTTTTTTTTAATTTGACATCTTTACTTTTTCATTTCTTAAAGTTTCCATTTTTACATCTTTTCTTTTCATTTTAATTTCTCTATTTTCTTCTCATATATACTTTATTAAAATTTTTCTTCTCATATATACTTTATTAAATTTTCATGACTAATTAATTCACATGGACCTTAATATATAATCTTACTTATTTCTTATCTAATGTTTTAATTTCTTTCTTTTTTATTGAATTAATAATTAATAATTTTCTAATTACATCTTCACGTTTTTATACATTTTTCTGAAAAATTCTCTTTATTTTTATTTTATTTTACTATTGTGCGGGTCTCACAAACATACTATGCTTATATTATATATAGAGTTACATACACTAGTTACGAATATACCTATTCCTAAGGTTGCCGTATACTTACACAAGTTACATTATTTTTACGTCTACAGTAGCTATTCTAACTGAACTAAGTGCTTCCCAACGGCGGTTGGTAGGTGAGTTGTGAGCAAGTTGGCTGTTGTGGGGACGACCAGTTCAATGCCGTTGTCAATTTCTTTATCCTCTTGCTCCAGCTGTACCATTTTCGACTTTCTGGTTGATTTCAGTATCGTAGGTAAAGTCGACAGCCTTCTAGCGCTTATTCGATGTTGGTTCTTTTTCCACCGTCTCAAGTGCATGAAGACTCCTATGATAAGTGTCAAACTAATTATACCCAAACTTCCTGTGATGGATGTGGCCACTATATGAATATGGTGAGGCCGGATTTGATGTCTGTTGCTCTCCTCTTCCTTGATATCACTCTGAACTCTCTTAATGTTGACTTCTTGTGCTTTCCACGCCTGATTAAAATTATGCGTTTTATCTGTTTTCTTCGATCCTGCTTGAGGTGTTATGCTGTCCCAAGCTGGTAGCTCCGACCGTACTGGTTGCCAGAGAACTTTATTACTGCGAGATTCATCTCCAGAGGTTATCAGCAAGTCTACCATTTGCAAATGACAGTGTTCTCCGATCGTCAGTACCCCCGTTGACGTAAGTTCTCCTATCGCGGTTGGCGAGTTCCGGCAGTTCACTTCTAATTTTGCTTTTCCGGACATCACAAAAAGCCAATGATTTCTTGTCACCATTTTGACTAAGCTGTCCCATTTGGCCACGACCTTCTCCTTGCATGCTCCTGCGTTGACGTTGAAGCTGCGAAATAAGTTGAGGACGCAGTTGTCACCAATAGCTGTGATGACGGGACCTAGCTGAGGGCACAGAATCTGTTTATGATCTGCTAAAGTTATAAGCTGTTGGCTTTCATGATATTGTTGGTAGTTTAGCAAGGTATACTGTCGCTCGTGGTTGTTTGCTGCAACGAATTCGGCATCCAGATCATATATATGGTAGCCCTTCTGGTCCATTGCTGTAGGAATTGTATAGAATTTGTACAAGTCAAATAAAACTCTTTATGGTTGGGGGATTTCTACCCTGACAAAATTTTTTTGATCTGCCTGAATAGCTTGTACCTTTGCAATCTGGATCAATAACTGCAAATCTTGGAATTTTTCGTCTAAATCAAATTCTCTAGTAACGTTTGCCATTATCTCAGACATTTCTCGAGCGTGAATTATAGCGGGGTGTAATTTTCCTGCATTCAACGACACCACAATATTGGACAGTGTCTCCTGTATATCGCTAATTTCTTGCAACTGAATTGTCATTAGCGTAATAATTTCATTGATCTCCATTCTTTGCTGCAAATTTGACAACTCATCGCTCTTATTTTGCTGAGCAGCGATGATGAATGAAATGTTACTCCAGAGCTCCTCACGTTCTGCATCAGCCTGCGCTCGTGATGCATTAAATACGTCGAATGTTGATTTGATTAAAGTCGTCTGCTCCTTCAGAAGGTGAAAGGGCCGATTCTCCCTCCCATCAAGATCTTCAAGTCTGCTATTAATGTCATCCGAGTCGGCGTGATCCATTGTTCCAAAAAGTGTCTTAAAAAGGGACCCCAATCCATCAAAAAATGAGCGCTTCATACGATGGGATGCTTCCCCATGCATATGATGGCTAAGCTCTTCATTCTGTCGTTCAATTCTGGACACCCAGGTTCTTATTTCCTTCGTTGCCACTTCGCATCTGGTATCTACTCCGATGTGCCTGATCTTGGTACATAATTCTCTGCTTAGGCTGCTGCATTTTTTTGCAAACTCCAACTCTTTTGTTAAATCCGGCATTTCCAGTTTAGTTAGAATCGTCCAATGCTTGCTGTAGAAGTTCACCTTTCCCACATTCTCGAATAGTACCCCCGTTTGTGTTATAGGTTTGATGCTGTAGTCGGCATTCTCTGCATACAGTGATGTCACACTAACTAATATTATAATCATAAGCCTTTCCATTATCCTTTCTTATCTGTATTCCTTAATCTACAGGCAACCTTCCTAATATCTAAAATAAAAGCTTCTCCTATTTCTTCTTATTATTTATTTGTCTTAATTAGTTAATTATTCTTTACCTCTTTTCTTCTTTAGTACAAATCTAGATTTCTTTATGCTTTATTTCTTTAAAAACTTCTTATTCTTTATTTATCGCGAACTTCTTTAACATATTAATTCTTTATTTATTAATCTCTTATTTATTGTTATTTATTTATTATTTTACCAAACCTTACCTCATTTAAGATACCCTTCTTTACCTTTTACTGCATCCGAATACCTGACCCCTTATCTGAATACTTCTGTTTACAATATGACACCTGTAAAATAACAGAGGTTAATAAGTAATCAACTAAGTAGGGTGAAGTGAAATTGATCATTCAACAAATTTTCTTAAACGGTTAGTGTGAATCCGCTTAAGTTTTTTGCCACATTCCTGTGAACCTCCTCTATTCTGGCATGGAACTGGTTTCTAGGACTGTAATTATTGGATACCATTGGACCACTAGCTGTTACATTTCTAAAAACTGAACTTTCTTTCTGCACTTCGTTGGCATCTTGAATCGACAATTTTCTATTTACACAATCGATCACAGCTTTGTCACTGAAGAAATCCATTCCAAGGATACCATCGGCGGGAATGGAGTCAGTGTCACCAATGACATTAAATTGGCAAAACTGCTGACCGTTATCTATCAGTAACTTTGCCTCACAAGTACCTATGGAGCTTTTCACGTTTCCAAATAGTCCTCCAATTCTTATTTTATGTTGTGTGTGTATGAAGGTATCTCTTTTTATACTATTGAGCTTCATTAAGCTACATGTGGAACCCGTATCTAATAAAAGCCTAAACGTACCTTCTACAGCTATATCTGATGAGACTGTGATGATAAATTTATTACTGGAATTCAATTTTTCTGTTTCTCTATCTGCTAAATAGTTCCTTACGCAGATATCCGTGTAATGGTCGCGTGTTCTGCAGAATTGGCAATAAAGCTCCTTCCTTCCTGGATGAACTTTATTTTGAATGCTAGCTGCACAGTTGGCTACTCTTACGCGATGAATTTGGCAATTGGATATCTCGTGCCCATATTCCTGACATTTAGTGCAGTAAGGAGGCTGCTTTCTCCACTGGCATTCTTTAGCAAAGTGCCCAGGCTGACAGCATTTGAAGCATTTAGCAACTCTGGATTGCTGCCTGGTCCTTCTTGGAGATTCCCAGTTCATTGTTGGTGCTTGCACTACTTCAAATTGCTTTTGGAATTGTTTCTGCCTTACATTGATAACATTTCCAGCCTTCCAGCTTTCCTGTGGTGTTTCGCTGGAGTATTGCGGTACTTTTTCCCATACTCCTGGCGCCATAGCTTCAAGCCTTTTTGAACCTCTTTCGAAGTAAAGAGCTTCTTCTCGAACTTCTTCCAATGTACCAAACCTTTTTCCGGTTAGGTAAACCCGAGTGGCTTGACTGCTTACACCGGCTTTGAAAGTTGTTACTGCGTCAGTCTCCAACTCGGCTATCAAGCCTCCATCCATCTTTGGATATTTAGCTGATACCGAAGACTTAATCTGATCCAGCAGCTCCACCATCCTATCCGCAAACTCTCTAACATCTTCACCCGGCCTTTGCCTACATGCTAACATCTCAGTGCGTAACTCACTGATAGATTTCCGTGGCATGTAGGCTGTCTTAATCGCCTGTTGCAAAGATGCAAAGTCCTTTGCTCCTGTGAACTTATTAGGTAATAAGCGTCATCGGATAAGCGGTACTTTATGCATTTAATAAAAATGCTTTGCTCTGCTGGTTCTAGACGGTCGTGCAAGTCCTTACTGCAATTGAGGAAACGAAATACCTACTTTGCCAACTTTGGTGACTTTTCTCCCGAAAACATTGGCACATATTTAGACACCATGTTCATAATCTTTTCGTATGAATCTGCCATCATATATATTTTAATTCCTTGGTTCTTTACGGGTTATTGTAATTGCATTCAAATCAAAAATTTCACTTTTAGATGAAACGAGGACAAACAAACCAACTCATTAAAATCTTGCGTTTTTGTATACTAAAAATATTAAAAAGAAACACCCAAACAAGATCTATATTTTTATAAAATCAAACCTAAACTATAACAATATCACCCTAACTATCTTGGTATCTCTTTCAACTCTCAAAAACAAAACTCCCAAACTCTGTCATATTACATGGGAGCTCCAGTAGTTACTAAGACTATTAAAAATCCGAAAAATTGAATATACGTGCGTATGATCAACGCCTAAAATGAAACGTGACATTGAAAACTTTATACACAAGAAACGAGACTCACGAAATAAAATTACAAGCTCCCTACTCTATGCAAATTAATTATTTATCACACAATTCTCTTCTTACTAGGCACTTTACACATTTATCCCAAACCAATTTATTCAATTCGAATTTCTATTTTAACTAATGCTTTCGTGAAACGAAGATCACGGCTTAAACTTATTAACACCTTACTCTATACAAACACATTCATCTTATTTAACAAATTTTAATTAATTTTTTTTTATTTGTCGCCAAAAGAGCAAAAACCCACCAAATATCACTTTAGACTGAAAGATCCTATAATACACTAAATCTAACACTTCTTAATTCACCTGAAAAGTAAATAAAATTAAGAATGGAGCAGCTAAAAGCATAACTCCCAAAATTAAAGAAAAACTGGAGCAGCTAAAAAAAGCTTAACTCCCAAAAAATAAAAAATAAATGGAGCAGCTAAAAAAGCTTAACCCAATATATATAAATTTTAAAAATACAATACCTTTTTAAACCGGCTGCGCCGGTTATTGTGTAGCAATTGCTGATTATTTCGCTAGAATGCGCCCTTGGCTGCTGGAAGAAGAATCTTCCTTATATTGGGCCATAACACATCCATTCCGCGCGAATATTATGTAGCTTGCTTTACAAGACTAATCGGGGTTAATCTGGTGTTGGGTGGAATGATGGCGGATGCGTCATACCGTTACCCCCGGAATATACAAGCCATGAAAAAAGTCGAAAAAAGAGAGCAGCGGGCCGGTCAGGAGGCGACATCCACAGTCTTCTTGCCTTGTCTTACTGCAGGAGTTTTTCATATAAAAGTTGTTTGTATTTTGTTCAAACTCTATAATTTGTACTACATGCTATTTTTATTAAACTATTAGAAAGAAAACATTTGGGTGCAACTTGTTTTAACTACATTTTTCTGCGTGGACGACAGTTTTGGGCTGTTTAAGATGAAATTTTAGTTTTTCCTCCATGAGGAGTACACAAAAAGTAGTGAGAGTGAGCTCTTACTGCATGCTGTAGTGTGATGCCAGATTATGCGATGGACTAACCGCCCAAATGAAGAAAAAATAGCGCCCAAAAGGCGCCAAAATGTTTTTTTTTAACAAAGCTGAATTTCTGATAAAGGGTTTGCTTTTTGGTTAATTTTTAGCCATTAACCAATAACAAATTTAAACTGGATAGAAATAAAGGCATGTAAAAAACAAAAACAACTTCTTTTCTTTTATATAAAAAACGTATAAATAAAATTATATCCATTTAAAATATATTAATTCCTCCTTATAGTATTTAGAAATATAGCTTTTATGTATATAGATATAAACATTGCTCCTACAATTTGTTCGTAGTAGTTATTCTAAATCACACCAAAAATTTCACATTCTTTTTCAAAATCCTTTTGGTTTGATTTATAAATATCGCTGTTAAAATTAATAAACATGTCTTCGTTTAAAACGTAATTTTTGTTACAGCAAATATTTTTAACATTATTATGTATTCTTATTCGTAATATCGCATCAATACTATTTGGCAAAAGTCTATTCCTAAGTTTAGATTTAATGGCATTCATAATTGAAAATACATGTTCCACTACAGCATTACTAATGGGCAAAGAAAGACAAGATAAAAGAAAACTGCTAAGCTCATGAAATATAAGCTCACCCAAAGCATTTTTAATACTTGATACAGTAGACCAAAATTCACAGGCATTTTCAGGCACAATTCCGTTTGGTGGAAACTCATTTTTCCATTCATAGTATAAAAGCTTATTCCATTGCATTTCTAAAGTCGCTAAATCAGCTTCGGCAAGCTCTAACGGCAATTCATTAAAATTTGGCCTTAAATGGTTTTGGCAAATTATTGGTGAAAATTTTTCTATTTTATACTCCATGTACCTAGCGTTGTAACATAGCTTAGGCTGAGGTTCCTTAATAAATGCTTTTTCTATTCTATTCTAAATTTTAAATGAACATTGAAGCATTTTAATATTTTTGAAAATTCATTTTGTTTTTGCTGTGACGATGACGATATGAACTCAGTTTTTAAACAAATATAAATTTCACTTTAATTAAATCACAACACTTTTTAATTCATTTCAAAGAACTGGAAACTAAAACAAACCAACTTGCACATTTGCATTTAACTTAACTAATAACTTCTCGAATCGGACAGAATGCGAGATTGGAAAAACTACGCCGGGCCGGCCGCGCGCGGTATATATTCATTGGATTAATATTCTTTTAAAGAAAGTTTCTTTCTTATTGGTTATGATGGTTGGCGCGCACCGCCCAAAGTGAAGTTTGCGTCAAGTCAAAGTCAAATACTGTCAACCCCAATCCCAAAATCGCCTATTGCCAAAAGATGGCGTTCCGAAAACTAAAAGAGGAATGGCTGCATTACATTAACAACGCCGACGTCTGCGTGGCTTTACGAATACGATGATGTTTACTAGTTTTTCACAAAAATTTATATATATATATAATTAGAGCCCAAAAGGCGCGCCGAAAAATATTGTCGAGCCCAATTGGGCGCGCGCTGGGCGCTTTTCATGAAAATCGAAGCGCAAATTTTTTAAAAAGATAGCCCAATTTGCGGAAAAGCGCCCAATCTGGCATCACTCAGTACCCAGCACGTTATGGTCTTTAATGTGTCGGTGCCTTCGGCGACTTCATGGTCATACCAAAACCCTCGAGAATACTTCCCAACCCAAGCCATATGAAACAGAAATCTATATGTATGCGCTGTGAGCTCGTTTTCTAAAATGTTCTATATTGATACTTATGGAAAAGTGCCAAACATTGACTTTATATATACTATAGAGCCTAAACTACTATCCATAAAGGAAAATAGTCTTCTAGTAATTTAAAGCCTGGTTCCTTACCTTCCCAAAAGCTACACTTAATATATACCTTAATTAACAAAATAATAAAAAAGTTTTGATAACAAAGTAACCTTACCATTTTACGATCAATACCTCTCAGCTGAGTGAGAACTGCATGTATGTATGTGCAGCCGGAGTCTGAATCTGTAGGCAGCTACATTCGATATCATGAAGCCACAGCGACATTACAATGATTACTCAGCTGAGAATTTTTGTTCGTAGTCATTGGTTACGATAAATATTTTTAAATAATTTTGTTAGGATAAGTATGAAAATTTTATTACGGTTCGGAAGATAAGAAAGTAAGCTTAAGATTTCAGTATTAATAGTAGTTTAGGGCGGAGGAGCTATTCAAATCAAACTTTTGTCAGTTTTACTTAAGAACACTGCAAACATTTTAGAATGTAAGGACTCCGTTGGGCCTCGCATGTGGTAGTGAGGCAGCCTGTTTCATGGCTTGTGAAGTATTCTCGAGGGTTGTGGTCAATCGCTACATTTTGGTCAGCGTTCCATACAGTATGTTAGTAGAGATATAATGAAATTGGGTTGGGTGGTATGTTCTTAGTTTGTAGGATAAAATTGGGCGTTACTTATAAAATATTTCAGTGATGCCTAAGGAGTAAACTTGTTTGAATTTTATAATTTTTTTCTAAGAATATTTTAATGCAAAGAGATTTGTTTCTTATGTTTGGATTTTTGTCAAGGGAAGCAGTGCTTCCAAAGAGGAGCCGCCCTTGGTAGAAATGTCAATGCCGAAGCAGGTAAATTATCACGGATATGATCTCCCCAATATAAATATAATTTCCAATAAAAAAAATTCTTTCTTTTAGTCCAAGGAATATGCGTGGAAAATAAAAAAATTACTGGCACTGCAGGTGTTACATATACAAAATGTATACAAAATGTATACATAAGGCATCAAGAAACAAATCACAATTTTCATAAGCCAATCATGCCTAAAAACACGGTTGGCTTATCTCTTGCGCATACGAAGAAAGTTGCATCAGCAATTTCTTCAACTACGCGCAACATTCCTTCAACATATTTTTCCCACAAAACGACTTGGGAAAAATAAAAGTGTTAAATTTTAACCCAAGTCGTTTCGATAAAAAAACAGAGCCCCACGACAAATTTTACCTTCAGTAAGATTTGTCGTATATACGATATGTATGTACATACATACATACATACATATCGGGCGTATGAAAACTTTACGTCGGTGAAGACTGAAACGATCAAGTCTTCACCGAAAAAAGCTCTTATCAGCAAATTGTCGCGAGCTGCATACATTGTGATCGCAACAATGTATGCACGGTAGCAAGACGATGGTTGATATTTATGAAAATATCAAATTTCAATTTCAACCATCGTTCGTCGCGATAATTCTGGACATGTTTAAACATGCCCAGCGGTAAATAATTTTCTCAGGATAGGAATGCTAATTAAGCACTTTCCTATCCTGAACAACTAGACTGGCGATTACGAAAATCAAAGTCGAGAGCAGTCAATTTCAAGACGTAAAAGCGGTCGGTTTTCTAGAGTCGAGTTTTTAAAAAACACGAAGAGAGTATTGAATTTGAGAAAAAAGAGGTTGATTGTATGCCACGGTCGGGATAGCGATTGATTCTTTGTGATTAGTTTCATAAGTAAGATATAAGTAAATTTGTGTGTATCTAATTGTGAGGACTAAGAGTCCGTTCAGTAAAATAAGTGAACGTTTGTACGGAGTTTATAATAAGCTTGAGAGAAATAAATAATTGGTTGTGCATTTGCCAGAATAAGAGTGTTGTGATTTCCGCACAGTTCCATCAAAACAAAATAAATTGGGATACGCGACTACCTGAGTTACGGCAACCAGGGCCAGTGAGTACCCCATATAGTTTCACATATATATATTGGTACACCCAAAACAAAAATATATATAACACAGGTAAGTATTCACCACACGATTAAACTATTATAGAAATAATTTCGCTAATAATAAAAACTTCTTACAGTTCCAGGAAATGCGCGTGAAGACGGGAAAAGGTAAGTGTTCACAAATTAATTATTATCAATATAATTTCCACGAATAAATTTTTTTTTCTTTCCCAAGAAGTGCGTGGAAAACAGGAAAATTCACTGCCAATGCAGGTAAGTATTCACAACTACTCGTAATTATAATCAATATAATTTCTACCAATAAAAAAATTATCTTTCACTGCAGGGAAATTCGGTGAAAACAGGAAAACTCGCTTCCGATGCAGGTAAGTAATCACACAATAAACTGTTATTGGTATGATTTCCACTAATAAAAATAAATCTTTCTTTCACAGCAAATGCGTGGAAAACAGGTAAATTCACTGCCGATGCAGGTGTGTATTATTCAAAACTAATCATTTGTTATGGTAGTACATTTGGAGTGAGTACTGTTGGACGTGAAGTCCTTCCTGTCAGTGATAACACAGGGCGGCACGCTGGCACCTCGACTATCGCGGGAGAGTTAGTGGGATGGGTTACCCAAATCGTGCCGCTGTCACTGCCCATATACAAAAAAATAATTCGAGCCTTAAACGAAAACCACGCAGCACCACACCCGGTCCAGAAGGGACTCTTACACCACGTAACTTCACTTACCGAAGGTGCAGATGGCATGTCTTTTTGCCATTGCCCATTCCAACCAACCGACATTGCGGGCAATACTTTGCAATGTTCCTAGGAAAAAAACCGAAATGCGGAAGAGTAGACGTTAGTCAACCATTATGTCGAATAGGGCTCCTGGAGAGTGAGCGGAGAAATAAAAAACCTTTACAGCGTCATGACCGCGTTATAAAAGTATGTGTATTAACATGTTTACAAGGCTAGGGTTCTCACACGAGATCCAATAACTAAAAAGCTCACTAATCTCTACTGCCACTTGTCTGGTTGAATTAGACCACAATATTAATTGAGGGCATGTGGTTAGTCACCAATGTTTTTTTTTTCTTATATCTAACATAATCTGTCGGATATATAGGTATAGGTCTAATTTTCGCGGCAACTTCAATTTTTCAATATAACGTAAGTATCATCGAACATGATTACTCATTCACTACTTAAGAACTAAAGACGTTGAAGGGACCAACGACCATGACGATTAATTCATCAGATATATATCCAATCATAGATCTTATGTTTTGATATAACTAAAATATACAAAAATACTTAACGTTCCGAATTCATGTTATGATATAACTAAATTAATAAACAAATATATTTAAAGTTCCGAGCCCACGCTATTCTTACTTATTCTAAAATTTCTACCCATCTAATCCTTATATTTATTAAGCCACCGTTGTGTGTGTTGATTTGTCAGGGTACAATACCATGACACTGATGAATTTATAGGTACAATACCTATGCTTCCAGCTAAAACGATGTAGAAATGTAGGTAGAAATCAAAAGGTGTTCAGTTCACCGACGTAGTGATATTCCCCCGATGCTTTTCTTGGTTTATATAAATATATTTCCTGAAATACAAAAAAAGGTAGGCGCAAAGAACCAAGTTCTAAATTCACATACAGAATACTTATCTGACATTTTCATATTTCACGCACTAGCACCGAGCATTTTGCTACCCTTGTGCTGTGACGCACCAGCACCGAGGATTTTGCAACCCTTGTCTTGTCACGCACTAGCACCGAGCATTTTGCTGCCTTTGTGCTGTCATGCACTAGCACCGAGCATTTTGCAACCCTTGTGCTGTCACGCACCAGCACCGAGCATTTTGCTACTGTTATGCTGTCACGCACTAGCACCGAGGATTTTGCTACCCTTGTGCTCTCATACACTAGCAAGGAGTAGTTTTGCTATACGGGTACACTTGGACGTTCTGAAAAGTGTGGAAAAGGTCTGTGGCTATTAAGCCCGTTTCTATTTATTTCGCTTTGGCCTGGGAGGTTATTTAGACCACCAAAAGGGAAATTATTGGAGTTTACACCACCAAAAGAGAAGTTTACACCACCGTAAATTTTTTTTATAGTAAATCTGTAAAGTTTGAACTGTCTGACATACCGGGATATTGCTTAAGCGTCATGCTTAAAAGTCCTCTCCTAAAAACTTGTGTGGCCATATTTTGATATTCTTTTATCATTGGTTCTGGATTTGTTTTGCATTTTTTTCTCAATTTCAGTTCGCAGTTTCGACCAAACTGCCTTATAGTTATTCCATTGAGTTGTCTACAGCTTTGCATGTCATGGGTGAGATCTGAAAAAAATTTACAGGGAAAGTAATGGGCCGTTAAGGTCTCCTGCAATTCCTCCCATGTTTTAAAATTAGTATTCTTGCAAATTTCATGAGGAATTTTGCGCAATTTTAGTTTGGGGAGCAAAGATAAGGAAATTGCCTTCTCTTCTTCATCCAAAGAATTGCAATACGCCTGTGAAATATTGGAAAACACATGTAAATCGGATTCTGCTGTTGAAGATGGCTGACCGGAAAATATTGGCACTATTTTGTTTATGATATCTATTATGGTGGACGTTGGTGAAAAGTCTTGCTAAGGCTGGTGCTGTTATTGGGGGTGGACAAGTTACTTAGAAGCGTTCCCACTCAGTGAAAAGATATTGATTTTTCTGAATCAACTCCTTAACTAAGGTGGTTCCTTTCGCAATTTTTTCACAGAATGCTCTAATCTGGTTGTCGGTTTCCTCAGCGGTTTTAAAGATGTTGAATGGACTGAATTTATAAAGGTTTCGACAGAACTCGTAGTGGGAGTAGGAGGTTTCGCTATTCTATGACCTGATCGCAGTACTGTTTCTTCAAGGGGTTCAGTATCACCTAGCAAAATACTTACTTCCCTATTTTTGGGTTTAGGGGCATCTGCGCCTTCTAATCTAGACATGCGCTATACCGATAAAATAAAAGAATTTTATAATTTCACTCATGAATTTGCATCTGGAAGATCAAAATTTAGTTAAAAGAACTATTGCGTATTATTCGCACACAGTCAACAAAGTAATCTTCAGAAAATGTAACTTCTAATTTTTAGGTAAATATCGAATAAAATTCAGAAACTCTATACAGGGGTAAAAAAAAATCACTACTTACGTAACATCACAAAAAGTCAATTACAATTGCTTACATACATACATATATAAACGAAAAATTTTCTTATAAATTAAAATTCAGAAAATATAGCGCATCTTAACTTTGTTATAATAGTCCAAGAGCCCATAGCCGCCAGACCTACGGTATAGTATCAAAGCTAAATTTTTTTCTAAGTAGCCACAGTATAGCCGGTAAGAACGTTTGGGTATTATGAACCTTGGGTAGCGGGGCGTTCGGCAGGTAACAGGTAGTAAAGGTGCATAAAATAGTTGGACAAAAACGTTATAATATCAAATCTAATTTTTTAATATGTTCAACGGGATAGTATTTTGGTCTCATATTAATCATTGCCAGACGCTTTTCGCGGGGCATTACTCTTGCCAGACGCTTTAAAGCTCTGTGAATAACGAAGGCATTTACGTTATAGTATCAAAGTTGAATTTTATATATGTTATTCAGGTAACTATTTTACAATACCCCCGAGCAGCCAGACCGATTTGACGGGGCTAACATTCCCCCAGACACGACAAAAGGTCAGCTGCAAGTGCGAGATAGAGAGTCAGTTGAGTTTAAATAATCTAAATAAACTAAAATTGTTTATAAACTTTGAACAAATTCTTATTTAATTATGTAATATTATCTCAGTGATTAATATAATTAATTTTATTCTAAAAATTTGGCTCTGTAAAATTGATTGAATCGTATTTTAAATTTCAATATTTCATTAAATCTCTATTATTTTTTATGAACGCAATGATATGTTTGGGAAAATGAATAGGTTTTAATAACAATTAATTAAACACAAGAATATTTTATTGATGAGCGTAGATAGTTATAAGTATAGGTTGTAAAAAAATAATAGTTGTAAAGATATTTATGCACCATCATCGTCGTCGTAATTGTCTTCTATATCATTATCATTGTCACCCCAGCCATCGAAGTTCAGATTGTGATACTCCATGTCTTCATCAACGTTTTCTGGTGTTTCTGTAAAAGTATAAATTAGTTAATTGGATTGCAATTTGTTATATAATTACGTAATTATGGTTAACAATTTGAAATAAAAATACAGTACCTGGTGAATTTTCCAGTGAATCACTGACAAAGCCAGGTAGTTGGTCTCCATCAAACCATTTGAAAAAATATTTGTTGTCGTCCAGTATCCAACCATTATTTGTTGGTTGATCAATGATTGCATTTTGTGCATGAGCATTGTTCCAAATACTAGCAATGTAATTAGCCCGTAGGAATTGTTGAAAGAGCTCGTCTTTGCAGGGTGGTAAGTTGCTTGCATCAAAATTACGCAGTTTTTCCATGTTAAAAGCTTCATTTACATCGGAAACTGCATACGTGTTGATAAACAGCTGGAGTCGTGCAGCATCTACATCAACCATTCCCGAAACGTTGTACGTATCACATACAAATTTTTGTATTGTGTTAAATACATTTTCTTGTTCCTCGTTATTATTAAGTAGCTCATCACCAAACTTAAGGAAAGCTTCCTGATATTCTTTGTTGTCTTTTAATATTTTGAAAGGTTTAAGTTTACCTTTTCTAAAAAATGCAGGATTGTAATCACATCCTGTAAAAGCATGAAGACCAGGCAAGCTTTTACGTAATGATGCTCCTATTTGTTCATATATATTCGTAAGATCAACATATCTTAGCTTATTTCCGGTGCCTGTGAGCATCCAAACATGTGAATCATTTTTCAAGTGGTGCATTTGACCAAGCATTATAGCAACGACATCAGTATCCGTATATCTAATCACTACATTTGCTGGGTAGTCGATGCTACATGCATGGTAAACAATCTTTGTGTCTGCCTCTTCATGTTCTGGACAAGATAAGTTCTCAATAATATCTGGCAAAACTTTATTGCCATTAACAATGAAAGAATGACATTGTCTAAAATTAATGTGAATAATTTTGGTACCGATAAATGACACCATTTCATCAGTTTTCCAGTGTAAGATGAAAAACTCAATAAGAGCCTGTTTAAAATTAACATTTTTAATTCTCTAATGAAATCGGTCGGTCGTACTTGATCAGGTCCGGTTATAATGTAGTCCAGTTGTGTTGATTCAAACCGCAGGGATCGTTCATAATCTTTAATCGATGGTGTGAAGTATTGATCGAATATAACATGGACTCTCGACGCATGTAATCGTGTCACCATTTGTAACATTTTTTTCGAAATATTTCCAAATGTTTTTGGAACTTCTTTCATGGTATATAGCAGAAAAAAACCATCAATTATTAATACATCTATGTGAGGTGGTGGCTGATGCTCGATATCTCTTTCTATGCACTTCATCAAGGCGGATTTATCAGTCTTGCAAATAGTACCATCTAAATGGCACATCGACAGAGGTACTGAAGTAATTGGATGGGATAAAATTTTTGCTATATCAATATTATAATTCATAGATATACCAAGCATACGTCCAAATAAATCTCGCTGAATCCTCACCTCTTGAACTTTACCACCTACTTTCACTTTCTTCATTTTTGAATAATCATGCGAAAAATTCATGAGTGGTGTTTTTTTAATACTTTTTTCAAATCTATTAATATCTTGCTCGCATTCAGAAATAAATGTTTTACGTCGACAATCGCCATTCTGTTCAATATTAAGAAGAAATGCTTCAACCGGATCTGACGCTGCTTTACCAGATGAAATATTAATTAATTGGTCTGTCGGCACTCCTAAGCTGAATGGGTCAATGAATTGATCAAAGGTTGTGATAAATTGTTTTAATAGCTTGATACTAGAGTCAATGTTATGCTTCTTTAGGTCTGCTGAAATATTTTGATGATGTTGTAAGCCCAATTCTTCATAAACTCGACTTATTATTGTTGATCGCACATCGTGGCTTCGGGCCCATCGTTGGCGTGCTGAGATCGAATTCGTGAAGTGTATAACACCTGTAAGTCTTCTAGCAGCATCTGCATTTATAGTTTGTTCCAATACCAAATCGATGGGTTGTCTTGAAAATGATTTATTGGTCCTTCTAATTCCAAAACAGCCTTGTTTGAATATTTCATATAAATCAGGATGAGTTTCTGCTACTTTAACCAAATTATCATAATATTTAACTGTCCATCGAGCATAATTTTGTTGATTACATATGAAGAATAAATTTGTAATTTTTGGTAGTACAAATTTAAAAAGTTCAAAATCTCCTGTCCGAATGCTTCGTGATAGAGTTAGATAATAATTTATGAGGTTAACGTAGATTGAATAGAATTGCGGAGTTTTACCAAAATCACCGTTTAAAGTTTGCTGTTTGTATATACTGTACTCATTTAATAATTCCTTCAATTTTTCATTTTCCATTTTAAATGATGATAATTTACATGTTTGCAATCTTATGACTTCTTGTATCATTTCATCCGTAAATTCTGTATTTTTAATTTGTAGAAATGACTTATAATGTAATATTTCCAATCCTAATGCCATTAGAGGATGTAATCTCTTGCACCTGTTGAAGTGTTTTCCATCAAGAAATCCATTCAATGAACCACTTGCCAGTAAATTACTTTCAACCATAATATTTGTTAACCCACTGTCACTTATTACTTTACCGATTGCTTTAAAATAGGCCATCATAATGTGAAACGGCCCTAAATGTATAAATAAATTATCAAATATAGGTTTTTCCGTAGCTTGAATTTGTAAAGCTACTTTTGCAATCGCAAGATCGTAAGTAACCTGTATAAAAGGTTGATGTAACTCATCAGAAATTTTTTTACTTTGATTCATGGTCTCCAGAACTATAGCTGTACTAGTTGGTGATGCATTTATTGGTGTTAAGTAAGAAATGAATTGTTTTGGACTATTATTATCATCAATCTGACTATTGAAACCAACCCACATGGGAACATTGGGTAATTCCAAACAATGACTAATCATCCAAATGGTATCTATTTCATTGTATAATTGTAAGTTGGTAGGTACTATATTTTCCATTTCATAATTCGTCGATTGCAGAGCATCTGTCATCTTGGGTTTTTTAGGATAAGGGACTTCATCTAGAGATATCGCTTCATAAGTTCTTCTTTTTCTTTTTCTTTTTTCTGTCGAGGTTTCTTCATTGTTAGAACCTGATGTTTCAGGTATTTCCAATATATCAGTAGTACAGAGGTCAATGTTCTGATAAATAATTCCTACTGTATCATGTAACGTATCCTTACCACTTCTAGTTTCCACGAATCGGTCAAAATTGTCAAAGGCAACACCAGTACAAAGATCAGGTGATTTTTTGATGATTTCTGGGCATAAACTAGATTTTTCAACTGACGTATATGTTGTCTCGGTTTCCAATTCTTCAATTGCGTGATAACTTGCACAATGACCATATCTGTTTATGATATCAACAACTTTTCTGCTACTCGTTAAGCTTTTTAAAGTCATACCCAACATGATGTGTTTTGATGTCTTTATTTTACCGTTGTGAACTCCGTAGACTATATCCGCACAATATGAATGAACTTGACGAATACATTTTGGACAGTAGTGTAGATATGGGGGTTCTAATCCACGATGGTTTCGAGGCAAAAGCACCCAAAAAAAGTTCATATAAAAAAACGTGGATTAGAATTGTGCACCCAAAAAATGTGAAGAGGGATTCTAATCCACGATGGTTTCGAGGCAAAAGCACCCAAAAAAAGTTCATATAAAAAAACGTGGATTAGAATTGTGCACCCAAAAAATGTGAAAAGGGATTCTAATCCACGACGGTTTTGAGGCAAAAGCACCCAAGATCGTAAAGAGCTTTTGATAAGACGTGCGGCGATGTAGTATTTGGAGTGAATGATCGCGAGTATGCGTGTGTCGATGATAAGTTTGTTGGTAGAATAAAGAAGTAAGAATTTGTCGTGAAGGTGAAGGTCGCATGGTGATAAAAGTTTGTTTTGGGTAAAATGTAGCTGGGAACGTAGAGTAGGTCATGGATGGCGGGTGATTGACTTGAATTATGATGAATTATGTTGGCTAATGAAATTGCAAAGTTTTGAGAAAGGATATTGCGGTTTCTAAAATTTTATGTGTTATGAGAATTTAAATTGAAAGCGATAAAGTTGCCTATGAAATGGAGGGACATTTTACTATGTTGGCTAATGAAATTGCAAAGTTTTGAGAAAGGATATTGCGGTTTCCTAAATATTTGCTACTATGGAAAAATTAGATAAATTTTGGTAATTTTCGCTATAAAAGTGAAGCAAGTGTTCACTGAGTTTTTAATTGCGAAGTGAAAGTTTTAGTGTTTCAATTTTAAAAGTTTTTGTTTAAATTGTGCTCCGGACGAAGGCTGTTGAATCACAGGTTTATTAAAAGTATTTATACGAATTATTAATTCGGAATTATTTATAGCGATGGGTAGTTTCGTATGTGAATTTTGTAAAAAGATCTTTGCTAGAGCCTCTTCTTTGAACCGACATTGTAGGATTGTTCATGGCGATGGCTGCTTATGTGAAATTTGTGGTCAAATATTTAAAAGATTTCAACAGTTACAGAAACACTTATTAAGTGATCATTTAATTAAAGGAGTAGAACTTGTTGGTTCAGGTGTAGGGGTTAATAAAGAAAGTGTTAATTTACCAGTTTTAAATGAAACTAATAATGTTGGAAGCAGTAAAAGTCCCGAAAAAGCTGTAGAGAACGTTTCTTTGAGAGATGTGGTAGATGCTGGAACATCTTCATCAAGTCAGTTGAATACAATTTATTGTGAAGTGTGCAAATCTCGCATTGCTCATCAAGAATTTAAATATCATCTTCGCACGAACAAGCATAAACGAAATGCGGGAAAGCCTATTGATGACAATTTAAAAAGCATAAAGAGTTCTTTTGAAGAAAGAATTGAAACCTTGGTTGTTGAAAATGAAGATGAATCGGTTTTAGAACCTCTAAGGTTCTGTAATTTAAATGAAATTTCTGTGAAAGAAATATTAATAGACATGTTAAAAAAACATGATTCATATAGATTTAATATTGAATTGTTTGCGGAATATGTAAAACTGAGCAAAGATAAGAATGATGAGTTTGATTTTGAATCATCGATTAAATCATTTCAGACGAGAATGGATGTGGTTCTTAACGTGGATCAAATAGTTTCAATTTATAAAAACATGATCGAGAAAATTTTGACTAAAATGGAAGAATTCCAAGAAAGAGACAGTGGGTGGTCACTAATAAGAATTTCTCATATGGAAATTAATATAAACCAGTATAAGCCGTTAAGAGGATCAAATTACTTACCGCTTCCACAATATTTATCGAATAAACGTGCTTGTATTAATGTGAAAAATGAAGATGTTTTTTGTTTTAAATGGGCAGTTATATCTGCGTTATTCCCAATAAACGCACACAGTGAGCGTATGTCATCATATGAAGTGAATGATATCTCTGCAGGCACTATAAGATTAAAAAATAATGTTAAAATAGAATTTGGTGATTTAAAATTTCCCCTTGAAGTGCTAAATATTAGACGTTTTGAAGAAATGAACCCTTCAATAAGCGTGAATGTATTTGGTTTCGAACGGAGAGACACTGATTTCTATGATATAGTGGGACCATACTACTGCACCAATCAAGAAAAAGTAAATCACATCAACTTGTTGCTTATAGAAAGTGACGGAAGATATCATTACGTTTGGATTAAATATATTTCAAGGTGAGAAACATGATTTTTTTTTAAATTTCAATTTTTTATGTTCCTTTTATTTCATACAGATTAATTCGCCAGCAAGTGACATTCAACAGAAATAAAATTTTCCTGTGTAATACTTGCCTTCAATATTTTCATGATGAAAACTCATTAGACATTCATAAGAAGGAATGTAGCAAAATTGTTACAGTGATGCCTTCGCCAGAAAAAGCTTCATTAAAATTCGAAGCTCATCACAAACAACTAGAGGTACCTTTTGTAGTATATGCGGACTTTGAGTGCATCTTACAAGACGTGGATACCTGTCTTCCTGATCCTGTTTCTTCTTACACCACAAATATCCAGGAGCATATTCCGTGTGCATTTTCTTACAATGTACAATGTTCGTTTTATAGTAAGTTAAATAGATTTAAGATTTATAGCGGAAAGGATGCAGTGAATCAATTTTTACAATTATTAGTAAAAGATCTTAAAGAACTTTATTTTGAATACTTAGACAAAGTGAAGCCTATGATCGCTTTAACGATTGAAGAGTTGCGTACACAAAGGGATTGTAATAATTGTCATATTTGCAATTTAGATTTACGCTCTGATCGAGTCGCAGATCATTGTCATTTGACGGGAAAATATAGAGGTCCGGCGCATAATGTTTGCAATTTAAAATTTCAGACTCCTAAATTCTTTCCATTTTTTTTCCATAACTTCTCAGGGTATGACTGCCACTTATTTATTAAAGGCCTTTCTCAGTTTAAAGGTGATATTAACGTTATTCCTTTAAATAAGGAACTTTACATTTCCCTTTCAAAACGAATATTTATTAATGAAACGGACACAATAGAGTTGAGATTTCTGGATTCAAACAGATTCATGCAATCGAGTTTGGAATCGCTGGCGAATAATTTAACACCCGAAGGTCTAACAACAGTTCGAAGCATGTATAAAGAAGAGGAAGCTTTTAGTTTAATGACAAGAAAAGGTGTTTTCCCATACGAATTCTTGAATTCTTGGGAGCGTTTGGAGCATCCTTGTCTTCCGCCAATAGAAAACTTTGATAACAAATTCACAAATTCTAAATGTTCCCCCACTGACTATAAACATGCTAAAAAAGTCTGGGATAAATTCAGTTGCAAAACTTTGGCTGATTACTTAGAACTTTATTTAAAAACTGATGTATTGCTTTTAAATGATATATTTGAAAATTTCAGAAAAATTTGTAGACGCATTTACTCTCTAGATCCCTGCCATTATTATACAACTCCAGGTCTATCATGGGATGCGATGTTAAGGACAACTGGAATAAATCTTCAACTTTTCACTGATATTAATATGTTAAATTTTATTAAAAACGGAATTAGAGGCGGTATAACGCAGTGTTCATTTAGACATTCAAAAGCAAACAATAAATACATGAACAGTTTTAATAAGAACAAACCATCGCGATATATTACTTATTTAGACGCTAATAATTTGTATGGGTGGGCTATGTCTCAACGTCTTCCATATTCAAATTTTAAGTGGGTTAGAGATATGAACATTAATATAATGAACATTCATGAAGATTCGCCTATTGGCTATATATTTGAAGTAGATTTGGAATACCCCCCATCAAAACATGATGTTCATAATGATTTACCCTTTTGCGTCGAACGCAAAAAAGCTCCCAATTCTAAATTTTCTAAATTACTTTCTGACTTAACCGATAAAACACATTATATAATACATTACCGAAATCTTCAACAATGTCTTAAACATGGATTAAAATTAAAAAAAATTCACAGAGTTCTTCAGTTTAATCAAGAACGCTGGCTACAAAATTATATAGACAAAAACACTTATTATCGAAGCATTGCAAAAAGTGATTTTGAAAAAAACTTTTTTAAATTGATGAATAACGCTGTGTATGGAAAAACAATGGAAAATGTAGACAAACGAAAAGATGTTAAACTTGTAACACAGTGGCAAAGTTGTGGTAGACGTCTTGGAGCTCGAGCACTAATAGCCAAACCATATTTTCACAGCTCGAATCAATTCTCAACAGACTTGGTGGCAATACAATTGAATAGAATAAAAAATTATTATAATAAACCCCTCTATGTAGGTTTTTGTGTTCTTGAATTATCTAAATGGCACATGTACAACTTTCACTATGAGTATATGAAGCCGAAATACGGTAAAGATGTAATTCTGAACTATATGGATACTGATTCGTTCATCTATACAATTGATACCGATGACTTTTACACCGACATTTTAATTGATGTAGACAATTATTTCGACACTTCTGATTATGCAGTGAATAATCCCTATAAAATACCTTTAAAAAATAAAAAAATTGTTGGTTATATGAAAGACGAAGCGAGCGGTAAAATCGTTAAAGAGTTCATAGGACTTAGAGCCAAGATGTATTCGATAGATATTGATTGCATGGGGTTAATAAAAAAGGCTAAAGGAGTTAAAAAAACCGCCTTAAGTCATATTGACCTTAATGATTATAGAGAATGTTTACATAGGAAAAAGATATTGTATGGTAAAATGAGTATTTTTAAGTCAATGTTGCACAATTTGTACACTCAATCAATTAATAAAATAGCCTTAAGCTATTTAGATGATAAGCGATATATAAGAGAAGATGGCATATCCACATACGCTTGGGGACATTATAAATTAAGTTTAATGGATGTAGAAGAGGAAAGTTAATAAAATAGCATTAAATTTCACTGAAAAGTTGTCTATTTATTTATATTGATAAAGCATAGAAATATTTCTTACATTTGATCATAATTGCTGTCTAAAAATTTTTTCAAAAGATTTACATTTCTTTGAGAACATTCTCCTTTATGAACCAAGCAATTGAGAGTGTTGTTTGACAAAAAATTTAAATACGATAAACTGGGACATTGAAATTCTTCTTCCAAATTATAAACAGTTATACTATTAGAAAATGTTTCTTTCAGCCAACGAACTTTTTGACATCCTTTTACATATATAGTCTTGCCTTTCAGTAATGGAGCTATCAAGTCGTGCAGTTGATAATATGGAACATAGCCATCGTCCCAATGAAAGCCGTGATAGTTATGGTACAACCAAGTTGCTGCTCTCCTTTTTGCTCTCGTCAAATCCTTGAATCGAAAGGGCGGTTGAAATATGTAGTGCTGCATTTGATACTCGTTTGACAAAATTGCGAATTCTTTTACAATGAATTTATTGCTGTTATCTTGAAAACCCTGAATGTCAACAATTGCAGCCATCTTCGTTTAAATAACTTTTCGGACTTCACTGGTTAACGGATTGTATTCAACTATTCGATCGTGAATAAGTAGACAATAAGCAGAGGTGTTCGCTGGGACATTAGTTGAAGTCTTAAATTCTAGTCTTATGTCTACCGGTCCTGTTTTAATGGCTTCATTTTGATGAGAACAATCGATAACAACTATAGGAGCAATGTCATGAAAATCTTTCGGCGAGAGTAGTGGTTGTGGTTGTCGGTCATAATAGGATTGTTGAAACTTCGTATACATGTCATAAAGCAAGGCATACCGATCACGGTCAAATTTCAAGTTTAAGTCATCATATGGATAGAATTCTGAATTCAAATGTATTTTAATGTCTGTAAGATTACAGTGGTCAAATTTGCTTGAATCTTTTTTTCTATCATCTTTTCTAGCAGTTTGTAGAGCGAAAATGACATATCTTGGCTTCTCCATCTGTGTCGATATTTTAACTGCCCATATATGATCAGATGCAATGGGGAGAACTGGATATTCATATATATCCCAACTTCGGAATGGAACTTGAATTGATCTCCCACCTTCAAGAGTTCTTAACAATGCTAGTTTTTCAACATCTGCCACATTAATATGAGGCATCTTCCATTGCAGTTTAAAAATATTAATCACCACTTCGTCGCTGGGAGCAATAAAAGCATTGTTATCCGTTCTACTTCGGATCAATATCAGTTCGTGTTTAGCGTTTACTATGATTTTTTTATAGTCCTCAGCAAATCCTAACAACATTTTAAGTGGCACGCAGAAATTAAAGAACAGTTTGTCTGGTATTATGGATTCTGTTGTAGACCAGCCTGAGTTGATCAGCATCTTGCTCTCATTTTCATTTAGTGAAATATAATTTTTCAATGTGCTAGCTATTCCAAGACTCCTAGTTCGATCAATTTCCACACCATTCAATTCATAACGAATTTCATCAAAGAGAAAACCGAAAGCGTTGTTTGATAAACTTGCGTCTGCTGACTTTGTCCCATCTTTGTTCTTAGTTAGAGAAGCTTCAATATATATTAAGCTTTCGCTGGGTAGAACATATAAATCCTGATGTTGTACTGTAATTCGAACTTCATCACTGTTTTTATAAGTATTTAAGAATGGTGAGTAGCTATGATATTCTACTTTCACTACACTGTTATTATAAGATACACCTCTATTAATATTCAAAATGTCACTCATTTTTCAATTTAAATCCAAGAGTCTTTAAAAATTCTTTATTAATTGATGTTAACTTTGATCTTCGCTCTTGTGAAGACGTTGATCGACTAGTCATTTGAAAACTATCGGGCTTATATTTATCAGTAGCTTCTTTATTAAATATCAGCATGTTGAGGTTGCAAATGCAATCTAACAGTAATTGTCTCTCCTCTAAAATTTATTAAATCACCGTCTTGGTCAACTAATTTTAGCACAAGTGAACTTATCCTTCTGACATTCACGGGTAAATAAATAACATTTCTAGGCACTTCAACTATTTTATATCCTGGTCCCACTTTAGGAGAAAATTCATGAAGGGTGTGAACCTGCGTGTTATTTATAAATGATCCTGATACAATGTTGCATTCAACTCGTATTACATTAATTTTTATTATATTTACGGGCAAGTCAGATACATGTAAGATGTTGGGATCCAGTTCACGCTTACTAAATCCCAATAAAGAACCAATAGAGTTTGCTCGATTAAAAAATATTCGCTGTGTACTCTTAATTTCACTTTTCAAAGTATTATTGTTAGCAGTAATTATAACTACAGGTTTAGTTTTGGTTTTATCTAGCTGTCTTTTCACAAGTGTTGCAATATCATCAATTTCATAAGATCCTTCTGGAATTTGTATGAGTTCATCTTTTACATGAAACAAATTATTCCTTTCATCCACATTAGGTATTGAATTATATGTTTGGAAATCAATGAGTCCACAGACGTAGTTTGTATTAAGATCCAAAGGAGGAAAATATTCAGCTATGAGTATAGATGAATTTCCAGTCAGTGTCAGTGTTAATGACATGGTAACTCTGAATAAAATGTGATTCTAATTAATGAAATGCTTTATTTATACTCAGGACTCATGTAGAATACATAAAAAGAGTAAATAAATTATTTTGACTTTGAACGATTATATAAGAACTTTAAACACAAATGTCCACAATTTATAGAGTTATAATTTTGATAAGCTTCATAGTTGTACACTATCTTATTTCCTAAATACTTTAAAAGTTCTTTTGGTGGTTGTAAATTTCCAAAGCTGTCAAAGTACTCAATTCTTGAACCATCTTTATAATACGCTACCCAATGACTTCCAGGACCTGATGAACAGTCCAAATTGATGATTCCACATTCGAACCTTTTTGGTTTCTTTGGGAGATTATCTCGCATAAAGACACCTCTAAAATACGGAATGTGATTTGCATAGTTGTGTAAATCGAGTTCGTTTAATGGGCGGTTGGGTAGCGTTTTCAGTAGTTTTTTTGGGGTGGATTTAAGAAGAGTGCAAGACCTTTTCTGTAAGGCTTTAAAAACAAACCACTACCCTTCTTTCCTAAAGCAATAGCTTCCATCGTTTCATTATGTCGAGTGGCTTCCTTCAGCTTCTCTTTAGCATTTTTAGCATCAGTAACTGCCTTTGCGACACCAGATGCACCACCTACTAAAGCTCCTAGTGCAGAAAGTCCAGCAAAAATAGGGATGAGTGGTAAAATTCCTCCAACTTTTGGTAAAGGAATTACCCGCGGTGTTCTTACATACTTCTTTTTTCTTTTAAATACATCTTTTGTGGCAGCAAGCGCAATTGTTATAGCTTCGTGCAAAGAATTTGGTTTTTTCACCTTTAAAATATCTCTTGCTTCACGAAGTCCTTTTTGAAGTGTCAATTTTGTCTTATTATTCTTCCTGGAAGTTTTATTTCTTTTTAACCCCATTCCGAATTTAACTTTTGTCTTCATTGCGTTTGTTACAAGCCAGGAATTTAATCGTTCACCAAGTGATGCGTCTCTAGATTTTACTCGCTCCCACGCCTTTCCTGCTAATATGTAGTCAGCAATATGACGATCTTTAATATCTTTGTACTTGGAATAGGCTATATCGTGCTCTTTACAGGCAGCGTCAAGAGGATTGACACCAGGATCACCTCTAGTTATCCTTTCTTGTAATTTAGTGCCAGGTCCGCAGTATTGATAACCAGGCAAATGCAACTCAAAAGGTAATCTGCTGATCGCTTCGTTTACTAAACCTTTCCCGATATGTCTTTTAACTCTTCGATTACTTTTGTAAACTATCATTTATGTCTTTACTTCAGCACGACCATAACTAAACTGATATAAAAATGGGTTCATTCAAGTACATATATTAGTTCTCAGAATGAAATTCGTTAAGAAAGAAGTGTCATTACCAATAAGGAATATTGATATAAATCATTCAAATTTAAAGAAAAAGCATGGGTTATTATTACCCAATAATATAAGAGCTATCATCGTAGGACCCTCTAGTTGTGGTAAAACTAATCTTATGATTGGTCTTATAGAACACCCTAATGGGCTCGAATTTGAAAATATTTATATCTATTCAAAATCTCTATATCAAGAAAAATATGAATACTTGAAACGAGTAATAAGCCCGATTTCCGGATTAGGCTTTTATACATTTTCCGAAAATTGTCAAGTCATTTCACCAGAAGAAGCAAAACCAAATTCTATTATAATTTTTGATGACGTTGCTTGCGGTAAACAAAACAATATGCGAGCATATTTTTGTATGGGACGTCATAATGATATCGATAGTTTTTATCTTTGTCAAACATATACGCATATTCCCAAGCATTTAATTCGAGACAATGCTAATTTGATTATTTTATTCAAGCAAGATGATTTGAACCTTAAGCATATTTACAGCGATCATGTGAATACAGATATGTCCTTTGATACTTTCAAGAATGCATGTGCAGAGTGTTGGAATGATAATTATGGCTTTCTGACCATAGTTAAGGATAGTCCGCTAACCAAAGGGCGTTATCGCAAAGGATTTGATAACTTTATTGTTCTATAAATGTAATATGTCATATGAATCAGTTATAGAGCTGTTAAAGTCAGTTAAGAACTGTTAATCGACCAGTTGAAAGCAGTTATGGTAAAAGCCGTTAAGAGCTGTTAAAAGCAGTTGGTTAACCAGTTGACAGACCAGTTAAATCCAGTTAGTAAACCTGTTAAGACAGCTAAAAGCAGAACATTTTTTCAACTAAAATGAAATACAAAGAAAAGTCAAGAGCCAGAAAGGAACAAATAATAAAAGACATTATAAAAACTAGAAATGTTATAAGAAAGAAATTTCAAGCTATAAAAAGTGGGAAAATTGAAACAGAATTTCAACTTGAGAAAACATTTAAACCTATAACAAAACCTCTTGAAGAGTTCATAACAAAAGTAAAACATGAGCCAAAAATTGAAATTAAACCGCACAAAGAAGAAGAAGAAGAAGAAGAAGAAGGTGATGATGATGAACTAACTCCTCAAATAAAATATCCAAAAATGGAGTTGACAAGTACACCAGTAAAACAAAGATATTCTTCTTTAGAAGAGGAATTTGTAACACCAACTCGTTCAAAAACTGCAACAAGTAGGGATTCTACTTTAAATTTATCTGGCGGGTTAATTGATGGATACTTACAAGCATATGCTAATAAAAGCCCAAAAATCGACTTTACCTATGGTGTATATTTAGATAATAACAATAAATTGAAAATTGGGAATTCTACAATTGTTATTGATGAAGATACCTTTATTATTAATAGTAAATTTTACCCAATAACATCAGGTCTATGCGAATTATTATTCATGAAGGATCCTGCAAAAGGTTCATATACAGAACGAGATTTAATCAATTATCAAACTATTCTCAAAGATTCCAATGCTTATAAACGTGGTCATAGTGATGATGGGCAAATAAAGGGTAGTAAAGGCTCTAAATACAAAGACATTATAAGCAAGCTAGTGCATCCTACAGGAAAAGGTTTAATGCTTTTACCAAAGGAAAATATTGATTATGTCTATTGGGATAATCCTAATGAACTTGTAGATCGGTTGCGCCTCCTTATAGCTTCAAAACAGGCTGGTAATAATAGCCACCATAATGAAATCATGTCAATTATTGAAGAATTAAGAGAAGCAAACATTATAGTATAAAATAGCACACTCTTTACTTAATAGCGTTAATAAAATAATGAGTGTTGACAAGTTCGGAAGGTTTTCTAAGGAAGTGAAATTAGGAGCGCCTGGCGAAAGAGGACCAAGAGGTTTTCCTGGTGAACGTGGGCCTCAAGGTGTACGTGGCGAACACGGTCCACCGGGTATCGGATTCGAGCTAACAGGAACTGGAGACTATAATGTTAACAACAAAAGGATGCAAAATCTCGGGCTTCCAATAGAAGAAAGGGATGGAGTTAATAAAAAATACGTTAAAGACTTGGTGGAATTGAGCAAAATAAAGTTTGATGCAGATCTGAATGTAATGAGTGATAGAATATTGACCGAAGTAAAGAGTATATATGATGTAATTAAAGTTAACACTGAAAAAGAATGCGCGCAGTTTATAAATGAAGCAATTAAAGAACTAAGCGTTAAAATGAAATCAGAAGCTGAATCGCAAACAAGTAACTCAGTAAATAATTTACGCGATAAAGTAAAAACTTATATTGATACTGAATTGGATAAAATTTGGGGAGCTTTAAGCAAATTAATAGATGTGGAAGCGATAACAGTTAAAAAAGGAGGCGGTTACGCACAACTAAATCTATGATGAGTAAAAGACAAATTGTTGAAGAATTACATAAACCAGCCCGGAAAAATTTCAAAAAGCGTCGTGTCGTCATCAAAGGCTTAGATGACCTTTGGCAAGCAGATTTGGTTGAAATGGGGGTATATGCTAATAAGAACAAAGGCTACCGTTTTCTTCTAACAGTAATTGATACGTTTTCTAAATATGCCTGGGCTATTCCAGTGAAAAACAAAACCGCCATTGAAATATCTAAAGCAGTGAAAACTATTTTTGATGATGATGGTAGAATACCTAAAAACATACAGACTGACAACGGAAAGGAGTTTTTTAATAGCAATTTCCAAAACTTAACGAAAAAATACAAAATTAATCACTACTCAACATATAGCCCCCTCAAGGCATCAATAGTTGAACGATTTAATAGAACATTAAAAAATATGATGTGGAAAGAATTTAGCATGAGAGGAACATATCGATGGGTTGACATAGTAAAAGATCTTCTATTGAATTATAATAGCAAGAAACACCGAACAATAAAAATGAAACCAATCGACGTCAGTAATTCAAATGAGAAACAATTACTTTCAACAGCATATAATCATATAAAAGTCGTTCATCCACCTAAATATAAAGTTGGAGATTTTGTTCGAATTAGCAAATACAAGCATGTGTTTGAAAAGGGTTATACACCAAATTGGACAGCAGAAATCTTTAAAATTAGAGAAATTCGCCTCACAAACCCCGTCACATATCTATTGGAAGATTATAAAGGGCAACCAATCAAGGGAGGATTCTATGAACTGGAACTTCAAAAGTCTAAAAACCCTCGACTTTATCTGGTCGAAAAGGTTTTGAAGCGAAAGGGTGATAATGTTTATGTTAAGTGGCTGGGATTTCCATCAAAAGACAATTCTTGGATTAATAAAAAAGATGTATTATAATTTAAAAGTAAATCCCATAAACAGTTTTTAACAAAAATATTTTTTAGTTTATTACTTAATACAAAATATATATATATAATATTGGAGCTAAAATTTCAGCAGTTTCTTCAATGCGACGTAGAAACCGAAATCTATCAACAGCATAAGTTTCCCATGACCCCCTTTCGGCCCCACATTGAAGCGGTATATATTTGAGGGTTTGAGTCACATCTAACTACTTTGCGCTCCTTTTTTCCTTTCTGTTGCAACAAAAACAGAACATCTCTATAACCCAAACTTTCACAAATTTTTTGTAGATTTTCATATGCCTTCGAGCCACTTTTAGTAATCCTAAGGAATAGCTGTCCATGTTTCTGATAATGGAAATAGTTATTTTTATTCTGTAAAGATAACAGTGAAATTTGTCAAAATTATGAAATTGTTTTATAAATCAAATGTTACCTCTTTAACCTCTCGAAGATACGATGAAAGCCATCCTCTTCTCTCATATTCAGCAATCAGATCATTAAAGTTCGTTGAGTCAATTAAATAAATTATATTATCTAAAATTACTTTTTTGTTGTGTTCTTCCATAACCCAATTTTATTTGGAAATATTCATTAGATATGTTTGCTTCATGCGTCTTAAATCGACAAGTTCAATATCACTCTTGTAGTCGGCATCATACTGCTTTATAATCTCCACTTCACCACTACTTAAAACTCTTTCAGTTTCAAATTCGTGGTACTCATAACAAGAAATCTTCAATGTTCGTAGCAAGTAGTTACTGTCATATGTACAGCGAATTGTTATAGATTTATCATCATCAAATTCGAGTTTGAAATGTCTATAAAAAATGTCTTTACTCTCAATTACCCCGGCAATTTCTAATTCTTTCTTAATTAAATCTTGCCTAAAACCTTCTATAGCTTCTTCAACGCTTACAAATTTCCTTTTAGAAGGTACTGCAGTTGTTTCAATAAATGAAATGGTAGAACCCTCACTTTCCGGATTTGAAATCAAAGTCGTCGTTTCTATGTCTTTCTTTTTATTATTATTATTATTATTATTATTATTATTATTATTATTATTATTATTATTATTCTGAAGTAACCGGACGTGTCAGATTGAGCTCCAGAAAGTAAATAGATATATGGTATAAATAATACCTAAAAGTCTAAAAAGTGTACAAAGGCGTAGACAACAATATTAGCTTTCGTCCTTATAATTCAAAGTGAAATATATTGTGCATAAAAACTGTTAAATTTCGAAACAAATCTGTGAAAAATAAAAAATTTTAGTGACAGTTCAAATAATTTTAATTAATTTCATCGTTGCCATGACAACGTGATTATTGTTAAAAATTTAGTAGTTCGAGCATAGAATCTAAAACTTTTGTGGAGTGAAATAAATAAATAAATAAATAATTAAATTAATTGTAAAAAACGATTTGAAAAATAGTAGAAACTCATGCGGCTTTGCTAAAATGAGTACGAGCAGTGATTCTGGGGGGACGGATGATCCCCTCAAATCAACACAAAGAAGAAAGAAGAAAAATAAATCTTCTAAGGATTATATAAAAGGGCCCAACGAAAAGGCCATAAAGGGCCCAATTGAAGAGGGCAAAATTCAAAATTTACAGTTATCTCCACAGGAGAAGAATACTGCCAGGACATCCAAATCTGTCCGTGAAGAGTCAGGGGAATCAGCCCCAACATCCGACGCTATTGCTGTAGTATCAGTAGCTGCAGCTATAGCAAATCCAGTGGCGATGGCTTCAGCCTCAAAAGTAAGTCCTACGCTGAAGGAAGTAGTTGAAACGGCTTCGGCCTCAGCGCCAAAGCCTAGCGGTCTTGTGATGAGGCCACCGCTTTCGTCAAAGAAGGTAAACCCTAAGAAGCAACCATCAGCACCAGCAGCAACATCAGTGAGCTCAGAAGCAGCACTACGATCCCCGGCGTTAGTCGTAGGGATATCCTATGCCCAGCAGGTAAGTGGCAGTTCCAAGAGTCAATCAGCCATTGAAATTTTAGGAAAGGGCATCACTCCTCGTCCAGCCCCATTGGACGCAGGTAAGCCTCGGCCTAAGACCGGTGCGGGTCTGCAGGCTTTTTTCGACGGGAGGTGGCAGGATGAGAGCTACGGTATGCAGCTCGAGCACATCAATAGATGTCCTCAGAGCGCATACCTGAAAGCGATCTTCCAGGTCATCTCTCGTGAGCAGCTATTTTCCATGGGGATAATAGCTGGGGGAATGGTTGAGGTGTACACCACAACCCTCGAGAGTGCTACCAAGCTTATGCTTGCGGGCATCGAGGTGGATGGTAGACACCTTGTGCCGTTCCCACTCAGGGAAAGGCCCACGAAGGTCGTGTTTTCACGGGTCCCTATGCGCGCCAGTCATGAAGACCTCCTAAATTTCTTGGGGAGATTTGGGAAGGTTCATGGCGGCGTTCGCGCCATTCCAATTAAAATTGGGGACGAGGGTCTTGGGCGGGGTATCTTCGGTACCAGCCGGGAGGCGTCCATTACCTTAAATAAGGGATGTACGCTTCCAAGAGGCTTCTACTTGAGCATATCCGGCTCGAGGCACTGGATAGACGTGAGCACCGAAGCAAAATGCCATGCTTGCCATTTGGTAGGGCATTTTATTGCTGACTGCCCCAGGAGAACCGGGAAGAAAGCTGAACCGAGGGTTCCCTCGAAGGAAGCCACTACTACAGTAGTGGATCTGGAGAAGGAGCCTTCGGCCGGCACTCAACCTGCTATTTTGGAGCAGCCAGTGACTAAGGTGCCTGAAGCTGTCCCAGAGGCAAAAACGATTAAGGCTATAAACGGTGCCACGTCGGCACGTGAAGGCACGGCTACTTCCGACGAGGAGTCGACTAGCCATGTAATTAAAAAAAAGAGGACGAGGAGGAAGACGAAGGTGGACCGGGTGATGCTGCCTCCTCCAGAGCCAGCAAAGCCAGTCGCTCCAAAACGGCCCCACTCGGAGGAGGACGATAGTGGTGCCCGCGGTTCGAAGGTTGTTGTGAGGGAGGCGGAAGCATCTCTCGAACAGCTTTCGGACTGCGATATGACCGGTTTGGAAGAGACTGGTCTCTCGAGCTTCAGTGGCTACGAGTCGTGTGGTAGCACCATTTCGACTGGTAGCCAATTTGAGGTCTCGAAGGGGATGGAAAACATTCCTAGGGAGAAGATCTCCGAAATTCTTGCCCAGCTCCAGTACAAGAAGAACTCAGATAAAATCTGGAGCATTCTTGTAAAGGAGCTGGAGAGGCCAGAGTTGTTACTTCCTCAGCTTCGAATCCTACAACAGGAGTCCAAGAAGAGGAGGAGGTACAACCATGTAGCTCGGTTAGATCGTCTCCATAGGAAGGTGGAGGAGTTGCTTCAGGAGCATCGCTTGGCCGATTCTCCTCGTCAATAGAAGTCGCACATTCATCGTTTGAGCTTTTCATCTCTTTGAATGTGCAAGATAGGCTCTCTTAACACCGGGGGTTTAAGTGCTCATACAAGGTTACACAGCACTATCGAACATGTCAAAATGTTCGATATAGACATCGCGCTTCTACAGGAGACGAATTTTACACAAGACACATACACACAAATTGAGCGCTATGCTTATTTACACACTGGCTATGCAATGTTTGCCACACCTGCGCCTCGCCGAGGCTCAGGGGTGGCAATCATTGTATCCAACAAATTTACACTATCGTCTCCTGTCTATACAGATATCTTCCCAGGCTTCGCTTCTTCCTTGGACTTTGTTATTCAAGACAAAAATATCAAGGTAGTAAACGTGTACCTTCCTCATGACCAGGACATTACAAGACAAGTTCTTGATAGTGTTCAGTCGTGTCTGGTGAATTTTAGCGGCGAAACTGTCCTCGGAGGTGATTTCAACTGCACTCTGAATCCCTCAATGGATCGGCACTCTGGAGTTGAGTTCAACTCTGTTAATGCTACTCGATTGAGGAATTTTGTCGGTGTTTTCAGACTCGTGGATATCTATCGTTGGATGCATCCTACGACTAGATCATACACGAGGGTCTCGCGAAATATCCATGGAAGTCTCGCAGGCTCCAGAATTGATAGACTTTACGTCTCACCTGGAATACTAGAACATTTCGTTGCTGTCACTCATGAAGTGTGTTCCGTTAGCGATCATCTTCTTGTAGTGGCGACCAGCACTCTAGTTGAAAGACGAACTGCATACTGGATATTCAACAACTATTTGTTGAATTCCGAGCAGTTCATCAATGAGTTCATTGATTTCTGGCACGATTGGCAAGAGAGGAAAGCTGACTTTCCTTTTCTTAGTCAATGGTGGGATGTTGGAAAGCTCCAGATTCGGTCTTTTAGCGAGACGAGTTTCAATCGAAGTGGCTATCAAGCTTCTAGCTTGTCGGCCGAGGTCTCTCGGGTGGCAGCTCTTCTCCCAACTCAGCCGGGGTTGATTCTTTATTTCAATGGAATAAAGGAACGCTTGGCGACACAGACTTACAAGCACAGCTTGGAGTTTGTGCTGCGCGGCCAATCGCGCTGGCTGAGAGAAGGCGATTCTCCAACTGAGTACTTCTTTCAGGCGACTAGACGTCGTACTGCTTCTTGTGAGGTCGAATCGATAATTGATGAATCTGGACAAGTCCTCAACGGACAACAGCTATCAGAATATATTCGAGACTACTACAGTAGTCTCTACTCTGAATCGACGTCGACAACATCCTCGACCACTCATGAATTTCTTGAGAATATTCCCACTTTCTCTGAAGACAGTAAGGAGCTCCTGGATACAGTAATCACATTGGAGGATATGATTGCTGCGACAAAGGATCTAAGGCGACACACTTCACCTGGTTATGACGGCTTGACTCCAGAATTCTTCATACGTTTCAGGGATTTATTAATTCCTGACCTTTTGGAAGTCTTCAATTCGGCGGTTGAGACACATTCAGACTTTCCTTCTAGTTGGAGGAGATCTGTTATGCGCTTGATTCCAAAGAAGGGAGATTTGCAGAGGATGGGGAACTGGAGGCCAGTAACCCTATGCAATGTAGACTACAAAATCGTCTGCAAAGCATTAGGGGCGATACTCCGCTCAGTGATTGCTTCGGTAATACACCCGGAACAGTCCTATTGTGTACCTGGTCGTAGTATCTACGACAATATCGCGGTAGCCAAGCATTTGTTTGCCTACCATGAACAGACAGGTACACAAATGGCCATGATTTCACTTGACCAACAAAAGGCTTTTGATAGTGTCTCGCACGAGTATCTCTTGACTGCTCTCGAGGCATTTGGGTTTCCGCCCAGGTGGCTCGATATCGTCGGGAAACTGTATAGAGATTCAGCGATTTTGATTAAGCATCAAGGACAAGTTCTGGCTCCTATCTCGTTTCATCGAGGTATCAGACAGGGCTGTCCATTGTCAGGTATGCTTTATGATCTTTCGTTGGAGCCGCTACTGGTGAATCTTCGTCGAATGCTCGGACGGTATGCGGTTCATCTGCCATATACCAATGTGAGGCCTCTTATGTTGGCGTATGCGGATGATCTGTCTATTTTCGTGACAAGAGATGAAGCTTTTCCGGTCGCTCGTGCTGTTTTCGAACAGTTCGAACGTATAGCGGGCGCTAAAATCAACCTTAGTAAGAGTCAAGGCTTGTGGTGTGGAAGATGGAGAGATCGTACAGATACTCCACTGAACATCCAATGGACTAATACTTGCCTGAAGTATTTAGGTGTGTATATCGGACGAGAGAGTAAATCAAATAATAGCCGCATCGCTCTTGAGAAACTCTCTAGAGCTGTAAACTCATGGCGTAGTCGACTGTTTCCACTATCCTTAATGGGTAGGTCAGTCGTGATAAACTATTTGATTACCTCGTCCATCGTTCATCTGCTAAAGTCTGAGACGTTTGATGAAGGCTTCGTAGGTCTTCTTCAAGCAAAAGCGATAGACGCCTTTTGGTGCGGAAGACGATGGGTTGCTGAAAGCACGCTCTGTCTGCCAGTCAAGATAGGTGGATTAGGTCTCACTAACTTGGTTGTGAAATCAAGGTGTCTCCAAGTGCGTGCATTCCAAAGAGTGTTTTGCCAGAGAGACAGCTTGATTTCTCAACTGTGGGTGAATGTACTGGGAGGGATCGGCATAGGGGAGTATTACTACCTACTCTCTGTTCGACCACCTTATCCTCGTGACTGGCCACAGGATCTAATCTCAACGATTCAGACCTGGGGCAGAATCAGGCCAGCATTTCACCTTCAGTGGAATGCTCTAAGGTACACGCAATTCGCGTCGATTCCAATCAGGTTCAATCCTGAATTAATAGATTCAGTGTTCAGTAATGCTCGGGGTTTTGAAGCTGACACGCATACACTGACAGTTCTCGGAGATATTATTGATATCTCTGGAAACTGCCGAATAAACACTAACACTGCACAACTACACGACCTGGCTGCTTCTGCGCGGGAGAGATTTCGCCAACTTGGGATCAGTGACCCTGGCACTAAGTTGGAAGATGCTTTCGTTCTGAACAGACCACCACACACACCTTTCAGCACACTTACAACACGTGTGCTCCGTGACGTGCTTATGTCAATAAGACCTCCGGAGTATACAGGATACAACAGATGGCGAACACACCTCGGGGTGAATATGGGCGTGATGGGAGGGATAACTTGCAGAGTAGTCTACAGTTATCCTTCTAGTTACAAAGATGCTGATGTAGCATTCAAATTGCTGCATCACAGTCTTATGCATCCTAATCAGTTGTCACATATCGACCGCCGAGTTCAGAGGATTTGCACAGTTTGTGCTGGTGAGGGCACCCTGTTTCACAGGTTCTTCACTTGTCCGGCTTTGCAGGGTCTAATGGATCTCGTGCGCGGTATGTGTCAGTTGATCCACCCGAATTTCGGCATTACTAGGACATCGTTTCTATGGGGACCAAAGGTATGTAGTCGAGTGAATTGTTTGATTAGCTTTGTGTTGACACTGGCCAAATCTACAATTCACCTGTACTACATGAGAGTCGAAGATGGGAATCAGAACACTGACCCACAACACCACGCACACGCACTTAAGCGCCACTTCGTTGACAGGTTGAAGAGACGTTTACGTCTCGAATATCTGGCAACGAACGCAGACACATTCAACTGCACATGGCAACCACTATCGTCGGTGCAGGATGGAGCTCTTGTCTTTCGCTGGTGAGAACAGGCCACAGCATTTGCAACACTAGTCCACGGGGCTTCTCCCCGCTTAGGAATCGTTGCACGTGCGGTGGGAAGGACAAGCACTCTGTTAGAGATGCTAAGCTGGAGGGATGATGAGGGCAGTTTGTAGAGGTCTACGATACTACAGGCCGCCCTCGCGGGACTCTATAACGGTATCGGCTAAATTTTTTCGTTCGTTCGGTCATTTATCTTTGATTCGGTTTCGGTCTCGGTGCTAAATTACAAAATTTTTTGTTGAAAATTCGTTCGTTTAGGTAAATATTTTTATTAGATTATTTTGGAAATTGAAGCTTCTTGGAACTGCCACTTACCCAATTGTCAAAATTGGGACTTTTAAATTTTTTGTCTATCTTTTAGATCCTTTTCAAAATTCTTGTAGCCGTTTTTTAGTCTCTTTTGAGAATTTTGTCTTGTTTGTTTTCCTTTTGTTTGTGTCTTTTTTCTTGTTCATTAGTTTTTCTAATTGTTTTAATTGTTTAATTGTCCCTATTGACCTTTTATAACTTTTAGATTAGCTAGCGACCTTTTGTTTACACTTTGTAGAGCCTTTTGCCACCTATTTTTAAGGAATTTTGAAAAGAGCCAAAGAGCCAAAAAATAAAGAGCTTATATACATAAAAAAAAAAAAAAAAAATTATTATTATTCTAAAGAGAGCGGACGTCAAATTTTGCTCTGACTAATAAATAGTAAAAATACAGGTGAAATCTGTGTAAAAAAGTGTGCAAAACTGCACAAAAGTGCTACTAGCGTCACCAGCTGTGAATTGAAGTGTTACTAACAAACTTTTTTCTAAGAAAAAACTACAATTAAATTGTGAAATTCAATTGCAAAAAATTTAAAAGTGAGTGACAGTCCTGGAATTAAATCAAATTTAATTTATTTTTGTCGTTGCCATGACAACATGGCAACCGTGTAAATTAAAGTTTATGTGAACTAATTCAGAAGGTAAAAATTTATACAAACAAAACTATTTTAAATTATAAAAAGTGTTAAAAAAAAAAAAATAATAATAAATAAATAAATAAAGGCAAAGCCACTTCTGCCGTACTCAAAATGAGTACGTGCAGCAGCGATGCTGGGGGGCCTGATGATCCCCCCAAATCAAGTGGAAGGCGGAAGAATAATAGTAATGCTTCTTCTTCTTCTTCCTCTACCAACGAATACCCCAAAGGGCCCACTGAAAAGGCCAATAAGGGCCCAACTGAAGAGGCTAAACTGGGAAAATTGAAGCCGATGCCTCCGGAGAAGACTGCAGCAGACCTTGCTCGAGAAGTAGATGATGCACTAGTTCCTACAGCGAGCAATACAGCAGCAACTAATGCAGTTGCCGCAGTGTCAAACGTGCCTCGTCAAAAATTAATTGAAGTTGTCCAAAAGGCTTCAAGTTCAGCGCCAAAGCCCAATGCTGTTGTAATGAGGCCACCGCTGTCTTCATCGAAGAATGCTCCAAAGAAGCAGCAGCCAACAACGACAGGAGTAACAGCAGGATCACTACGACCCCAACCTGTAGCGTCAGGGATTTCGTATGCCCAGGTAAGTGGTGGTTCCAGGAACAATAACACAATAGAAATTTTGAGTAAAGGCATCACTCCTCGTCCAGTCCCACTGGACGCAGGTAAGCCTCGACCCAAGACCAGTGCGGGCCTCCAGGGCTTCTTCGACGGGAGATGGCAGGATGAGAGCTACGGTATGCAGCTCGAGCACATCAGAGGATGTCCTCAGAGCGCATACCTGAAGGCAATCTTCCGCGTCATCTCCTGTGAGCAGCTATTCTCCATGGGGATAATAGCTGGGGGAATGGTTGAGGTGTATACCACAACCCTCGAAAGCGCCACCAAGCTTATGCTTGAGGGCATCGAGGTGGAGGGTAGACACCTTGTGCCGTTCCCACTCAGGGAAAAGCCCACGAAGGTCGTGTTTTCACGGGTCCCTATGCGAGCTTGCCATGAAGACCTCCTAAATTTCTTGGGAAGATTTGGGAAGGTTCATGGCAACGTTCGTGCCATTCCCTTAAAAATTGGGGACGAGGGTCTCGGGCGGGGTATCTTCGGTACTAGCCGGGAGGCGTCCATCACCTTAAATAAGGGGTGTACGCTTCCGTCAGGCTTTTACCTGAGCATATCCGGCTCGAGGCACTGGATAGACGTTGGCACCGAAGCGAAATGCCATGCTTGCCATTTGGTAGGGCATTTTATTGCTGACTGCCCCAGGAGAACCGGGAAGAAGGCTGAACCGAGGGTTCCCTCGAAGGAAGCCACTACTACAGTAGTGGATCTGGAGAAGGAGCCTTCGGCCGGCACTCAACCTGCTATTTTGGAGCAGCCAGTGGTTAAGGTGCCTGAAGTTGTCCTAGAGGCAAAAATAGTTATGGCTGTAAACGGCGCCACGTCGGCACGTGAAAACACGGCTACTTCCGACGAGGAGTCGAATAGCCAAGTAGTAAAAAAAAAGAGGACGAAGAGGAAGAAAGTTGACCGGGTGATGCTGCCTCCTCCAAAGCCAGCAAAGCCAGTCGCATCCAAGCGGCCCCACTCGGAGGAGGACGATAGTGGAGCTCGCGGTTCGAAGGTTGTAGTAAGGGACGCGGTGGTGTCTCACGAGCAGCTTTCGGACTGCGACATGACCGGCTTGGATGACACTGGTCTTTCGAGCTTCGGTGGCTACGAGTCGTGTGATAGCATCATTTCGACTGGTAGCCAATTTGAAGTCTCGAAAGGGATGGAGACCCTTCCTAGGAAGAAGATCTCCGAAATTCTTACCCAGCTCCAGTACAAGAAGAATTCAGATAAAATCTGGAGTATTCTTGTAAGGGAGCTGGAGAGGCCAGAGTTGTTACTTCCTCAGCTTCAACTCCTACAACAGGAGTCCAGGAAGAGGAGGAAGTACAACGATGTTGCTCGGTTAGAACGACTTCATAGGAAGGTGGAGGAGTTGCTTCAGGAGCATCGCTTGGCCGATTCTCCTCGTCAATAGACGTCGCACATTCATCGTTTGAGCTTTTCATCTCTTTGAATGTGCAAGATAGCTTCGATCAACACCGGGGGTTTAAGTGCACATACAAGGTTACACAGCACTATCGAACATGTCAAAATGTTCGATATAGACATCGCGCTTCTACAGGAGACGAATTTTACACAAGACACATACACACAACTTGAGCGCTATGCTTATTTACACACTGGCTATGCAATGTTTGCCACACCTGCGCCTCGCCGAGGCTCAGGGGTGGCAATCATTGTATCCAACAAATTTACACTATCGTCTCCTGTCTATACAGATATCTTCCCAGGCTTCGCTTCTTCCTTGGATTTTGTCGTTCAAGACAAACATATCAAGGTAGTAAACGTGTACCTTCCTCATGACCAGGACATTACAAGACAAGTTCTTGATAGTGTTCAGTCGTGTCTGGTGAATTTTAGCGGTGAAACTGTCCTCGGATGTGATTTCAACTGCACTCTGAATCCCTCAATGGATCGGCACTCTGGAGTTGAGTTCAACTCTGTCAATGCTACTCGGTTGAGGAATTTTGTCGGTGTTTTCAGACTCGTGGATATCTATCGTTGGATGCATCCTACGACTAGATCATACACGAGGGTCTCGCGAAATATCCATGGAAGTCTCGCAGGCTCCAGAATTGATAGACTTTACGTCTCACCTGGAATACTAGAACATTTCGTTGGTGTCACTCATGAAGTGTGTTCCGTTAGTGATCATCTTCTTGTAGTGGCGACCAGCACTCTAGTTGAAAGACGAACTGCATACTGGATATTCAACAACTATTTGTTGAATTCCGAGCAGTTCATCAATGAGTTCACTGAATTCTGGCACGATTGGCAAGAGAGGAAAGTTAACTTTCCTTTTCTTAGTCAATGGTGGGATGTTGGAAAGCTCCAGATTCGGTCTTTTATCGAGACGAGTTTCAATCGAAGTGGCTATCAAGCTTCTAGCTTGTCGGCCGAGGTCTCTCGGGTGGCAGCTCTTCTCCCAACTCAGCCGGGGTTGATTCTTTATTTCAATGGAATAAAGGAACGCTTGGCGACACAGACTTACAAGCACAGCTTGGAGTTTGTGCTGCGCGGCCAATCGCGCTGGCTGAGAGAAGGCGATTCTCCAACTGAGTACTTCTTTCAGGCGACTAGACGTCGTACTGCTTCTTGTGAGGTCGAATCGATTATTGATGAATCTGGACAAGTCCTCAACGGACAACAGCTATCAGAATATATTCGAGACTACTACAGTAGTCTCTACTCTGAATCGACGTCGACAACATCCTCGACCACTCATGAATTCCTTGAGAATATTCCCACTTTCTCTGAAGACAGTAAGGAGCTCCTGGATACAGTAATCACATTGGAGGATATGATTGCTGCGACAAAGGATCTAAGGCGACACACTTCACCTGGTTATGACGGCTTGACTCCAGAATTCTTCATACGTTTCAGGGATTTATTAATTCCTGACCTTTTGGAAGTCTTCAATTCGGCGGTTGAGATGCATTCAGACTTTCCTTCTAGTTGGAGGAGATCTGTTATGCGCTTGATTCCAAAGAAGGGAGATTTGCAGAGGATGGGGAACTGGAGGCCAGTAACCCTATGCAATGTAGACTACAAAATCGTCTGCAAAGCATTAGGGGCGATACTCCGCTCAGTGATTGCTTCGGTAATACACCCGGAACAGTCCTATTGTGTACCTGGTCGTAGTATCTACGACAACATCGCGGTAGCCAAGCATTTGTTTGCCTACCATGAACAGACAGGTACACAAATGGCCATGATCTCACTTGACCAGCAAAAGGCTTTTGATAGTGTCTCGCACGAGTATCTCTTGACTGCTCTCGAGGCATTTGGGTTTCCACCCAGGTGGCTCGATATCGTCGGGAAACTGTATAGAGATTCAGCGATTTTGATTAAGCATCAAGGACAAGTTCTGGCTCCTATCTCGTTTCATCGAGGTATCAGACAGGGCTGTCCATTGTCAGGTATGCTTTATGATCTTTCGTTGGAGCCGCTACTGGTGAATCTTCGTCGAATGCTCGGACGGTATGCGGTTCATCTGCCATATACCAATGTGAGGCCTCTTATGTTGGCGTATGCAGATGATCTGTCTATTTTCGTGACAAGAGATGAAGCTTTTCCGGTCGCTCGTGCTGTTTTCGAACAGTTCGAACGTATAGCGGGCGCTAAAATCAACCTTAGTAAGAGTCAAGGCTTGTGGTGTGGAAGGTGGAGAGATCGTACAGATACTCCACTGAACATCCAATGGACTAATACTTGCCTGAAGTATTTAGGTGTGTATATCGGACGCGAGAGTAAATCAAATAATAGCCGCATCGCTCTTGAGAAACTCTCTAGAGCTGTAAACTCATGGCGTAGTCGACTGTTTCCATTATCCTTAATGGGTAGGTCAGTCGTGATAAACTATTTGATTACCTCGTCCATCGTTCATCTGCTAAAGTCTGAGACGTTTGATGAAGGCTTCGTAGGTCTTCTTCAAGCAAAAGCGATAGACGCCTTTTGGTGCGGAAGACGATGGGTTGCTGAAAGCACGCTCTGTCTGCCAGTCAAGATAGGTGGATTAGGTCTCACTAACTTGGTTGTGAAATCAAGGTGTCTCCAAGTGCGGGCATTCCAAAGAGTGTTTTGCCAGAGAGACAGCTTGATTTCTCAACTGTGGGTGAATGTACTGGGAGGGATCGGCATAGGGGAGTATTACTACCTACTCTCTGTTCGACCACCTTATCCGCGTGACTGGCCACAGGATCTAATCTCAACGATTCAGACCTGGGGCAGAATCAGGCCAGCATTTCACCTTCAGTGGAATGCTCTAAGGTACACGCAATTCGCGTCGATTCCAATCAGGTTTAATCCTGAATTAATAGATTCAGTGTTCGGTAATGCTCGGGGTTTTGAAGCTGACACGCATACACTGACGGTTCTCGGAGATATTATTGATATCTCTGGAAACTGTCGAATAAACACTAACACTTCACAACTACACGACCTGGCTGCTTCTGCGCGGGAGAGATTTCGCCAACTTAGGACCAGTGACCCTGGCACTAAGTTGGAAGATGCTTTCGTTCTGAACAGACCACCACACACACCTTTCAGCACACTTACAACACGTGTGCTCCGCGACGTGCTTATGTCAATAAGACCTCCGGAGTATACAGGATACAACAGATGGCGAACACACCTCGGGGTGAATATGGGCGTGATGGGAGGGATAACTTGCAGAGTAGTCTACAGTTATCCTTCTAGTTACAAAGATGCTGATGTAGCATTCAAATTGCTGCATCACAGTCTTATGCATCCTAATCAGTTGTCACATATCGACCGCCGAGTTCAGAGGATTTGCACAGTTTGTGGTGGTGAAGGCACCCTGTTTCACAGGTTCTTCACTTGTCCGGCTTTGCAGGGTCTAATGGATCTCGTGCGCGGTATGTGTCAGTTGATCCACCCGAATTTCGGCATTACTAGGACATCGTTTCTATGGGGACCAAAGGTATGTAGTCGAGTGAATTGTTTGATTAGCTTTGTGTTGACACTGGCCAAATCTACAATTCACCTGTACTACATGAGAGTCGAAGCTGGGAATCAGAACACTGACCCACAACACCACGCACACGCACTTAAGCGCCACTTCGTTGACAGGTTGAAGAGACGTTTACGTCTTGAATATCTGGCAACGAACGCAGACACATTCAACTGCACATGGCAACCACTATCGTCGGTGCAGGACGGAGCTCTTGTCTTTCACTGGTGATAGCAGGCCACAGCATTTGCAGCACTAGTCCACGGGGCTTCTCCCCGCTTAGGAATCGTTGCAAGTGCTGTGGGAAGGACAAGCACTCTGTTAGAGATGCTAAGCTGGAGGGATGATGAGGGCAGTTTGTAGAGGTCTATGATACTACAGGCTTCCCTCGCGGGACTCTATAACGGTATCGCGTAAATTTTTCGTTCGTTCGGTCATTTATTTTTAATTCGGTTTCGGTGTCGGTGCTAAATTTCAAAATTTTATGTTGAAAATTCGTTCGTTTAGGCAATTATTTTTATTAGTTTATTTTGGAAATTTGGAACTTCTGGGAGCTGCCACTTACCCAATTGTCAAAATTGGGACTTTTAAATTTTTTGTCTATCTTTTAGATCCTTTTCAAAATTCTTGTAGCCGTTTTTTAGTCTCTTTTGAGAATTTTGTCTTGTTTGTTTTCCTTTTGTTTGTGTCTTTTTTCTTGTTCATTAGTTTTTCTAATTGTTTTAATTGTTTAATTGTCCCTATTGACCTTTTATAACTTTTAGATTAGCTAGCGACCTTTTGTTTACACTTTGTAGAGCCTTTTGCCACCTATTTTTAGGGAATTTTAAAAGAGCCAATGAGCCACTAAATAAAGAGCTTATACAAATAAAAAAAAAAAAAAATTATTATTATCGCTATAGGTTAACAAACGAAAGGATAATCCAATTTGTACTGTTTGATTATCAGGAAGATTTAATGCGAAATCTAATTACTAATGTTTTCCCTTGTAAGATTAACAGATAGCGGTATTGGTTGGCTATGACAGAGCGATGTAATCAATAAAATCCCAAAAAATTTAATAACACACATTTTGATATATGATTCTGCTGCAAAGTTTTTTAGGTTTTAATGGTCAGAGTCTTCTTAGACAAATAATAAATTTTTTCGGATCTGACTCTCTTTATATAGTTCTTCCTCCCCGATATTACCGTGAAATTTCATCACCACCTACCAACTAAAGTCTTAAAACCTTGGCCGAATTTAATCCTTTATGTAACCTTCTTGTTAAAGCAATTTTCGAACTTCTTCACCTTCTCTGTCAAGTTTTGTATGATACTCCACCCATCTCGTTTCTTTTAATCTTTCTATTTCTTCTTCATGACGCTCTTTTACCCTTTCTATTTCTTCTTCTTTCCAACCTGTTTCTTTTAACTTCTCTATTTCTTTTTTATGGCGTTCTTGTAACTTTTTTATTTCTTCTTTCAAACTAAGATTTTGGTTATCACTACGATGTGAATGATTTTCATTATCATTTTGTGTGAACTTCTCCCAATATTTCCAATCATCTTCATCGCCGAAAGGGCAATTTAAGGGAAAACGATTCATATTTCTATGACTCCTTGCGCCGCCATATGTTTCTCCAACAACAGTAACATCTCCTCCGCTTGATTGAAACTTTACATGTTGAAGTGGTTTAAAATAAAAATTAGTATTTAATGTTGTAGGAAATGATTCGCCTTTTCGTTGTGAAAAAATCAAACAAGTGCTTCCGTCATCAGGTGTTACATAAAAATTAAGTATTTCTCCAATTACGTTGGTATTCACTATTTTAAAAGCTGACCACCCGCCTTCACAAATGCAAAATTTATACTTATCTCTTATGATCTCAGACCAAAACATAGCTTTTTTTCTGATTAGGAATATTCGTTGTGTGTTGATTGCTTCTTACTGATTGAATAAATACCTTCGCTACACAACGCTCTATTTATACATTAATTGTGATTGCAATAAACCAATTTCACTTGCTACGACAAGATTAAACGTGAAAGTACCCTACATGTCGTTTGAACATCAGGATGTCCATTTAATGGAAACGAATGGAACGAAAAAGCACGAATTAATCAAGTATAAAATTAGTATTGGGATATTTAACGAGCAGTCATATGAAATCGAATTTAAAAAAGAATATATATATATGATAGTTTAATATTTTATATTTTTATTCAATAAAAAAATTTATTATACATAAATTGTGTATACATATAGTTTATCGCACTTCACTAACTCTTAAAAGTGTAAATATCCTTTGTCTTGTGTTACTGATTTTTCAAAGATGATGTTAAAATATTTTCCGTTAGCTCCTCTGCTAGCAATACAAAATCCTCCTTCATTGATTCTCTGAAGTGTTTTATCCGTTATTTTAATAAATCTTTCAGGAAGATATAGTTGATGATGTTCTAACTGCAATAGAAGTCTCTCCCCAAAACGCGTTTTCACTTTCTTAGCACTTAAGATGTTATATGGATTGTTCTCCTCCATTTCTTTTAAAGCTAAAATGGGTTTAAAAGTTAAGGACTGCAATTCCTCCAGAGCTTGGAAATCTGCATCCAAGTTGTCTGTTGTATGCTCATTAAAATGTACTCGCTGCATATTAAATGTCATTCTTTTTTCGGTTTTAGCACTTTAAAAATCTACAAGACTTCACGAACTTAACACTGCGAATGTTCACACCTTACTGAAATGGAAACAACTCATGTTCTTAAAAGGTCGTTCAACGTTTAATTTAAGTACTTAATCAAAAAGCAAAACGGACACAATAACCGCAAATTTCCTTTTCCTAAATCAACTCAGTGAACACTTGCTTCACTTTTATAGCGAAAATTACCAAAATTTATCTAATTTTTCCATAGTAGCAAATATTTAGGAAACCGCAATATCCTTTCTCAAAACTTTGCAATTTCATTAGCCAACATAGTAAAATGTCCCTCCATTTCATAGGCAACTTTATCGCTTTCAATTTAAATTCTCATAACACATAAAATTTTAGAAACCGCAATATCCTTTCTCAAAACTTTGCAATTTCATTAGCCAACATAATTCATCATAATTCAAGTCAATCACCCGCCATCCATGACCTACTCTACGTTCCCAGCTACATTTTACCCAAAACAAACTTTTATCACCATGCGACCTTCACCTTCACGACAAATTCTTACTTCTTTATTCTACCAACAAACTTATCATCGACACACGCATACTCGCGATCATTCACTCCAAATACTACATCGCCGCACGTCTTATCAAAAGCTCTTTACGATCTTGGGTGCTTTTGCCTCAAAACCGTCGTGGATTAGAATCCCTTTTCACATTTTTTGGGTGCACAATTCTAATCCACGTTTTTTATATGAACTTTTTTTGGGTGCTTTTGCCTCGAAACCATCGTGGATTAGAATCCCTCTTCACATTTTTTGGGTGCACAATTCTAATCCACGTTTTTTTATATGAACTTTTTTTGGGTGCTTTTGCCTCGAAACCATCGTGGATTAGAATCCCCATATCTACACTACTTTGGACCACTCTTCCGTTTCTGATTGCAACCTCCAAGAAGAGTGAAATAAAAATCTAATAATTGTTGTGGTAATGACACTTCTCCCTCAATTAAATGCTGTGTAGAAATATTTTTCGGTAATTTTTTCTTTTCCACTTGTAATATTAATTTTCTCAAATGTAATGCTGCTTTATGTAATATATCTTCCGATTGCAAATTTTCAAACGATGCTTCATTTATAACACTCAAATACTTTGGCGCTATGAGTTTTTTATTGTGAGTAGTAACAATTTTAATCTCTCGATGAAATACTTTCATTATTTTTTCTTCTAAATGTTGCGATGTAAAGACCACGTTTATTTTTTTGCAATTTTCTTCGGCGATTCTCTCCAAAATATCCCTGTAATATCTATGTAAATAAGTTAGGAGATAACAATGCCCTTTCTTTAATACATTTTCTTGTATGATCAACGTTATTTCATCAAAAGCAATTTTATGGTACTGTCGATGATCATGCCAAGAACTTTTAATCTCTATTTTGCTCGATGAAGTTATTTTATTATTGAAATCCATTTTACAAACATTATGATAATATATTTTTGATCCAGAAATATTCGCAAATTTATCCAATAACTCTTGATACTTTTCTTGATTCATTAATATAGATTTTATAAAAGATTCAAATTTTTCTTTATCGGTTTCATGAAGTGGCTGTGTTTTTGAACGTTGTCTTTTTCTTTTTTTGTCACAGAAGAAACAAACAACATTATAATCATCAATAATATCAGTATCAATTTCGAGAGTTGAATCATTATTACCACTTTCTTCTACAACTTCTGAATCATCCACGTGTTCTTGAGAAATTGTTGGTTGTGGTTCTACTACTACAGGTAATGTAGTTGCCTCAGGTATTGGTACAACTTCTGTACAGGATGACTGTAAATGAGATAATAAAGGTTCAGCTGGCTGTATTGTTGACTCAGGTACCAATGATGTAGAAGGAGATGGATGCTCTTCTGAGGAACTAATTAATTTTTTATTTGAAATATTTTTTTCAGTAGTAGTAGATTTTGATATTAAATATTTTTTCATAAGCGCTGTAAATGACTTATAACATTCTCTATGATAACCATTTTGTAGTTCTTCAACCGGTAAAATTACATCTCGATATTTTAGGTTATGTTCTTTTCTCAATTTTAGAATTTTTTTACAGTTTTTCAATGTCTCTTCGGAAAATATTATTATTTTCCCACTAGCCTTCTTACAAAAAACACAATTTGATTCATCTGCCATGATGATATTTTCATTTTAAAACACAATCAAATAAAAAGTTAACTTTATTTCACAAAACTGCACAGTAAAATAGAAAAATATATGTTGTACGATCAATGACTGAACATAAACTGAGAGAACATCTGCCATCAGTCCCCCAATCCGAAAAACTATAGTTACTATAGTTAGTTAAGTATACTATATAACTCTCTTACTCGCACTCGCTTGCATGGGTAATGTTTTCACACTCGCACTTACAGCTGACCTTTTGTCGTGTCTGGGGGGATGTTAGCCCCCTCAAATCGGTCTGGCTGCTCGGGGGGTATTGTAAAATAGTTACCTGAATAACATATATAAAATTCAACTTTGATACTATAACGTAAATGCCTTCGTTATTCACAGAGCTTTAAAGCGTCTGGCAAGAGTAATGCCCCGCTAAAAGCGTCTGGCAATGATTAATATGAGACCAAAAAACGTTTTTGTCCAACTATTTTATGCACCTTTACTACCTGTTACCTGCCGAACGCCCCGCTACCCAAGGTTCATAATACCCAAACGTTCTTACCGGCTATACTGTGGCTACTTAGAAAAAAATTTAGCTTTGATACTATACCGTAGGTCTGGCGGCTATGGGCTCTTACTCTATAAGAATTGTATATCATATAATAAAAATACAAATAAAGAGAAGGTAGCTATATACTGTGCTTATTGTATTTTTGTATGCTGTAGGCTGCTTCATTCCTAAATAGTCGCTTCTTTACTTCTTTCTCAATCCTTCTAAATTTTGAAAGGCTACTGGCGGCTCTCTTTCCTCACAAGTTCACTTCTTCCTCAATCCTTGTATTTAGGTAGGCTGCGGGCTGTTCTGTTACTTAACAGTTTTTACGTCTTTCTCAATTCCTGTATGTTTCTAGGCTGCTATTTCTTGGCAGGTTTCGCCTCTTCCTCACTTTTTATATTTTAATTAGATGCTGGCTGGTCTAATTCTGGTTTACACTGGCTTTATCTTTTGTAGATCGTAGATAGTCTCGTTCTGGCTGTCAAGTTGGTTTGGATTCGGATATAGCGCCTTTAATACCAGTTAAAGTATTAGTAGACGCTTATAATTTAAAGCCTATTTCAATTCTATCTAATTATTCCGAATCCTACCGGCTGCGCCAAATGTGGTGTTTAATTTTGTACCACACGAGAAAAAGGTGAAAAAGGTGAAAAATTAATCACAACCTTTTTACAAAAATATATGAACACAACTCAAGTCATACAGTTTAATTTTTTATTTTTGGTGTAAATTAACTTTTTATTTTTCTCATTAATAATCAAATTAACTTTTTGTTTTTCTAGTTATTTATTATTCTATATATATATATATACATATATATATATATATACATATATATATATATATACATATAAACGAAACTAAACTTGTTCCGACTAAACTTAATTCATCCGACTCACTATATTGCTAAAAACTAACTCGACTACTGTCTACTGCACTCGAAATTAATAAGTTCATTTAAAAAAAAATGCAGAATCGGCTACGCGTAATTTCTGTGCCAGAATTTTAGATGTTCTCAAACAAGATTATTTTTATTTCCTACTTCGCTTTGTTTACCTGTGAAGTAGGTCATTATTGCGAAAGTAAGTCACTCTGCAATAAATTCTGATTAGCCATTAAGTCATTCCTTATTTATGCTGACCAGGCATTGATCAGTGCACGTAAAATGCTTTTATTTTCTTTACATATGGGTTAATATGTAACATTAAAAAGTTTTAGGAAAACGTTTTGAAATTAATCATCCATAAATGTTGAAATAATTATACAACACTGAGTAATTCTTCCGATTTTCCATTTGAGAGGTGGTGAATTGTCTTCTTTTACTAGCACCATCATTCCGGGATGAGCATTTTGGGATGGCTGCGTCCACTTATATCTGTGCTGCAAGTGGGACCAGCTTCTATCTTTGCAGTACATTCATTTTATGCTCGGTTGAGTGTGGATCGACAATTGCTGTTAGAGGCTCTCCGAAAGGAAAATATCGTGGTGTTAGTACCGTCAAGTCCTTAGGATCTGATGATAACGGAGTAATTGGTTTCGAATTTAAAATTGCCTCGATTTAAGTTGCTGCTGTTGACAACTCTTCGTAAGTAAGAGAGGCTGATGCTAGAAATTTTTATAACATTTCCTTTGCTGAGTTTATTGCAGCCTCCAACAGACCATTAAAATGTTGGGCGCGTGGTGGAATAAAATTAAATCTTATTCCCTTTTTGTGACATAATGCCGAAATGTTTTCTTGAGCTTTGCTGGGATATAATATGTCTTGGAGCTCCTCGATTCGGTTTCTTGCTCCCACAAGATTGGTGGCGTTATCACAGTACAAATCTTTGCAATAGTCTCATCTGGCGATGAAGCGTTTAAGTGCGCCAAGAAACCCATCCGTGGTTAAGTCACAACTTCAAAGCAGAAGAACACTGCCAAATAAGTGTTTTGAGGTCGTTTTCCTCTAAACTTATAATGTGTCCAAATTGGACCACAGAAGTCCCATTTATTATAACACTTTTTCTTTATTTATCAGCAACAGATATTCTGTCTGCCATAAAATTGAAAGTCGGGTCCGTTAAGGTCTCCCGATGGCCGTATGGGCGTCGAGTCTATATAAATATATGCATTTTTTTTTATACCTTTTCTTTTTGTATTCGGTTCATGCACCATCTGATGGCTTAGCACTACAGTTATTTCAATTATTAAATAATTTTTTTTGACTGACCGCCGGCACCAAGGGGTTTTGGGATCTAACAAACGCACTACAATATTTTTTTTTAGGCCATATAATTCGTTATTGTTATGATGTGCTTAAATAAATATTTAAAAAAAAACACTGCCTTATTGCGTGTTCACTCTGAGTACGGGCAAAACAGGGTACATTAGTCATTATTTCGTTTTACTGATTTCTTTGGCTGTAAGTGTTCTTAATTTGATTGGAGTTTGAAGGTTTCTGAATCTAGTTCTAGGGAATGCACTTTGGTCAATGATTGATATTCCTGCACCAGTGTCTAAAAGACGGTCTATACGTTTGTTGTCAATTGTTAATGTTATCATCGGTAATGCCGTATATAAGGCGTCACATGAAAATTTTCGGATGGGATTACATCATTGTGATCTGCACCAACATCCATTGCTTCACGTGGAGGACGATTTCTATTCGACTAACGATGGGTTTGTTCAATTTTACTTAAAAATGTCTCTAATATACTTTTTTCATTGAAACTAGGTTTAAAATCACTAGGGTTTTCATTGTCTGATGAGTACTTTAAATTTAGTTTGTCTAAGAACTTATATAGGGCACGTACATTCCTTGACTGGAAGTTATCAGCTTGTTCCTTTAGTTGCAAATAATAATCTTGTGCTCCGAAAGACTTGATAAGTTGATCTTTAATGTCATTCCAACTTGGGGCCAGAAGTCGTCTGATAGCTGTTGCGGCTGTGTCTTGGATTTTAGCGAAGAAGATGAGATACAAGCTGTTCTTTTTATTAGCATCAGTCCTCATCCCGGCAATAGTTTACACGTCACGAATGAAGGGAGATAGGGCGCAAGTATTATCTGCTGTGAATGGAGAAATCACCCTTGCTTCAGCCATTAGATCTTTTACAGTTAAAGATGTCAACGACATGCTGAATACTTGTTGAACTCTTTCAAATGCACTGATATATTCTTTATCTTTCATAAATTAAGCACTTGGTAATGCACTTTCTTTTTTGAATACTAAATAATGCACTTCTTTGATGTTTTCAATTATTCACATAAGAAGTTTTTTTCCTATTGATCAATTCGGATAGATTGAGAATAAAGATTAACTCTGTTATATATATATATACGAAGTATTGCTAGAAAACAATGAGATTATTGCTGCAAAACATTTTATTTTGAATTTATACATTTTTAGTTATTATCACCTTTAATATATCCGTGATAATTTTCCATTATTCGAAACAGTGCTAGAAGTTATCTTCTATGAACTCTTTCATGATGCGTGCCGCGTCTTCTTTCACAGCTCCAACGGACTGATATGTTGTTCTTTTTAATGCAAATTTGTTCTTGGGAAACAGATAAAAGTCGCATGGTGCAGGGTCATTCGAATAAGGCGGATGGTCTAACACTGGGATGTTGTGCTTGACCAGAAACGTCTTGACAGACAATGCGGAATGAGTCGGCGCGCTGCCTTGATGGAGCTGACTTGTTCTTCCATAATTCGGGTCATTTTTTTTCTTTCAGCAGCAATTGCACGAACCGATGGTCAGATCGTGAATCACCTACCTTCAACGTCTTCTCGGCCATTTTGAAATCGCTTAAGCCACTCAAAAACTCGCGTACGTGATTATCATTCATAACCATATATTTCTTTTAATAAAAGATAAATTTCAGTAGCGCTTTTTCCAAGTTTCATGTGAAATTTTACGACAATTGCTCTATTATGACACTTATCATTTTTCCGGCAAAACAAAACAACAGGTTCTATTCAAAAGAAGGCTATGTACAAATTAATTTGTTGACAAGCATGGGAGGTACAGCTTTCGAAAGAGAAGGCTCCGAACTGCACAGGTGTGTCGGTCTTTCGCGTTTGTCGTATATCTAATTCTTCTATGGAAGGACCAGTCTCGTTAGTTTATAGCCACACCTCGTATATTTTCACTATATAGTTTTTTTTAACACAGAGTCGGTATCCTACCGACTGCGCATCTTTTATAACTATTATTGATTGGAAACAAACAAACAAAATATATTTGAACAAATTAAAACCATCGAAATTATTTCAATTTCCAACTTTCATTTCGGACACTTTTGAGTTTATCATGGAACTGATTAAAATACTAATTCATATTCTAAAACTTGCATAAAAATATCTTACTCCAGAAAATAATCTATGTGAGAGAGGAAATGGAAGATCTAATTATATTTCAAGTGATTTTTGCTTTTTTGAGGATAAGCTTAAGTTGTGGGAAAGAAAAATGAATTTAAATGCTTACATAAGTCGGCTTTTCATATTTTGGTGTTTTTATATGTTTAATGGCGTAGAATGATATATGATCCGCATGAGACTCTTTTCACGAGCAAACATCTAGCCGTATATGTTTTTCACAAATCTGAAAAGATTTATGAAGGGTCTGATTTCGGACATCAGCATTTTTGACTGTGGGAATGTTTTCGCGTGATATTGAAGGAATGCCGAGATCTATTATTTAAACAGCGCGTCCTAGTGGAAAAGTTGTTTTGTCTCCTAGTCGGTTTAAATAGTAATACCAAGTAAAAGTAAAGTTCTTTTTGTAATACCAGATTGATAAGTTTCAAGTAATAATAAAAGTAATATATTTGTTAAGTAAACATTCTTCTTGTATTAATGGATTAATAAGTTTCAATAAAACTAATACGCTTATTTAATACATTAAAATAAATAATAATGATTGTAATTCGTTTATTTAATAAAATAAATAAAATAGTTCAAATTAACCGGAAAAACAATTGTTAGTATTAAAGCGTTGTTATTATTATACAACAATTTGGCGTAGCCGGTAGGATCGTGGAAGCCATTTCAATTAAATGTTTGAAAATCCTCAATCCTACAAAGAACCAAGGGGTTAAAACAGTTATTTAAAATTAACTCTCGGGGATACCCAGCTTTAGCTGCCTCTGCTAATAAAAGCAAGCAGTACGCCATAGTGTATAATAAGATACAAATGAGGGACTCCAGTAAGCCCAAATAAATTAAATTTATATTTAAAATTTTTAGAAGAGAAAGTGCGGGAAACAAATAAGTTTTCAATTGGTCAGTGTGATCCCATTTATAAGCACTTATCACTTATCTCGAGAGCATAATCTCGCTAAAATAAAAAAGTTCAAAGCGAACACAGAGCAGTTTAAAGCCGAATAATAAATTTTTAAAGAATTCTCGCACTCTCTTGAAGGTGAGAAAAATACTAGTGGAAGTAGTAAGGCAGTGCTAAATTTAAGTAAAGACTTTAGTGAAAGTGACTACACCATTGATCCGTTTTTAAATTCCCTTCTGGAATCAAGCCTTAAATAGCTTACTGACAGTCATATTAAGTTAAGGGCTCAAATGGTGCCACTATTCTCTGGTGATTCCAGCCCTTATCTCAGCATTGAAAAATAAACATTTTTGGGATGTTGTAAGCAAGTGCTTCAGTGCTTTAGTGAAGAGGAAAACGGTGCCTTTTTGCAAATTTTGTCCTCGCACCTTCGCGATGAGGCTTACCAAATGCTAACCTCCTCGAACTGGACCTCCTTGGATCACCTAGATGCCGTTTTAAGCCACACATATTGTGTTGTTTTGTTGGGAACCACAAAGGACTGGGAGTGCTTCTCGTTAACCGAGGCAGGTGCACCAGTCCTACAAGGATTATCACTATTCTTATTCGAATATTTTTTATGTTGCGGGCCTTATGTCTTTATTACGACTTTCACTTTTTATTAAAAGCGTTTTCTCTTTTATGAAAGATCGTAGAAAATCTTATTATGGAAAGAACTTTATTGAGACCCAGGGCTTCGACGAGATCTTCTTGTAGCTGAGCCGCACACGTTAGATGCGTGATGACCGACAACAGTTTCTAAGACTTTCGACGTTTTTAGTAAAAAGACAGCTCTTTGTTCAATTCACGATTTATTCATTTACTCTAAAGCTAAACTTAGCTACTTCTAATCAAAACTTATCTTTACCGTCGAAAAATTAAAATTACAAAATTAACTGATATGAGAGAGAGTGATGAGATATGTTACCATCGTGTCTCCTAAAGTCACATACGTACAGCAATGGCGCATGCTAGCGAGCCGAAGTTGTATACGATTTTCTATGATGGGTGCGTTCACTACATACTCCCCTTCCAGCGGAGCGTTTCATTAATATTCATTACTTTCTCTTGAATTTTACTGTCTTCCTCGTCTTTGGGCGGTCGTGGCCAGAGGACATTCAACAAAACAGCGAAAATGTTTCGTTGCTAAATATATAGCGAGAAGTTCGTGATCGAATGCGGAATATTTTTGTTCCGTGCTGGATAGCTTCTTCGAGAAGAAGGCAAGAGGTTCCCATCTACCTTGATTACGTTGTTGTAAAACAGCACCTACTGCGGTATTAGAAGCATCTGTTGTGATACTGTATATGGTATTCTCGATTGGGTGAGCTGCGTTCCTGCTGAAAGGGCATATTTTGTTTTAATAAATGCCTCATTGCAGTGGTCAGGCCAAGTGAAGTGATTTTTCTTTTTTTTTGTATTTTTAACATGTTTGCCATATGTGCGTGTATGTTAGTAACTCGGCCAGTTTTGGTATGAATCTGTTATAGTAATTCACCATACCAACGAATTGCTGTATCTGGCGAATGCTCGTGGGTGCTGGTAAGCTCATGATGGCATCAACTCGTTCCATGAGTGGAAAAATGTCGTCTCTTCTAATTGTATGTCCGAGCAAATTTATTTCCCCAGTTCCAAATTTGCATTTCGATGGTTTGATGGTTAATCCGAAGTCAGACAGCCTTTGGAAGCATAGGTGTAAGTGCCTTTTGTGCTCTTCTGCGTTTTTACTTGCGATTACTATGTCGTCGACATTTGCAAACACAAAATCTAAATCCCCTACTACTTCATTTATGAAGCGTTGAAATGTTTGGCTTGCGTTCCGCAAACCAAAAGGCATTCTAGTGAATTCATATAATCCGAATGGAGTTGTTATTGCTGTCTTATAAACGTTTTCTGAGGCAAAGGGAATTTGATGGTAGGCCCTTACTAAGTCAATTCTCGAGAATATCGTGCAATCATGTAGCTGCATCGAGAAGTTATGGATGTGAGGGATCGGATACCTGTCAGGTATTGTTATGGCATTGAGACGCCTGTAATCCCCACATGGGCGCCAGTCTTCGCTTCCCTTTTTACTAACCATATGTAGTGGGGAATATATTGGTGAAGAAGATGGTCGGTATTAGGGCTGCTTTATGATGGGCCGGTCGTAATCTTCTAGGCTTACTAAAGGGTGTCTGTCCCTTAATCACAATATGATGCTGAACCTTGTGCTGAACCATATGGTTAAAATTTGGTGGTTGTACAACGGAAGGATATTCTCTGAGTAATTTCCCAAAATCGTTGTCAACCGAAAAGTTTATTGGTGTCGGTGTGTCAACAAGAGCGTTGATAGCGTCAGCTCTGAGGTTTGTTTTTGAATCTACTAAACATTTGTTTCGTAGATCGACTAGCAACCCGAATTTACACAAAACATCGACTCCAATTATGGGTCGATTGACCTCCGCGATTGTGAATTGGTGAGTGAAATATCTTCTTAGGCCCAGATTTACTCTTAGCAACTTGGTGCCGTACGTATCTATTGCGGTTCCGTTTGCTGCGGAAAGTGAAAAGCAAGGGCTCATCATTTGATTACGATAGAGTGAGTGTGGAACTGCAGACACGTCAGCGCCTGTGTCAATTAAGAAAGTAAGGTGATTGTCCGTGTCTTGAACGAATAAGCGGCGTGGCTGTGAGATTGTCCAACTATTCGCCACACCAAGAGTTGGATGCTCTAGTTTTTTGAAACTTTGTCGTTGTTTAGTGAGATGTTTTCTGACGTTGCTTTACTAAAATTGCAAGGGGTGTGACATTTTCTTGCCAGTTTGCCATATTTTTTATGGTACCTGGAAAAGTTGCTCTCGTAAGAATTTTTATTATATCTCGACCTTGAGTTTGATCGCGATTGTCTTGGTGCTTGACTTTGTTGTCGAAGTTTATTTAGGCCGGCTGATAAATTTTATACCATTGTCTTCATTTCTCGTATCTCATCTCTTAGTGACTGATGCATGGATTGCTCCTGAAAATGCGAAGTGTTAAGTTTTTGCATTTCTGCCACACCTCGAAATGTTGTGGAAGCTTCCCACATTTTGTCGGCCAGTTGCGTTAACTCGCTCTCGTCCTTATCTTGATGAGAGATAAGGGCAATATTTATGATTTGCGGAAGTCTCCTGAGCCATAATTTCCGAATAAAATTGTCACTAAAAGTGCCAGAGGCTCCTGCAAATTGTTTGAGTGATCTCAGAAAATCGGAGGGTTTGCGATCACCTATCTCCTCACTGGAGAGAAGTTTCTCTAGGCGCAGCTTCTCACTAAGTGAATGTCGTTCAACAAGTGTTTTCTTGAAGGCTTCGTAAACGTTTGCGCTAGGTGGATTTTGAATGAAGTCGAGAACCGTTTCTATAACGTCTTGCGGTAGTGCCGCCACTACGTAATTATATTTCAATGCATCTGCTTTAACTTTTCCGACCACGAATTGAGCGTTGCTAGGGTATAAATAGAACAGTTGTCATCGCCAGAAAAAGAGTCTTGTCTTAGACGTTGCAGTGTTAACAAGCGAAAGTAATTAAAGAAGCAAAGTGTATGTAATTAGATTGCGATATTTGAAAGTACAGTGTTAGCGATAATTAAAGTTGAGTTGATTAAATGAATGTTTTGTGAATTTTATATGATTAAAGCGAAATAAAGAACTTGTATATTAATTATTTAATATTGTGTTTTAAATAACGAACCAAAGGCCACGCTCGCAACAACTGGTGTCAGAAGTGAAATAAATTAGCGAAATAAAGTGGTGGCAATTGACTTAAAAATTAAAAGTGTGATTAATTTTGAGAAATTGTGTTAAATTGTGAAAGTTTTGAAAAATAGTTTATATTCATCTGTAAGAGAATTATTAAAGTAATGGGCGCAAAGTGGACGAGCTTCGAATGCAGGATTTGAAAGTGGAGTTAGGGAACCGGTTATTACAAACGACAGGTGCAAAGAAAGTTCTAGTCGAGCGACTGAGACAAGCTTTGATAGCGGAAGGAAAGAATCCTGAGACATTTGTTTTCGAAGAGAACTTGGAAGGAACCGAATTTGAAGATGAGCCTGAGATGAAAATGGAACAGCTTTTGAGTACTTTAATGAGCAAAATGGAAGCCCGTTTTGATGAACAAAAGAATTCCAATGAGGAATAAAAGAAATCTATGGAAGCCGGTTTTGATGAACAAAGGAATTCTAATGAGGAACAAAAGAAATCTATGGAAGCCCGTTTTGATGAACAAAAGAATTCCAATGAGGAACAAAAGAAATCTATGGAAGCCCGTTTTGATGAACAAAAGAATTCCAATGAGGAACAAAAGAAATCAATGGAAGTCCGTTTTGACGAACAAAAGAATTCTCTCGATGAACAAAAGAATGCTTTTGTTGAACAAAAGAATTCTCTGGAATCCCGTTTAGATGAGCAAAAGAATGCTCTGGAATCCCGGTTAGATGAGCAGAAGAAATCTATGGAAATGCGCTTGGACGAACAAAAGAGTTCTCTGGAGAATTGTCTAGAAACTCGTTTGGAGGATCAGAAAAATTTTCTAAAAAGTTCTTTAGAAGAACAAAATTTGATAATTGAAGGAATTGAGCAGGAATTTCAACAAAAGTTTTCGGAAGTTCAACAAAAAGTCACCGAGCAACTTGAAAACGTTAAAGTAGATCTGGAAAGAATAAAGCTTCGTCAGCCTCTAAACGTAGCAGCTGAAATATCCGGAGCAGGTAGAATGAAAGCTCCAATATTTGATAAACAAAATTCGTGGCATATCTTCAAGAGACAATTCGAGGCAGCTTCAGAGGTAAATGGATGGAATGATGAAGACAAAGCTATAGCTCTGGTGTTAGCACTTTTAAGTCCTGCGTCAGAACTCTTACAAACTTTACCGATTGAAAATCAACGTAATTACTCTTCATTAGTACAGGCGATAGAATTACGTTACGGAGATGAACACATGCAGCAAGTATATCGCCTACAGTTGCGCAACAGGATTCAAAAACATGGCGAATCACTGCAACAACTGCAGGCAGATGTAGAAAGATTAGCGCATCTCTCATACTCCAGCGTGAATGCAGATTTTCTCAATGAAGTGACAACGGAAGCATTTGTGAACGCTATTACAGATCAAAATTTACAACAATCATTAAGGCTAGCAGGAAAGAAATCAACAGCAGAAGCACTAGCCTATGCATTAGCGTATGAATCCGCCAGACAACCTTCGCGGAGTGCAGTACGAGTGAGAGAAATTTCAGTGGAGGAATGTACTTGCAACAGAGTGCAATCATCACAGAGCCCGCCTTCACGTGGTGTCCTTCGATGCTGGAATTGTAATATACCAGGGCACCTTCAAAGAGACTGCAGAAAACGTCGACGAGTGGAATCATCAGAAGAGGGGAAAGAAGAATGCCAAAGATGGCGAACCAGGGAACAAGCTATTCGTGGAGAGACTAGATATCAAGCAGCGACTAGTCGCATCGTCTCACCTCTTGAGCAGTCGGAAAACTAGTAAAAGCCAACTTCGTGGGGCAGAAGTTGGTTGGTGGAATCGACAGCCCCGAAATCATCATCCAAGTAGGTCAGTTACAGAGAAATAATAGCAGTCTTGTTATATATGGAAGTGTAGGAAAAAATGACTGCGCAGTTACTATCGATACTGGAGCTTCAAGATCAATTATTAGAGCAGATCTTGTTAAGAGCAAATGGCTTCACAACACCACCAAATATCTACTAAGAACAGCAACTGGAGCAGCAGCAGAGGTGTTTGGAGAATTAACCTTAGATGTTCAACTAGGCGAACTACTATTTCCTCACACTTTCCTGGTTTCAGACATAATGGATGAATGCATTCTTGGAATAGACTTCATGACCACATACGAAATAAATCTGGATGTCGAAGAGCGGATTCTCAAATATGGGAATATAGAAATTCCTATGAGACTAGGAGAAGGAGCAGATTATCCTGCGAAAGTTAGGACGATGGTCTGCGAAAATATTACTCTTTCGCCATGCTCCGAGACACTAATATGGACAAAGCTTACTGATGACATCGGGACCTGCCGATTCTATCTGGTGGAGCCTTACCCCACAAAAGTTACATCTAGCATCATTGTTGGCAAGACTTTAGTGAAGGCAGAAGGTGCAACATTAATACCAGTCAGAGTGCTTAACACATCCGAAAATGAGGTACAACTAAAAGAAGGTGCTATAATTGGAAATTGTGAACCCGTTTACCAAATCGTCAATTTGGATAATGGTAGTAATGTCAAGGAGAGAAAAACTATACCAGCTACTACCCATCAGGTTCAGAAACTTCTTTCGTCCAGTGCCTTAAGTGAACAACAACACAACGATGCCAAAGAGGTGATCGATGAATTTTCGGAATTATTTGCAATAAATGATGATGACTATGGTAAAACAAATCTTGTCCAGCATCGGATCGATACAGGAGATTCCAGGCCTATTCGCCAGACACCACGAAGATTGCCATTAGCCAAACAACCAGAAGTAGCAGATATGATGAACTCCATGAAGACACAATGCATAATAGAGGAATCTAACAGCCCTTGGACATCGCCGGTTGTTCTGGTTAAGAAAAAGGATGGCAGCACCCGATTCTGTGTAGACTACCGCCAACTAAATAACGTGACGAGAAAAGATAGCTAACCATTACCAAGGATTGATGACACGTTGGATACCATTTCCGGAGCGCAATGGTTTTCCACGCTGGATTTGAAGAGGTGTTACTGGCAAGTGGAAATACATCCCGAGGACCGAGAGAAAACTGCTTTCTCAGTTGGCAGTGGCTTATGGCAATTCAAAGTAATGCCATTTGGGTTATGTAATGCTCCAGCCACATTCGAACGACTAATGGAATGTGTTCTACGTGGGTTAACCTGGAAAACATGTCTTGTCTATTTGGATGACATAATAGTAATCGGAAGGACATTCATGGAACATAAAAACAACTTACGGGACGTACTTCAAAGAATCAAAGATACAAAATTGAAGCTCAGTGCGAGTAAATGTGCTCTATTCAAAAATGAAGTTAAATATTTTGGGCACATAGTTTCATCACAAGGAGTGAGAACCGATCCCGAGAAGATCGAAGCCGTCAAAAATTGGCCAGTTCCAAAGGACAAACATCAATTAAGGAGTTTTCTTGGTTTAGCTACCTATTACAGGCGATTCGTGAAAGGTTTTTGCAGATATAGCAAGAAGCCTACATCAACTTACCGAAAAGGGAAAGCCGTTCATATAGTCGGATAAATGCAACGAAAGTTTTGAATATTGGAAGCAACAGCTCTGTGAAGCTCCAGTACTACACTATCCAACGCTGGGAAAAATATTTATATTAGACACGGATGCCAGCAATGAAGGTATTGGTGCAATGCTTTCTCAGGAGGAGAATGGTCAAGAAGTTCCAGTAGCTTACTATAGCAAGGCACTTTCAAAGTCAGAGAAAAATTATTGTGCTACAAGAAAGGAGCTACTTGCCATTGTAAGTTCAACAAAGCATTTTCATAAATATCTCTATGGTCAGAAATTCATCCTTCGCACCGACCATGCAGCACTTAAATGGCTTCTGCAGTTTAAGAATCCTGAGGGACAAGTGGCGAGATGGATAGAGCGACTCCAGGCTTATGATTTTGAAATACAACACCGAAGAGGTCGTATCCATCGAAATGCAGACGCCCTTTCACAACGTCCGTGTAAACTTGAATGCAAACATTGCACCCGGATAGTAGAAAAAGAAACAACAGCAACTATACAGTTGGTAACCGTGGAACCATCTACAGGTTGGGACAACGAGGACCTGCGAACAGCACAACGAGAAGATCCGGACATTTCACCTATTCTTGCTTTGAAAGAAGACATGGAAAGACCAGACTGGAAGGATATTTCGGAAAGGAGTGAGAAGCTGAAAAGTTACTGGGCTCAATGGAACTCTCTTCATGTTGAATGTGGTATATTAAAACGCAAGTGGGAAGCACCTAATGGTGAATCTTTCCGAATGCAGATAGTCGGCCGGCATCAAACGTCAAAGACGTTCTAGAAGAAATGCACGGTGGAACCTCCGGAGGACATCTGGGAGTGAACAAAACCATTTCCAAAATACGAGAAAAGTTTTATTGACTACATAATCGAGAAGATGTGGAGCCGCAGATGCACTCTCTGTGCTGCTTGCAAAGGGCCGCAACACAGAAGCAGAGGAGAAATGCATAAGTATAATGTCGGAGCCCCCTTTGAAAGGATAGCTATACACATCGCTGGACCTTTTCCAGAAACGGATGGCGGTAACCGTTATATATTAGTTGCCATTGACTATTTCAGTAAATGGCCTGAAGCTTATGCAATTCCTAATCAAGAGGCAACCACAGTTGCGGAACAAATAATAACGAATTGGGTCAGTGGGCTTGGTGTGCCTCACGAACTTCATTCGGACCAAGGACGGAACTTCGAATCGCGGACTTTCCAGGAGATGTGTAAAATGTTGGGAATAAGAAAAACTAGAACAACTTCTCTACACCCACAATCTGATGGCATGGTAGAGCGATTCAACAGAACATTGATCGAGCATCTAAAGAAAGTAGTTGACTATCATCAACGCTATTGGGATCGACATATTCCTGTATTCCTAATGGCTTATAGATCAGCCGTTCATAGTACTACCGGACAAACTCCAGCTAAAGTCATATTCGGAAGAGAGATGCGTTTACCTAGCGACCTCAAATTCAGTACCCCCAGAGGTGAACAAAAGTTACCAGAAGACTACGTATCGGAGCTCAAACAACAATTAGCTGATGTACACGAGGCCACGAGGACGAAATTAGCAACAAATACTGATCGGATGAAGACCCGTTATGACTTACGTGCTAATTCCGCAGGATTTAACGAAGGTGATCTTGTTTGGCTGTACAACCCGAAACGACGAAGGGACGTTCTCCAAAATTGCAACAACACTGGGAAGGACCGTATTCAGTAGTAACTAGAATTAATGACGTGGTATACAGGATTTAGCGTGCCGCAAGAGGCAAGCATCAAATTGTTCATTTGGACCGCTTGTGTCAATACTACGAGCATCAAGACCGTGGACCACCTGTTGTTCGAGACGAACAAATTTAAGAAGGGGGCAGTGTTACGTGCAATAGAAAGAGACAACTGGTGAAATCTACTGGCAATGGAAAGTAAACGACTTCAGGTTCGGAGAATCGATTATGGAATCGACAGGAAGGTTCAGGAGTAAGAATGAATAGAACAGTCAAGAAGCTTTTGGAATAGAACACTCCAGAATAATCCGGAGAGTTTCTAGGGTATAAATATAACAGTTGTCATCGCCAGAAAAAGAGTCTTGTCTTAGACGTTGCAGTGTTAACTAGCGAAAGTAATTAAAGAAGCAAAGTGTATGTAATTAGATTGCGATATTTGAAAGTACAGTGTTAGCGATAATTAAAGTTGAGTTGATTAAATGAATCTTTTGTGAATTTTATATGATTAAAGCGAAATAAAGAACTTGTATATTAATTATTTAATATTGTGTTTTAAATAACGAACCAAAGGACACGCTCGCAACAATATTTTATTTATTTTAATCTGTTTAATGACTTTGGTTTGTGAAACATTTTTATAAAACGCAAACTGAGTTTGAGCAGCTAATTTATTTATTTACTTAAATTTCACAAAAAATTAATTGTTTGTCTAACAATTGTGCTAGTAGCTTGTTAAAATCCTCTGAAGATGGTCGAATAAGACCGAAACAATTGTTAGACAAACAATTAATTTTTTGTGAAATTTAAGTAAATAAATAAATTAGCTGCTCAAACTCAGCTTGCGTTTTACAATATTTTATTTGTTTCCTTCATAGATGATTATTACACCTTTTTAACATGTGTGTATGTATCCACGTAATAGAATGATTCCTTGTGATAGAATTCTTGAGGTGGTGCCTGCCTTGGTTCTATGCACTACCAACTTTTATTGGCTTTTCGCCTTGGTGAAGAAGATGGTCGGCATTAGGGCTGCTTTATGATGGGCCGGTCGTAATCTTCTAGGCTTACTAAAGGGTGTCTGTCCCTTAATCACTGAACCAGAAGGTTAAAATTTGGTGGTTGTACAACGGAAGGATATTCTCTGAGTAATTTCCCGAAATTGTTGTCAACCGAAAAGTTTATTGGTGTCGGTGTGTCAACAAGAGCGTTGATAGCGTCAGCTCTGAGGTTTGTTTTTGAATCTACTAAACATTTGTTTCGTAGATCGACTAGCAACCCGAATTTACACAAAACATCGACTCCAATTATGGGTCGATTGACCTCCGCGATTGTGAATTGGTGAGTGAAATATCTTCTTAGGCCCAGATTTACTCTTAGCAACTTGGTGCCGTACGTATCTATTGCGGTTCCGTTTGCTGCGGAAAGTGAAAAGCAAGGGCTCATCATTTGATTACGATAGAGTGAGTGTGGAACTGCAGACACGTCAGCGCCTGTGTCAATTAAGAAAGTAAGGTGATTGTCCGTGTCTTGAACGAATAAGCGGCGTGGCTGTGAGATTGTCCAAATATTCGCCACACCAAGAGTTGGATGCTCTAGTTTTTTGAAACTTTGTCGTTGTTTAGTGAGATGTTTTCTGACGTTGCTTTACTAAAATTGCAAGGGGTGTGACATTTTCTTGCCAGTTTGCCATATTTTTTATGGTACCAGGAAAAGTTGCTCTCGTAAGAATTTTTATTATATCTCGACCTTGAGTTTGATCGCGATTGTCTTGGTGCTTGACTTTGTTGTCGAAGTTTATTTAGGCCGGCTGATAAATTTTATACCATTGTCTTCATTTCTCGTATCTCATCTCTTAGTGACTGATGCATGGATTGCTCCTGAAAATGCGAAGTGTTAAGTTTTTGCATTTCTGCCACACCTCGAAATGTTGTGGAAGCTTCCCAGATTTTGTCGGCCAGTTGCGTTAACTCGCTCTCGTCCTTATCTTGATGAGAAATAAGGGCAATATTTATGATTTGCGGAAGTCTCCTGAGCCATAATTTCCGAATAAAATTGTCACTAAAAGTGCCAGAGGCTCCTGCAAATTGTTTGAGTGATCTCAGAAAATCGGAGGGTTTGCGATCACCTATCTCCTCACTGGAGAGAAGTTTCTCTAGGCGCAGCTTCTCACTAAGTGAATGTCGTTCAACAAGTGTTTTCTTGAAGGCTTCGTAAACGTTTGCGCTAGGTGGATTTTGAATGAAGTCGAGAACCGTTTCTATAACGTCTTGCGGTAGTGCCGCCACTACGTAATTATATTTCAATGCATCTGCTTTAACTTTTCCGACCACGAATTGAGCCTCCGCCTGTAAGAACCAGGTGACTGGAGATTTTGTCGAAGAAGGAGGAAGTTATATTGAAAACGAAGACACGTCGTTTTCTACTTTGATTTCATGATTGCTATTTTTCGTGTTGGTTTCTTCGTTATCTTCCATTTTCCTAATGTGTCGTTATTATTTATTGTAAAATTCTCGCGATAGTCTAATATTATTCGCACACAACTTGGCTATATGTAGCTCACCGAGGATAATTACTGAAACGACATATGACAAACGGAACGATAAATTTTCTTTTACAATGCTAATTAACAGAAAATCTTGAGCTAAGTTTTTATCTTTGAAATGAATTTGAAACTGTTTAGCAATTAATGCAATTAAAATGATCTTCGCACCATATATAAGTATGTGACACTAACTGTCTTTAATGCGAATATTTCACTGAAAGAAAATATTTATTCGGAAAAGAAAATGTAAATTGGAATGAAATTAATGTAAATGTATGATCAAAGCTGAAATTAATAGAAAGTTAAATCTAGATACTACTCTAGTTACTAAATAATATAATTAGTTTGCTGCAGACTGTTCAAGTTCCAAATGAACGAAATGTATTTGCGCCAAGCAATTTGTGTCATTCAGAATAATTTGCCGTTCGATTATGTAGATGATTATTTTGAGGTTGGTTTATGTAGACTGCCTCTAATTCCACCCACGCGGGTATTCTTGATATATGTGTATGTGTGAAGAACCGTAATGTGGTGTATGGATTACTACGTACCATTGTAGCCTTTTTTTTCGGCGTTATAATTAATCCCGATGCGCTCATGTGCTGATAGACTTGCTCGGTTTTTAAATAATATTTTATTTATTTTAAGCTGTTTAATGACTTTGGTTTGTGAAACATTTTTATAAAACGCAAACTGAGTTTGAGCAGCTAATTTATTTATTTACTTAAATTTCACAGAAAATTAATTGTTTGTCTAACAATTGTGCTAGTAGCTTGTTAAAATCTTGTGAAGATGCTCGAATAAGACCGAAACAATTGTTAGACAAACAATTAATTTTTTGTGAAATTTAAGTAAATAAATAAATTAGCTGCTCAAACTCAGCTTGCGTTTTATAATAGTTTTTGTGTTTCCTTCTAGTGATGTGAAAATACAAGACCAAGACCAAGACTATAATGGGCAAACTTAATCTTGGTGTTGCTCTTGGTAAGATTGGTATAATATTGGTCTTGGTCTTGGTCTTGCATAGTCAAGCTTGGTGTTGGTATTGGTCTTGCAAATTTAATTTTGGTTTTGCTCTTGGTAAGATTGGTATAATATTGGTCTTGGTCTCAGTCTTCCATAGACAGATCTTGATGTTGGTCTTGGTCTTGTTCTACCTCTTGGTCTTGCAATTCAGTCTTGGTATTGTCTGTGATCTTGTAGTAGGTTTTAGCTTTGGGCTGCACAGTCAACTTTTGGTTTTAGTTTTAATCTAGGATTTCGTTTTTTTTTGCGCAATTCTATAATTGATGTATCATGCCATAAATTTATAAATAGTTAAAAACTACCTTATCCCCGTCTCAATAAATATTGTCTGTACACGGGATGTGTTATTTGTGTCCTTTTAATCTTTATATAAATAATAAAATACAATAGTGCTATGACTTGTGATTGAACTATGAAAGTGAAAGAGAAAGGAAGCAACAGAAACGACATTTTGTGAATCCAATATATTTATTACATTTCTTTTGCCCACGAGTTAATGCACAATAACCATCGAGCAGATTCATTATTGAGCCGATTTCGGTGTTTTCGGATCACTAAAGATGCTCTGGAAAAAAGTCTCTCAGCAGGAACTGAGGTTGCTGAAATGGACAAGAAGTCCCGACCTATTTTGGCCAAAATGGGAAACCTTGTTTCGTTTCGTCTCCACCGCTGTAAAATATCTTCGACACTTGTAGCTCGTGGTAGACCGAAATACTCGTCAAGTTCTCTCTTGGAAAAAAATGACGTTCGACGGGATTCGAACCTAGATCCCAAGAGTAGAAACCAAGTACGCTACTCGGCCACTTTGACGCCGCTTTACAAATCAAGACTTAACCTGTATAAAAGCGTTGCTTATTTGTATCTAGGCAGTTTTTCTCTCAAATTCCCGTAAAGTACGTACCGATCATAACTATGCTTCGCTATTGCACAAATTACCAGATTTTTATCTTGCATAATGTGGTCTTGCATAATGAGTCTTGGTCTTACATAATGTGGTCTTGGGCTTGGTCTTGTTAACGTACACATGGTCTTGGTGTTGGTCTTGTGAGCATGTTTACAATCTTGGTCTTGGTATCGGTCTTGCATATTCTGCAAGATCAAGACCAAGACTGCAAGACCAAGACCAATTTTGCTCATCACTATTTCCTTCAGAGATGATTATTACACCTTTTTAACATGTGTGTATGTATCCACGTAATAGAATGATTCCTTGAGATAGAATTCTTGAGGTGGTGCCTGCCTTGGTTCTATGTACTACCAAATTTTATTGGCCTCGGGGTCACCAGTTTGTTGGTAGTGAGGTGAACCCATGAGCCCCACGGCTTCGACGAGATCTTCTTGCAGCTGAGCCGCACACGTTAGATGCGTGATGGCCGACAACAGTTTCTAAGACTTTCGACGTTTTTAGTAAAAAGACAGCTCTTTGTTCAATTCACGATTAATTCATTTACTCTAAAGCTAAACTTAGCTACTTCTAATCAAAACTTATCTTTACCGTCGAAAAATTAAAATTACAAAATAAACTGATATGAAAAAGAGTGATGCGATATATTACCATCGTGTCTCCTAAAGTCAAGTACGTACAGCAATGGCGTATGCTAGCGAGCCGAAGTTGTATGCGATTTTCTATGATGGTGCGTTTACTACAATGTAAATTGATTTTAATAAAGTCGCTTACTCACTAGTTTCACTTATGTTTCTAATTTTAATTTCAACACAATACTGTCAAAGCTGCGACAACTTTTTATACATACAAATATAATAATCAGTATGAGTTATAGTATATGATCAATCAAAAAAATTTACTTACCAATATAAACTATGGAATCGACTTTATGGCGTTGGTAATTAAATAGTTAGTGATTATCTTGTTCTAGTCGTTCCCCGGAACAAGATACTTTACTTCAGTCGAGACCCAAAGCAAAGGTGTAATTTGATTAGTAGAATTCTTGTTCTAGTCGTTCCCCGGAACAAGATACTTTACTTCAGTCGAGACCCAAAGCAAAGTTGTATTAGTAGTGTTTATTCTAGTCGGTACCCAGAATAAATATCTTTATCTCATTTGAGACCCAAGATAAAGGTTTGAGATTAGTAAATGTTATTCTAGTCGCTACCCGGAATAACTATCTTTATCTCAGTCGAGACCCAAGATAAAGGTTTGAGTTAGTCTGTGTGATTCTAGTCGCTACCCAGAATAACTATCTTTATCTCAGTCGCTACCCAAGATAAAGTTATTAGGTTAGTAAATTTTATTCCAGTCGAGACCCAGAATAAATATCTTTCTCTCAGTCGGTACCCAAGATAAAGTTATATTGTTAATAATTCTATTTTATTACCACTAGCCAAGTCGATTTCCAAACGATGCGCAATCTATGAAAGCTGGATACGTAAAAGGAAAGATTCAAGTTGGCCTGCTACTTATATTGCCTCTGAATTGCGCACGGCTCCAACAAATTATTTTACATTGCGCATAGTAACCAAAGTACGTTGACCTTAGCAGCTATGCGTACGTAGCAACAGAAAAGTCTGTTGACCTTAGCAGCTGTGCGTAGGTCAGAAGAGTACATTGACCCTAGCAGCTGTGCAAAGCAACTGGAATTTTGAGCATTTTTGTTGCCGTTTCTAATTTTGCCTACCTAATGTTATTAGGATTATAATTATACAATAAGATATCTATTACAATATTGCTAATTTGCTATTTTAAAGATACATTTAAATGTACAGATTACTTAATCTAATTCCATTTGATTATCGAAGACAAGTTACTTTCCTCTTATTGGATTGTGTCCCGGATTTGTTTATGTGGAATGTAGCCATGATGTGTTGATTGTTATCTCCACTAAAAACTGCCTTATCGATGTGCTTGTAGGTAGGTATACATCGTTTCATTCCCAACCTATTTTCAATAATTAGAAATACTTGAAATTAGAATCTTTTAAACTATTTTACTTTCAGGTGGCTATTTAATGTTGGTTTGAACATATCCTCTGACAAGAAATATTATATTTCTTATCGCTGGCGGGCAGCAATGCTCAGCGTCAGCAGTTCTGTACGCAAGAAAAACAAAGTGTACAAATTGTTCACTTTGTATGGCAGGAACTGAAATATTTGCACGGAAATGCTTATGCCCGTAATGAATACAGGTAAGTTGGCCATTATGAGTGCGAACTCATGACAATATCTTCCCCGGGAAACGTACGAGGACTTAGTAAAAAATTGTCGTCAATTCTCTTCGGGACATTTTATAATTTTATCCAACAGGGTAGAACAAATCTGCACTCAGTGCAAACAGGCAGTGGAGACAAAATATGGAGCAGACGTGTATAAAAACACTAAGCCCCAACTAGAAGATTTTGCTATGACTGCTGTCAAAACAGGATCTTCAAGCCCACACTTGAGCACATATCTACTAGCTCAGAAAGAAAATTCATTGGAGAATTAATTCAGAAGGCACTGGACATGGAAAAACTACAACAATCGCTCACTCATTCTTCTATCACAGGTGTAATGGATATTTATTTTGGGGATAAAATTATTGAAACAAACCACCGAAATAATGTAAAAACCACTACTTTATTTACTCTATATGTTTAAGAACTTTTATTTTTAATGATTCTAAATCAAATTTATAAATACAAGAAGAAAAAACAACCGCCTCGTCCGGGATTTGAAACCGGGACCTTCCGCTTGCCGGGCGACTGCTCTTACCACTGAGCTAACGAGACAGATGATTTTCCTTCTTGCATTTATCAAATTTGTAACTAGCCTACTAAGCCACGTTTTGCTTTCAGCTGGCATTAACCAGTAACGATGAAAGCGCACAAATAAATTGTAAATTCAATTTTATTTATTTTTCCCGCGGACGGGAATCGAACCTACACTTGTTAGAATCGGTCAATGATGGAGAAATAAGAACCTACACTTGTTAGAATCGGTCAATGATGGAGAAATAAGAATTTTAAGAACTTTTATTTTTAATGATTCTAAATCAAATTTTTTTCCCGTCCGCGGGAAAAATAAATAAAATTGAATTTACAATTTATTTGTGCGCTTTCATCGTTACTGGTTAATGCCAGCTGAAAGCAAAACGTGGCTTAGTAGGCTAGTTACAAATTTGATAAATGCAAGAAGGAAAATCATCTGTCTCGTTAGCTCAGTGGTAAGAGCAGTCGCCCGGCAAGCGGAAGGTCCCGGTTTCAAATCCCGGACGAGGCGGTTGTTTTTTCTTCTTGTATTTATAAATTTGATTTAGAATCATTAAAAATAAAAGTTCTTAAAATTCTTATTTCTCCATCATTGACCGATTCTAACAAGTGTAGGTTCGATTCCCGTCCGCGGGAAAAATAAATAAAATTGAATTTACAATTTATTTGTGCGCTTTCATCGTTACTGGTTAATGCCAGCTGAAAGCAAAACGTGGCTTAGTAGGCTAGTTACAAATTTGATAAATGCAAGAAGGAAAATCATCTGTCTCGTTAGCTCAGTGGTAAGAGCAGTCGCCCGGCAAGCGGAAGGTCCCGGTTTCAAATCCCGGACGAGGCGGTTGTTTTTTCTTCTTGTATTTATAAATTTGATTTAGAATCATTAAAAATAAAAGTTCTTAAAATTCTTATTTCTCCATCATTGACCGATTCTAACAAGTGTAGGTTCGATTCCCGTCCGCGGGAAAAATAAATAAAATTGAATTTACAATTTATTTGTGCGCTTTCATCGTTACTGGTTAATGCCAGCTGAAAGCAAAACGTGGCTTAGTAGGCTAGTTACAAATTTGATAAATGCAAGAAGGAAAATCATCTGTCTCGTTAGCTCAGTGGTAAGAGCAGTCGCCCGGCAAGCGGAAGGTCCCGGTTTCAAATCCCGGACGAGGCGGTTGTTTTTTCTTCTTGTATTTATAAATTTGATTTAGAATCATTAAAAATAAAAGTTCTTAAAATTCTTATTTCTCCATCATTGACCGATTCTAACAAGTGTAGGTTCGATTCCCGTCCGCGGGAAAAATAAATAAAATTGAATTTACAATTTATTTGTGCGCTTTCATCGTTACTGGTTAATGCCAGCTGAAAGCAAAACGTGGCTTAGTAGGCTAGTTACAAATTTGATAAATGCAAGAAGGAAAATCATCTGTCTCGTTAGCTCAGTGGTAAGAGCAGTCGCCCGGCAAGCGGAAGGTCCCGGTTTCAAATCCCGGACGAGGCGGTTGTTTTTTCTTCTTGTATTTATAAATTTGATTTAGAATCATTAAAAATAAAAGTTCTTAAAATTCTTATTTCTCCATCATTGACCGATTCTAACAAGTGTAGGTTCGATTCCCGTCCGCGGGAAAAATAAACTATATGTTTAGTTTATAAAATTTCGCCGCATTCTTAACCTATCGAAGGTTTACTCAAAACTCGACATTTCCTCAAGCTCAGGCTGTCTCGAAACCTTCCCAATCATTTCGCGATACTGGCACTCACCTACTTTCATGGCATTGCTTAATTAATTTTTGTTGATTTGTGATTTCAACAATTAGGCATCGATACATTACAAGTCGCTTCCTAGTGGCAACATAATTATGTGACCATTATTTATCTAGGTTTCGTGTACTTGTTTTGTAATATTCGATCGACCTCTTAAACTGATTTACATTACACATTAATTTCGTACTTATTTCTTATACATTGTTTACATCACATTCCTCCCCCTTTTTTTATTATATCAATGAATGTATTGTGCAAATTTTGTTTTTTCTTATCTTTAACTGCTCTATTTTTATTTAATAAATTAAATTATCTATGGGATATTTTTCTGTAAAATACGTACATAATTATATTATACATATATTGAGAAATATAGCCAAAGTTTACCGACTGCGTTTCAAAGCAATAACACAAGCAACCATGCTAAAGATTTTTGTTTTTGTTTGTATATTATTACCGCGAGATATTAATAGAAATGTGTTCTATTCAGAAAGTTCAAAATTTTTCAGTAGGTACTAAAAAAGAATGTTTTACTTAAACAATTTCAAAATCGCTTACGTTTGTCTTGCTAGGTTTTTCTTCTTGACGAAAAAATTTTACTGTGGGGGTTGTTAGTTGTCCAGCCACTACACAATTTTTTGCCCTTTACGGGTCATATTCCATCCACGTCAAATAATAATCTCCAGAGTGTGAATTATCATCCACCTGGGACACACGTCTCACCTAGCCCTGCTCAGGGATACCATCCTATAAAGATGCCACAGCATGTACAATCAATGACTCCTCCTAGGTCTGCACTAAAACCAGTGGCTAATGCATTCCGGTTTTCTGGTCGAAATGGCCAACAGACACCTCAAATTAATCCCAGAGTGGCTCAAAATTTAATTAAAATACGAATCTTCTGTAGTTTTTGTAGAATTAAAGGACACACTCACGACGAGTGTCCAAAAAGAAAAAATGCCCCTTTCTGCACTGCATGTCGCAGCTACAATCATTATGGTCGCGGTTGTAAACAAAATCGCCAAGTAACAAACAATAGTTTCCAAGGCAGGAGCACTAATGCCCCACATAGAGCAACAATAAACCAAAGTGCACTGAACTAACAAGTGCAAGATTTTTTGTGCATCTTATATTTCGAAAGGAAAAATAGTAGCGAAACGTTGTGACGATAGGATGGTGCACAAATTTATCCACCATCACCTGGTTAGTTTATTCACGGGGTATTATTTAGTATGGTACTAAAGGGTTTCGTTGAGATCGATTTCAAACATCCAATTTTTCTATGATATTCTTGTTGAATTTTGATTAAGACCAGAATAATTAACAGGGCATAACAGTTTATAGGACGTATTCCCTTAAACAGTTGCCAATAATGTGACGATTTTGTCTGTATTGGGGGAATTAATTTGATATTATTATTTGGATTTTATTAATTTCGTTTTTCTATGTATTTCGGCAGTTGTAATTAAGGTTTTCAACATATTTATGTGTAGGGAGCTCTTTCTATCAAGCATTTTATGCTGACATCTGCTGGTGTAGTTTCTCCCCAACAATAATTGTATTAACACCTGATGACATCTACTTGTGCGGAGCTTGAAAGTGGTTTTTATCTGGGATTCAACCTCTTTATGTTAATCTCGCGATGCACCTCTAGAGCTGTCGCGAATATTTTCCTTGTGCTGATTCGCAAATTTTTTTCTTTCGCGTCGCTTAATATAAACTTTTGGGTTTTCTATGACTGGCAAAAGAATGTTGTAAGATATTAACTTTAAGCAATCATTTGGTGGGCAAAATAGTGCGCCCAAAAAGTAGGAGCGGGCAGGAAGAATGCGAAGGCATCCCTGTGGATGGGGAGAAATTCCGGGATTTTTTTTTGTTCTATATTAATGAGAAACTTTTGATATATTGCGAATTTTTGCAAAATGTACTGGAAGTAGTAAGAATTTTACGTAGGGGAAGATGGGGAAGATGCTGTACCTTGGACATGTGTGTACCTTGGTCATTTTATTTTCCACGCGGACTGTAGCTACCACCTAAATAAACGCACTTTTATCCGATTTAACTAATCAACAGATGACACTTAAGCTATTCTGGGAATTAGTTTGTCGGACAAACGAGCATTTATTGCGTTTTAAAGAAAAGTCGTGAAAAAAGTAAATATTTTCCAGTGATAAAGAATTGAAAGTGTTGGAGTTCTATTGTTTGTATATCTTTGTACTCTAACTAAGGTTAAACTTGTTTATATGTACTCTTATAAATAGTGCATCATGTGGTGAATTGCGCTTCTTAAAATATTTCACAGGCAGTTTTGTTTCTTTTGCAAGGTGTATGTACCTTTTCACCACGGGCATGTAAAAAAAGCCATAGATCGGCCTTTAGTTAAAAAATAAATTAAAGGTGTATATCTATAGCAATTTTTTGTTTAGTAACCTGCTTTGCGAATATTGTTATTCTTGCTTGAATAAAGAGTGTTATTTAATTTAACTCTGTTGATATACCATCATTTCTTCTTAGTAAATTACAAATGTCCAAGGTAAAATACCCTACTGTGCATAGTACAGCTGCATGTTGTACCTTGGATCAAAAGCAGTACCTTCATATTCCTGAAATATAAATTTTTAACTACATATTCGACTATTATTGGAAATGTTGTGGGTTAGACAATCTATAACAATCGGTTGCTTAAGATTTGTCCCATTAGTTTTGTCAAAAAAAACGACTATTTCAAAAAAGTAAAATTAAGTTCGAAAGTGAGACAAGTCGGGCAACTGCTTCGTGTGGTTGCCATACAAAAATTTCGTTTTCCACTATATATTTGGATACTGCCAGGGAACGCGCTGACATAGAGAGCTGAAATTTGGTACATGGTGGTTTTATAGTAATAGCAAATAAAACTTTAAAATGGACTAAATCGGGCAAACTCTTCTTGGTGTTGCCATAAAAAAATTTAGGTTTTTTACTTATACTGTGAAAAAGATCAGTGCTACATAGACATTTTTATTGTACTAAAAACTTCTTCAGAATAGAAATCCTGTAAAATTGGTTATAAACATTTTTTCTGTCTAACGAACTGTTCTAGAAATATACGCGAAAACCACTTCAAAAATCAAACTTGCATAGATCGGTGACCATACGAAATTTCATATGGGCATTCATTTAGGATATCATAAGAATTATATATATATTATTATCTTAGACCAATTCTAGCTTTTTTACTTGGTCTCTCTTAAATTTGCTATCTCCGTGCACGGTGTATTATTTGTGGGAGAAGCATTGAAGAGTTAAGCAAATTTATTAAATAAATCTAATAAACAACTCTTGAAATATTGCGAATTTTCGTCCTGGTATTAAGAATGGAAGGCGTTAGAAATATTAAGAATTTCATGCATACCGTGGTATAAAGAATGGGAAAAGTTATGTAAGTTTTCCTTCTCTTTACTTAATATTGCTGTCGCCACGGTGTATTCAATGTGAGAAATGTATAGAAGAGTTGAGCAAATTTTACAAATTAAACAAATTAAATGTGTAAATGTGGAATATTGCATAGTTTTTTTTTCGAAGGTACCGATGTCGTAGGTGTGTTGAATATGTGGTGGGACCATTGGCCATTATATAAGGTCTCCAACTGTGTGAGTTGGATCGGTGTGTCCTGCCACCACACTCATGTCGGAGCATGTAAGCATTATGCATGCATGTTCAAAGCATATATATGAGTCCAGGTCGTCGCTCCTCTGGTGGTCCAGCTGGAGACAACCGATTGGTTATCTGGTTGGCTTCTGGCTCCCCACTCATCATTGGCATGCCTTTGGACGAATCTGTTCCAATTATGGTGGCGGTTACAGGTATGGTTGAGATTATGGATTTTCTTTACTGAATTTGGCTTTTCCGGGTGGGATTAGCTGAAATGCGTACAGGGTAAGTGCGTTCATCATTGATTTTCAAAAAATTTTCTTTGATAAGGAGAGGCTAGGTACGTTGTCGTAGATGCATCGTCTTTATTATTCCTGGTGTAACCAGGGAGCTCTTGTATGTATTGTTCCCGCGTTCACTGAATGTATATATTATTAGTTATGTATAGAGCTGTTGAATAAGTATTTATATTTCATTTCTTCTAAAAAATATGATGATGTTACATGCTTTGTTACGTCCCGGTATCTGTAACAGTTTTGTAGTGGAGCACTCTTGGCGATTCCAAGGAGTGCCCGGATTTTGTTAGTCTTAGATTATGTTATAGGACTTCAATGGAGATGCCGTGCAGGTTAACTATTGGCTATTCCGTAGGACATTTCGTTCCAGCCACGGAAGTTTTCAGCGGTATTCCCACATTTTATTTGGGGTGGTTTTTAATCCAATTCAGGTGGTCACAGCACGAAAATCTTTTTTCATTGTTCTGAAAAACTGATTGATAACCGAAACTAATTTGGGGTTTTATTAGAATGTCCTTGGTTGATTGGACTTATTTTGAAACAACGTATATAAATATTTATAGTAATATTTTCTGATTGTAGTAACTTATTTTACTAATTTGTTGGTTCACTGACTATAGAAATCTTTGATTTTGTGTGGTAGCGGTCTGAATGTGTGTATTTTAATATTTAAAATTATTTTGAATTGTTAATCTCTTCAAGAAATGGTTGAATTTGAATTATATTAGATAAAATAAAATTTCGTTAATTCGATATGTTGCTTGTGCCTTATTATCTATTCATTTTTGGTTATTTATGCCTAGTGTATGTGGAACAATTTTTTGACCATCGTACCTCAAGGAATCGCATGGTATACCGGAAGGTATCTTGATCTGAATATCTGCATCACCCTGTATATAATACAAAATATTAGTGCTGTTAACCTCTCTCCGGTTTGAGAGATCACCTCAACTACTTTGATATCCTGATTCAGTCGGGCTACATTCTTTGGAGTATATTTTCTTTTCTCTCCTTTTTCTGCTTCTTTTCTGTACTTATCACGAATGTTGTGCATTATTGATACCAACAACATCTATGTGGGACTGAGCCTACACTTAACTAAAACTGGGTATGCATAAGTACCTTCTGCCTAAATACGGAACACGCGCTTCCAAGTTATAGTATAACTATATTTAACTCTCTTGTGTATATATATAGCTGTTCTTCCTCAGTAGTGAAGTCTTGCACTATCACACTACTGTATTATATTTGCTATATAAAGAGTACACATTATCACCAACTTGAACTTGGGAAAACCATATTTTCATGTTCACTAAAAAAATATATAAAAGGTATATGTCATCACCCACTCGAACTTCAGAAAACCATATTTTCATGATGATGATCAATGCTTGGGACACCAAATATACCTGTACTCAATACCCTATCGAAGGACGTCGTTAGTTATTCACGCCTCCCTCAGACAACATTAGTTAGTTTTGCTTTATTATGGCAATCACAAAATGTGTAATCAACTGATCTTCATCACTAGAATACAATGTTGATTGCTTCTCCATAAACAAATTTCGAGGAGGTAGAACCAGCAGCTCAAACCCTTGGAGGAAGATATTCCCCTACATACTTGTATGCAAGCCAACGCCCTTACATCGAGCCTTCATCTACTATTGATTGTTAATATATTATAAATATCAAGTCCTTTCCGATTTATTTTCGAACAAAATAAGCCAACGAGAGCCAAATACACCTGAGCACTCTACTGTCGGGAACGGTGAAAGTTAATATCTTTCAAATGCTGGGCCTTTGTACAGATAGAGTTGCAAATTATAAGGTTTGAAGTTCTGTCAAGAGAGCAGACTATAATCTGTATAAAACCATTCAATAAGAGTACAACCTACGTGTATATCCTCCACGTTGAGGTAACCAGATGAACAAAAAGAAAAAAAAAATAATTAACGGAAAAGCGTGTTTTTTTTACTCTCTGCTTATGGCTTTAAGAAAGAAAAAAAAATCAATCGGAAAGTTTGTATTTAAACACATTATGTACAGCTAAATATCTCTTTTCTCAAACTTGAAGGAGCAATGTTAAGGGCCTGTAAGCAATCGTATACATTTTTTTTTGTTAAAGGTAAACTGGTTCTACCTCGCCGAACTAAGTAAAAGTTACGAACATTTTTTTATTTATGGGAATTCAAGGTTGAATACCCCCGCATTTTTCGGGAATGCACTCAACGTAAGAGATAAAACTTTCCATCACGGATAACAAACGACTGTCCTCAGATACCCATTGTATTGATCCTATGCTATCCCAAGCCTGGAAAACTATTATACTTCCATTACTTGACTTCGAATATAGTGAAAATAACGTTAGTAATTTCAGTCAGATTAAATCAATTATAAAATTGATTTCATTATTTGATCGCAGTAGGCTGACTAATTCTTTACAAAAGAAGAAAAGCGTTTCGTATAGGCAGAAACTCTATGTATACTCATCAATACAACTGTGAATCTCTGCCAGTCATAGATGAATATGCTGCACACGCTGATAGTACTCTTATATCTCATTTAGATTTTCTCCCTATTAGAGTGCGTTCGTCTGCACTTTCTGCAGACAAAATCCCTTGTACAATTTATGGAATATGAATCCGTCAAATTATCCTGGTTTTACCTAACCAATCCAAACTGTGTTACTAATTGCAACACGTTCCAGTACTCATGGAAGATGCTCATCACACGACTGCTCGCCTTCCGAATTCGCCCGTTAACAAAGCGGTTTTTACAATTGATTCCAGACATTGTTATCGTATTGTCTCAATACGTATATTTTGCGATACCAACACAAATTATCTACATGTGTTTGGATGTAATCCTCTCTATCTGATAATTTGTCCACTAGGGGAGCAGATAATACCGTTTAAAACAAGTTAAGATCACCTTTCACTACTTTATCCACACTTTAACTACATCGGCACTCGCTGATACTATTTGCAACTGGAATCCTTTTCACGTTTCTCCAGATGGCAGCCATGTTAATGTTAATCTTGGTAGTTGCACCTATCGGAGCGCATCGTGTGGGTGAACCACACACGGTGACAGCACTAACTAACTAAGGAGTATTCTTTGAGGATATGGGCAATTTAAGATTATTTCATAGCACATGGAATATACTCAGTGCGATAGACCTAACAGAATTGCACAGCCAAACTGTGTTAGCAGTACGGACGGTATCCTGTATGGTAACTTTTTTTCACGGGACAGGAATTATAACTGAAACAACTCTTTATCATTAACGCCTTTTTAATTCACAAAACTTCCTTATTTCCAACTTCGGTTTTATTATCATTAAACTATGCTTTTTCTATTTTTGCTGGGCTAGTTTCTCTTTTCCAATCTAATTCGATTTGTTCTTTTTGAAGACCGAAAACCGCTCACCGTTCAAACGGCAAAATCAAACTCACTTACTTCTTGGTTCTGGAGCACACTTCCCTTTCGTCACTTTCGTGACCCAATTCTGCGATCAGAATGAATCAGCAGAATTGTGCATACTTTCATTTCTGATCTATGGTTGCGAGAGGTCAATGCTTTTTGCGAAGACACTGGATTAATTGCAAAATGCATGTTAATCCAGGTCGGAAATTTCGCAATGCCTCTGATCAATAATTTGTCCTTTATTGCACGAATATATATATATATATATATATATATATATATATATAATTATAATAAATTACAACCTCATTTATCCTCATCCTCATCATATACGTCAAGGAAACCGAAATCGAGGAGCTGTGTAATACCCAAAAAGTACAAGTTCATTCCGTAATCGAAAATATCAAAAAGCGAACCAACACTATACAGGAACTGTTGCCAAAATCCCGTCTGTAACGATCAATCTTCGGCGGTATGGGCAATGCTATGTATTTCCTCTTTGGAACAATGCATAGTAATAATGAACGTGAGATATACAGGCGCCTGGAGGAAATAGAGCTTGACAAAAAGGTATTAATCGAAATAGAAAAGCAACAAATAAGCGTGGTTAAAAACACACTGAATAAAATTCAGAAACCCATGGCCTCCCTCATGGATAGACAGCAACAAACGGCTTATCAAGTCAACAATTCACAAGCCGCGGCTGATAAAGTAAATTAAAGGCAACTACGACAAGAAATTGTAGCAAATATTTTGCCGCAAGTAATAGAAATCGAATTCCGGCAACAAAACCTACTAGATATGATTCTTGCTAGCAAGCATAACCAAGTCCACCCCTTATTAATATCACCCAACACCTTACTAGAAATTTTTTACAAGGCTCATTCAAAGTGTCCAAATATGCAGAAATATCTAGCAGTCCTCTATCAAACGTCAGAAACGTGATATCACCTCCTGAATGAAAAACTCATACACAGTAAAAAAAATGTCTGGAAATTTACAACGATAAACATTTATCATAGTAATATTCCTCTCCCGTGTAAAGAAAGTTAAACGTTAAAACTGCATGTAAAATTACAAGGAAGTTGTGTAATTGACTGCTGGTTGTGTAGGTAATTTTACACACAAGTTTTGTAAATTAACTATTTGAGATATTTGTACAGTTGCTATCTGTCAAAACTATGTAATATTACACAAGGGTTGTGTCATTAAGTACTAGTTCCGTAGGTAATTTTGCAGACATATTTTGTAAATGTACTATTTGAGATAGTAATAAAAAGAAAAGGTAGGAAACATTTCTCGTGATAACAAATTTTTTTTATTCAAAAATGTTGTCATGTAGGCTCTCATGACAATAGTTTATATGGTCGTTGAATAATGAATATATTTTTTTCACAAGAAATGTATCAATGTTTCCTAACTATTTTTTTTATGGAGTTAAACGATTTGTGCAGTGAGCTGCTCATTATATTAGTAGATTTGTGATGGTTTGAACATCCGAATTGCCTGAAAAGGTAAAGATTCAGTTTTAATATTAACTCCAAAAGATGAACATTAATTAAAAGTTTACCTCGTAAATGTGGACCTCCGGTAATTTTTATAATAAATTTGACCACAGATGAATAAAGACTTATTATGTTTTGTACAAATCTAATAAATGCCCATTAGTCATGCACAGTGATTGCTAGCGCCATAAACAATGTTGGAATATATGTAACCTGCCTATCGGTCATGCAAAAAAAAAATGTTTCTAACGTGTACCGATATGTATTAGGTATATTTACTTATTTACAGAATAAAATTACATGCTGTTTAGTTTACAAGTATTTTGTCTGTCTGTCCAGAAATTTTTCACAGAGCACTGATATGGGCGGAACAATCTATGAATTATAGAGATTTACAGTACTATAAAAATGTTGAGACAAGCTTGTACAAAAACTTTTAGGCAAAAAAATACCATAAGAAAATGACTGGATATATAACAAAAGAAGTAAAAATCTAAGACCAATTCTTATGACACCCTAGATGAATGCCCTGCCCGCATGTACATAATTTTGTATGGTTACCTCTCTATGCAAGTATGATTTTTGAAGTGGTTTTTCGCATATATTTCTAAAACGGTTCGTCGGACAGTACAAATCGTTATTACCAATTTCATAGGATTTGACATTCTGCAGCACAATAAAACCGTCTAGAATTCATCCTTTTCACAATATACATAAAAGTCCTAAATTTTTATATGGCAACACGAAGGGGTTGCCCGATTTGGTCCATTTTTGAAACTTTTTTGCTTTTACTATGAAAACACCATGTACAAAATTTCAGCTCTCTATGTCGACGCGCTCTCAGGCAGTGTCCAAATATATAGTGGAAAACGAAATTTTGGTATGGCAACCCCACGAAGTAGTTGTCTCATTTTCGCACGTAATTTGACTTTTTTTTTAAAAGTCCGTGTATAAAATTTCAGCTGTCCAAAACCTTTTGCTCTACCATCGTTATTTGTGTGCATCATAAACGGAATGACAAACCAAATATACCCTATAGATTTAGGTATTTCATCTAGGGTATAAAAAAGGTAACCATGCATTGGATCTTATTTTTATATATATTCTCGAATATGCTCCAGGTTACAAGTTTTCAAGTATTTATAACTATACTGAATTTAAATAAATTAATTTTGTTTAAATTATACTTTTGTGTTAGATATTTTCACCTAATTACAAAATCGCTAAAAATGTTTATGATTCTTGTTCTAAAAATTAACATTTAAAAGAATTTCAGATGTATAAATAAAGTTTTTTTTATGTTCACGTTTTCGTGAGTGTACTTAGTTTATTGTTTATGTCCAGACTCTAAATAGTTGAAAAGGAGAAAAAATTAAAAATTCTGTCAGAATGTTTTTTCTCAAATATTTTTCTATATTTACAGAGAACTATCTGAAATTAGTATAAATAAGATAATTGAAACAATTAGTCAATGTACGATATCAAAGAATACATAAAATATAAACATTTTTATTCAAAGTATATATGCACATTATAACAAAAAATATTTCTTTTATAGAATACGTATGAAAATAATTTCTTTTCTTTAAACATAAGGCATTTTACACATTTAAATTAATTTAAGTACAACTCATTTTAATTCAAAAATCAATCACAAAATAAGTAATTAACAAAAAGTTTTTTAAGTTTTTTGAAATATAAAACTGAATTCACAGTGAGCTAAATATAATGTATGAAAATAAAAAAATACCAACTTATGTGAAATAAATTTAAGTACAGTAATATAATATATGATAAAGCCGTACAAAATATATATAAACCAATATTATAAGAATTTACACGTTTTTTAGCTATACAAAATAATTTAAAGAGTTCGTGTACAGATAGCACTTACAAGAGTTTGTACTTTGGACTTATTGCCGAGTGTTTTCTTACTTGATATCCCAAGTGTATTGTCTGCTCATACTGAAATTGAAGAAAAATATTAACATAATTTCTAGTGTTTCATTATAATGTATTGGCGCTCGTGCATTTGTGTTCCTCTACAAAGAAAATTTTGTTTTCTGGATCAATATCTACAACAGCAAATAAAGTAATTTTATTTTTCAATAATATGGATAATGGATATGGATATGTTGTATGAATTCGGGTAATTATTTAATCAAAAATTTGGTTTCTTATTACTGATTAAGGACAAATACCTACTGTTGCAATCCAAGGAAATTTTCTAATGGCCTTAATATCTTCAATATTAGTTCCCACTTGAAAGAATAAAATGTTACTAATTTTGATATATTTAAAAACTACATTTTTACTGTATATTGTTGGACAAGAGTAAAAAAGTAAATATTTTCACTAAAGTAAGTTACGATAATAGAAAGGTTAGCATATTCTTAATTTGTCTGTTTGTCTGCAATCTTGTTAATGCCAAGTTTTCTACCTTTTTTTTTGAATACTTTATTATCTCGTTCACAATACTTTCAAAGGTTTTGAATACCAGCTTCAGGATTATTACTCAATCTTTTAAAATGAACTTTTGCATATATGACCATTTCTGTTCAATTTCACCTATTGTTGGTGGCTTTGAAATATTATTAAGAAAATTCCTTTGCATGCTATATGTTTCTTCAAAGTAGAAATTGATTTTATCCAGTCCACTTGATTTTAAATTCAAAACTGAAATATTGTCTTTTAAAGGGTTAGGGGTAGTTAGAGACATGAAAAAATGAGAATTTTCAATAATTTTTTTTTTGCTAGTTAATAATTTTATTTTATAAAAGTAATAATATGGCATCATTACATCATGTTTTGACTTGACTTTAGGAAAATTTGAAAAGAAGAAATTTAATAATTTCAAACGTTATGGCTGTTTGTGTTGACCCACTTCCAAAAGAAGTGCCTTGCGGTGACCATCACAAATTCTTGGAGATTCATCTAAAATCAATCGGACAAAAAAAATTAGTTTTTTTAATACATAATCTAGTGCTTTATCGAAGTTTTTTTTTTTTTTTTTTAATTAACAAAATGGCGGCCTCCGGAAAATTTTCTCGAGTTTTCTTGGAAAGAACCAATAGTTAATTGTTTATAAAAAATCAAAATTAAAAACAAAAAAATTCTTCGATCAGGCACTAGTTTTTTATGTTTTAAAAAAGCTGTATAAATTTCATCGAAATCTACTGAGCGATTTTCGAGTTACAGTGGTCACCAGTTCAAAAACCATACTTTTGAGAAAAACGAATTTAAAGTTTTACAGTCGATTTATGTAGAGACAATTATCGACTGCTCAGCGCAACTACCACAGGCATACTGACGATAAGCAAATATTTTTCAGTATTTAACTACCTCAAAATTTTAAATATATATAGTAGGGTATGTATAGATTTAGGTTTTACTACAAAGTTGTAATAAGTTCATTTTATTTATTTATTTATTACTATTAGAATCATACATCTCTTTTAGGTATAGATTTACATTAATATTTGCATATTTTATTTCTACTTTTCCTGATCCCACTCAGTCAGCTCAGCTGGTATAATAAAATGATGTTTTATACAAGATTAGCAAAATGATAAAAAAATAAAAAACCATATATACATCTTGAACATATTGCACAATAAAAACAAAAACATATCAAAATTACACCCTCTTTTCATAAAATCATCTTTAGGTATATAAGCATTTGATTTCCCTTTTATCTTCTGACTTAATTTAATTTGATCACATCTTATTTAAGTATTTTTTGCTAGTTTAATACAGTGGTTTTATTATAGTTATTCACCATTTTATATCTTGATTAATTACTGCTAAGAGTCTCTTTTAAATTGCATTTTGAGTTTATATTTATATTTACAGTATTATGTTTTTGATTTGATGTTACCGGAATTTGCTTTATGTTTTCATTACAAATATTTTTTAAATTTTTTAATAAATATCGATAATGTCGGCGCTGCTTTTATGTTATCTGGTAGTTCGTTATATATTTCCCCAGCAGTGTTGAGTAGGCATTTCCGCCGTCTTTCTGTTCTGGACTGTATTGTTGTTATATTGTTCCTGTATCTCGTTTTGTGGTTATGTATGTCAGCATGTCGTACAATCTCTAAATTTGTTTTTATGTTTTTTTTTAATATGTTAAACATAAATTTAGCTTTTTCAATTTGGATGATCTTTTTTAATGTTGCCTGTTTTGTGTAGTTATGAACAATGTGTGTGGCGGTATCCCACGGCAATCCATATAGAGACTTTTGTGCTTTATTTATTATGTTTTTAACACATCAGCCTTGAGTTTTTTTGAGCAATGTGTCCAGTTTATGAGGTTGTATCTTATGTGTGATAGGACGTGAGAGTTGTACATTAAGTCCGCTAACCCCGATTAATGGAGCGATTTTCCTTTCCAATTTTGTAATATGCTTTTTCCAATTCAGTTTTTCGTCAATTTGTATTCCTAGATAGTTTATGTCTTTTACTCTTTGTATGTTTACGTCCCCTATTTTTATGCCGATGTTTTTGTCTGCTTTGTTTTTTTGTTTGAAAATAATGTATTTAGTTTTCCCTTCATTTATTTTCAGTTTATTTCCGTCCGTCCATTTCTTTAAAATTTCTAGGTCATTGTTCATCATAAGTTCCAGAGATTCCATGTTCCTCGAGTTACAAACGATGTTGGTGTCATCCGCAAAAGTGTGATATTCACCACATAGTTTGGCATACTGTAAGTTATTTATATATAGAAGGTATAGTATTGGCGCCAATATTGAGCCCTGTGGTACTCCACAGGTGGCAATTAAGGGGTCGCTCAGGTTTTCATTTATTTTTGTTTGTATTTTCCTTCCCGTTAGGTAGCTTTTTATTAAGTTGTTTGCTGTTCCTCGGATTCCCATTTTGTATAGAAAATCCAGTAGTAGTTCATGATGAACTGTATCAAAGGCTTTAGTTAAGTCCACAAAAACTGTTCCTACATATTTTCCTTCATCCAGATATTTATTTATTTTATTTAGTGTTTCCGCTGTAGCCAGCTCTGTGTTACTTTTTGGCTGAAAGCCAAATTGATTTTTATCTATACCTCCATTTGCCAGGATGAATTTTCTCAGTCTAATTTCTATTATTTTTTCGAATATCTTACTTACATTGCTTAGGCCTATAATTATTCATTAGTGTTGAGTCGCCTTCTTTCAATATGGGTGTAATTATCGTTCTTTTTAGGCAGTCGGGAAAGATACCGTTTCTCAGCATTTCATTTATGAGATGTGTGAGTGGTCTCCCAATAATGTCGAAAACATCTACTATATCATCAACTGTGATACCATCCTTTCCCGGTGCAGCATTTTTTTTGAGGTTTTTAACTATATTTCCAACCTCATCTATATCTGTAGGCATTTGGAATATTGACCTCATCGCCATTTTGTATGCTATTTTGGATATTTGCACCAATATTGTTAAAGCAGATATTGAAATTTTGAGCTATCTCCTCCGTCCTCACTATGGTCGCATTGTTCAGATTTATTTCATGTATTTGTCCCTTATTATTTGATTTTTCTTTATTTAATATGTCCTTGTTTATAATACGCCATAGTTTTTTTTGGGTCTTTACCGTCTTTTAATATTTTACTATTTATGTCTCTTTCCTTGGCTTCTCTTATTGAGGTTGTTATTTTGTTTCTCATTCTCTGATAATTAATCCGCAGGTATTGATTGTCTGGTTGTGTTTTCATTTTTACATATAACGTATCCCTTTCTTTCATTTCCATTATTATATCGTCTGTTAGCCAGGAATTTGATCTATTCCGGACTTTTCTGTAGGTGGTGTTGTCTTCTTTCGATTTTTTTATGATGTCTATTATTTTTTCAATAGTTATATCTTGTGAGGTTGCGAGCTTTTCTCGAACACATTTTTTATATTTTTCCTTGTCTATTTTTTTAATACAGGTTGTCATCATCGGCTTTTTCATGTTACAATTTGTTTTGATGTGTGCCACTATAATGCGATGATCAGTGATAGCCGTGTCATGTAAGGAGATTTGAACCTTATTTGCCTGTATCATGTCCGTGATGCAAAGGTCTATAATTGTACTTGAAGTGGCGTCTTGTCTAGTGCAGTTCTCCATTTCCATATTATTCACTATTTGGAAACCATTCATTTCGGTTATATTGATTATTGAGTTTGCTGGTCTACCACCTTTTAGGAGATCAATGTTAGTATCCCCTATGAAAATTAATTTTTTATGATTTGCCAAGATATTTTCAAAGTGGTGAATATATTCTCGTAGGTTTTCGCTCGGTGACCTGTACATGGTCATAATTTTTATATTTTTTTTTGTCTTGTGTTTTGATCTCAATAGTAATGGTGTTATATTTGCTCTCTTTATGTATGATCCGATAATTTAGACGTTTATTTATGTATATTGCAGTACCTCCCCCTCTAGCATCCTCTCTACAATTAAACTCACCAAAATAATCGGGCATCCGATAGTGTTTTGTTTCATTTTCGTATAACCAAGTTTCATTTAGTATTATAATTCCTATGTGTTGATGCTTTATTGAAAGCGCTTGTATTTCATGCGTCTTATTTCGCAGACTCCTGACATTTAAATATAGAATTTTCATTTCATTTATTCTTCTATTCATTTTATGTTTACACTATGATTTAATCTAGGTCTATTTAGTCAGACTATTTCTTCTCTTTTCCCTTTTCTCCTTTTTTCTTTTTTTTTCTTTCTTTTTTCTTTTTCGTTTCTATATATCTTTTATATGTCTTCTATAAACTAATTTATATTCCTTTTTGCAGCATATATTTTCTTTAGGTATTCTGGACATTTTTCACTATCAGCCAGATGATATTTACAGTTTTCTGCAGTTTTTGGGTTTTTTCTGGCAGTTTATACATATAGTTGAGTTTGATTTGCATTCCATGGTACGATGTTCTCCTGCACACTTACCACATGTAGTTTTGTTTAGGCAGTTTCCAGCTTTGTGATTATAGCCATTGCAATTGTAGCATCGTCTTACTCCGTAATCTTCCCTCACAAAATGTGTATTCCATTCGATGTTCACATGCTTTCCAATTATTTTCTTATAAGTTGTGCCGCTGACCTCTATGTAAATTGTCCATTTCCCATTTTTTTTATTTTTCCTACTATGTACTATCTTAATTTTGTCCTCGTCATTTATGTAGCAGTTTAGCTGCTTAAGCTCTATTATAAATTCTTTTGTAGTATAATTTTTTTCCATGTTTGTGATAAAAAGTCTTGGATTTATTTGTTTTGTTATGTATATGTCGTATTCCGCACCTAGGTTGTTTTTTATGGCTGTAGCTATTTTTTCATTGTTTCTCACTTTATCTGATTTTATTACTATTCCCCCGTTTTTTATATTTTTTATCTGTTCAATTGGGGCTCCTATCTGGCTAGGTTGTATATTTAGTTTTACAGCCTTTCTTGTAGTATCGTTTGTTTGTGTTTTTTTTTTGGTTTTATTATAATTCCTTGTGTCATTTCTTCATTTATTTGTTGATTTTGTGTTATATGATTTACATTGTTTCTAACTACGGCTGCATAAGAGGCCAGTATGTTTTTCTACATTGTTTTGTAATTTTTCCATCTCGACCTCCATTATTTTCATATGTTTCTCATTCTGGTCCATTTTTGTTAATAGTTTCTTCTGTAAATTTATGAATTCTGATAACTTGTTTTGAGCTAACCACCTAATAGTGTTCTTACATTCTCTGCAGATCCATGACGCGATATTAAAATCTTTTATTTTTATATAATCTTTGTTACTTACTTCACAGCATTTTATGTGGTACCATTTCTCGTAGAAACCCTCACATTGTAGGGCTTTATCATCATATGTGACTTGATTTTCACATTTTCCACATACAGAGTCGGTGCTGTTATTTGCGGCATTCGCCATCTTTGAGGTTATATGTATTTTAATCTAAGTTTTAACATCACACCTTTTCTCACTCATTTAAAAACTTTAATTATACTTGTAGTAGTCATCCAAATAAATCAATTTACCTTCCACACTGTTTAATTTTATTTTTTTTATTTTCAATTTTGTTAAATAAAACTCTGAGATGACAATAGAATCCGAAAAACCGGTCGTTTGCAGCTGCCGCTAGCTACCTGCTCTCGACCGTTCTAGAGCGCCCGAGAGCCCTTTGCTAATTGTCGAATAACTCGAAAAATATTTGTCGAATTCACTTCAAATTTTCAGAGAATATTTTTAAGATATTATACTTTAAAAAGATGGAGAAAAATCGAATTTTTGAAAATTCTGACTACCCCTAACTCCTTATGAATATACGTTTTTCCTCCATATTGTCGTCTTCTTCGTCAGATGCAATTACTCAGTTGGGGCAACCTTCCTTTAAGGATTTAATTTTTTTTTATTATGCTTGGTTTCATTTCATAGCTCAACCGCCGATTTCTAGTTTGTCTATTTAAATAGTTCAAAAGTGTCATCCGATGCAATACCTGGTAGTATATATGAACATTGTCCATAGGTAGGAGATGATATATTGCATCTTGAAGTAGCAAACGGAGATATTGGTATATTTACATGCACTATATCAAAGCTATCATTTTTAGCAGATATTTCTGGCTCAATATTTTTTGATGTAGACACCCAGTTGGCATTTTCATCAAGTAGGAGGAATACTTTTTCTGCGAAGAAGTTTAAAGTTTCAGAATCTTCGTATAGTGCTCCGTCTTCCGCAAGTACAAGCTTATGACCCGTAAGCTCCACGCTGTTTGCTAATTGCATTAGATTATTTAGTTTATTTCATTGTTGTCCTACTTTTTATGATTACCTTTTTGTATTACAGAGGTGAGATCAGGTTCGCAACAAAAACCTTTTTTTTTAAATTCCTCGAACAGCTCCAAACCATGAATGCTTTTGTTGAGCACACCTGAAATAAAATAAAAGCCATTAGAAACCGATATACACGGTATTTCATACTTCCCTTAGTTTCCCTAGTGCAACTTTCTTCAGCAGTGTCAGGAACTAAGCCGAAATTAAAAGAAAATACATAAATTAGTTCAGATTGAATAAAATATGAACTGATAAGCAAACAATTACAAATTTCACAAATTATATGTGAATTATGCCAAGAAACGAATTTCTTTGTAGTACAACAACAAAAATAATGCAAATGGAAATGTTGTAATTTATCGCGAAATACATATGTTCCGCATACTAAATATTTGCAAAACATGCATATATCTTTCTATATGCAAATCACATGAATTCGCAACTTGCAGATACATTATAATTAATGAAATTCAACAAGTTGTGCCATTGTTGACTTTTCAGAAATCATTTTTCCAACATGAACAATTTAGTAGAATTTGCATATTTCTTGCAAATTATTCATGATGGAACTCACTAATAATAAACACTTAAAAAGTAATAAAATACACTCACCTGGATTATTAATCCAATAAATTATACAAAAATGAACACAAATAACACGATACTTTCAAACTAAAACACTGCGGTCGCGATTGTCAAAGTGACTCGCGAAAAGGTCAATTTGGTGACTTCGAATGCGCGCAACCTGTTGATCAAGCTTAAAAGGTGCGAAATTGACCAGGTAAGCCAATATTTAATAAAAAAGGTGAAATTATTTCCCATAATGAGTAGGAAAGAGAAAGCTCTGGAAACGAGAGGCAAGAGAACTGAGAAATATTTGCGTTCTACATCGAAAATTGTCATAATATGGACATCTTGATAATTTTTAGAAAAATTAATATGTTTAAATATATAATTGAGGAGAACTCATGGATAACGTAAAATAAATTAGTTGAGATAAATTGGCACATTTTGAAATAATTGTACAAGTCAGAGAAGTACGAAAAATATGCTAAATCCGCATTTTTCTTGTGGAACGTATTACAAAATGGCCGCTCAGTTTTTTGACAGCGATCTCATATGCATAAGCATCCGATCAAGTAGCAAGCAATATTTTTTTTCAATAATTAATATGCTAAGGGTTTTGTGCATTCGGTGTTGGCAGGACAGGATTTTTGGTTAAAATAAGTATTGTGTTAATACTAATAATTAGTGCGTGAAGTTATTTTAAGTTTACGTATGCTAAATCTGGCATTTTAATGACATATGCAAAAAAACGATGTAGTTAAATTAGTTTAAGATTAAGGTGAATTAAAAAATAGTGCGTAAATCGCGGTAAACTTGTAGAACAATATAAATTGCATTTAAATTAAATATATGCCAAGATAAGGCATATTAATTACATATGCAATCTAAAAATTAATACACACACATAAACAGTAATTATACTGAAGTGACCTAACTGGATTGAATAGATTCGAGTGGAATTAATGTAATTTGGAATAATTAACAATAAATGCAGCAGTGAACATAATCTCACATAATCTTGTTATTTCACAAACCGCTACACTACCCACGTAAATGCCGTACTCTAGCTGTAGTTGTCGATTACAGCTACATTACAAGCCAGCCTTCGTAGATATCTTAAAATTAATTTTAAAACTTGTGTACGGCTAGATATCACTCTCGTTTAGTTAATATAGAGTAAACATTTCGAAATTACCCTATTTTAATGAGTAAGGGCCATTGTGTTTAAGTTACCTTTACGTTTGACTTCACCCAAATAACTATTAGATAAATTAAATATCGTCTATATATAATACATATTACATATAATAAAATATTTACATATTAATAAATATATTATTTATATGTAATTTTTAATTAGTAGTACAAAAGGGGACTAGAGCTACAGTGGATGACCTATAAAATATATTGATGTATTATAAATTAGGCCCTGAAAGCTTAAAAACATTTTCATTTAAAATTTTAATTTTAATTCAAAATGCATTGAAAAATGCATTCCCGTATTATAACAAAATGCAATTTAGCATTAATTACATTTTGTTATCAGATACACATTCCACTCACACGATATGCATACTTACCTACATTGTGAGAGCTAGTCTCGGACGTGGGAGGGAGTGCCGGTTTTTAATGGACAACTCAGTTTTTAAGAATTCAAATATAAAATTTTATTATATATAATTCAATTGCTTACACTAATATCACAAATTCATTTACTAAAAACTAACCTACAAACTACTAAAAATTCAATATAAAAAAAATTCAATTCGAATGAAATAAACAAAATAAACAAATTAAAATTAAAATTCAAAATCAATGAGCTCCTGCTCAGGCGCTGCCAATTTTCTCCTCGTTCTGAAAAAGGGAGAGAAGATCAGAGTTATTATCTGTCATCAAACAAAGAAAAGGGGAAAATATTGATGCTGCTAGTGCGTGAGGGCACAAGAGCAGTAAAATTCTTGTGTCAGTACAACTAGTCAGATTAGTCTCTGACAGTATTCTGAGCGTGCGCAGAAATGTAGCAATATGCTACTATAACGAAGAATGCAGATTAGTCTCTGCAGCAGAGTTATTCCTCTGTAAATGTGAGCAGGAGATGTAGCAGATTATTCTCTGCAGCAGAATTATTCTTCTGCTTAGGTGTGGGACGGATTATTGCAGATTAATCTCTGCGCAAAATTAATCTTCTGCTTAGGTGTGGGATGGATCTTTTTGCAGATTAATCTCTGCGCAGAATTAATCTTCTGCTTAGGTGTGGGAAGGAATTTTTGGAATTGATAGGATTTTCAGATTAATCTCTGAAATATAGAATTAATCTTCTATATGAGGTTTGGGACTTTTATTCTTGTTACTCGGACTAGTCTCCGAATCAGATGAGCTCTGAACCAAGAATGATTTTCTGCTGCGGCTCGTCGGCTTTTATAGCCGCCGCATCCAGTTATGAGTTCTCGCCTTTCGGTGTTGCCCTAGCGACGTTTATTGGATTTGATGACTGAGGCGAAAACAAATGATTTGACGTAATATCACAATGTGACATTACAAAATGTAAATAGACAGGAGGGATGTATAATTTTGGTAAGTTTGTGATATTTTTGTACAATTTTGTTGAAAATAGTAATAATTTTATATGTTTTAGATATAAAATCGGTTCTTTGGAATGTTTGGACGTCGCTGGACCAAAGGACGGAAGTTTTCAACAGTCAGATAAGTGGTTTTTTTTAATTTATATTAGTCTTGCCTTCTTTGTGTTTTCTTTTCCTTTCTCTTTTAGGAAAAAATATTTCGTCGTGGGAAGGTACTACATCGGTGGACTGAACATCCTCCCGCCTCAAAAAAAAAGGAAAATGGTAGAGTTTTAGAAATAAACTTACATTTTTTTGATGAAAGATGTGCAACTTTTTTCCTTTCTTACTCATCTTCATTGTTACTCCTCCAGGAAGACTCCATTTGAAGAAGGATTTTGCCTCTCTTATTTTGTCCCACGGAGTATTAGTATCTTGTAGAAGCTGAGTGATGATAGGAGTCGCGTAGATTTTATTTATTAAATCTCCAGGGATTCCTGGCTTTAAACTGGATGATTCAGCACTAATAGTTGTATTATTAATCCAGGGCTGTACAGAATGTATTGATGGTTCTGTGGCCTTTTCCTGTGGTGGTAGTGGTGGTATTACGGCGTTCTTTGTTGTTCCTTTTTTCAGAGTAAAACGATCAGCTGGTTCCTCATTAGTTGCTGAATGACTTTGGAATTCCTTCCAGGGGGTAATTGGAATATCCATAAGCGATTGAAGTGACGTGTTGCTACTTGTTGTTGCAGCAGGAGCCTGGTTATCGTTGGTAGGCGTTACTTCATCAAGATCTCATGATAGACATGGTAATACTGTTGATGTTCGTTGTGGCTGCGAGACCTGTACTACTGGGCTATATTTCCTTGGCCACTTGAGGCAATCCTTGGCTTTTGGTTTGCTGTCAGTTTCAGCATATAATTCTGGCATGCTCAATGGCGTAGAGCGTGCTGTAGTAGGCAGCCTTGGCCGAGTTGGTACCCGAATTTCAGGACGGTGTTCTTTGGGTCTCTGTTTGAAGTTGAAGTGACCACCTTCCTTAGGCTCCTTTTGCAGCCTTTTGACTTTTGGTGATGCTGGCCTTGCCTCAAATGGCCTTGCCTTTCTCTTAATAGGCGAGGAATGTACGGGTGGTGGACGCACGATTGCTGATCGGGGTCTGCGCGCCTTTTTCGGTGTTGGTGGCAGTGGGCTGATGGGCCTGATTAGCTTGAAAGATGCCAAGAGCTCGGGAGGTGTAGGTGTGATGCCTACATCTACTGAGTCTAAAGACTCAGAGTTGAAAATTTCTAATAACTCCTCAATGATGAATAAAGAAAATAAAATTAAAAAAAATAAAAATAAAAACGAAACTGAAACTATTGCGCGCACTTGTCACTGTTCAAACTGAAGTGATTTTTGGCGGGTTGTGGATTCGAATATGTTCAAATATAACGCGTGTTTTGGAACTTAGTAGTGCCAGAGAGCAATAGACTTTGGTGGGGATAATTGATGATTGTCAGGAAATGTTGGTGAGAGGGAGAGGATAGTTTTTTGAAATAAGATGGGTGAAAATAATATATTCATTTTGATTATTGGATGAGGAGGAAAGAGCTCTGAAATGTTTCGCTCCAGTTCGTATTACTGGGGAAATATTATTCTCTTGCATTATTGATGCAATATGAGAGTCTTTGGATGATAATGATGCCATCTATTGGTGAGAGGTTTAGTTTCTCTGTGATCTAGTTCAGTTTTCATTTTATTATATTGTAAAGTTGCTGACACTGAACGAGATGCCGACAATTTTGTTTCATTTTTCCATTTTGTGTTGATGGTGGAAAGAGTTGTTAAAGTGTAGTGCTTCTTTGCTTTACTTGGTGTATTTCTCCAGTTTTTTCTCTGAGCAATGTGGCGTAGAGGTGTATTATGATTCTTGGTGGACACATATTCATAATTTGCGGGGAGTAGGAGTTTTCTTATATGCACTTGATGTTTTGGTGAACATATTGGCATGGTGGAGTATTCCCAAACTCTCTTTAGTTTCTTATCCGACTTGGGGTTTGTTGTCATATAGGTGGATAGCACAGTCGTTGTCGTGCTCTTTATTTCTGGTACTCCTCCGACCAGAATCCAGCCCAGTTTGGTGTTTTGGGCTGTAGGTGTATTGCTAGATCCTCTTCTAATTCCATTTTTAATGATGGCGGCATAAAAATTTGCTCCGAGAAGAACATCGATTTCTCCTGGAACTGAGAACGTAGGATCTGCAAGAGGGAGATTGTTTATGTGTTTCCAATTTGACACTTCGATTGTCTGTGTTGGAAGCAGATCGGTGATTTTTCGGATTATGAGCATGTTGCTCGCTATTTTAAAATTGTTTTGTAGAGAATTAATTGTGACTGTGGTTTGCTGTACAGCTGTATTAGTGGGAGTTGAACCAAGTCCAATTAATTCTTGGGTGGTTGGAGATCCTTTAAGCTGTAAGAGTTTACAGGCCTTTTCGGTCATAATAGACACTTGAGATCCAGAGTCTATTAATGCTCGGAATGTCATTGTGATTCCGGATGGTGAAGTGACATTGATCAGAGCTGTGGAGAGGAGAGCTCTTTTCATATTGGCGGTTAGAAAACTTTGAACTTGTTGTTCGTCATTTCTACAAGCTAAGGGTGTGCTTGGTTCAGTTTCCATACTGGAAATTTGGGTGGATTGATTAGGTGATTCTGTCACCGAATCGTTTTGCTCATAGTGGAGCAATGTGTTATGACTTTTGTTACAGTGGTAACACCTTTTATTGCTTGTGCAATTTAAGGTTAGGTGGTTAGGAGATAAGCAATTTTTGCATAAATGCTTATTTGTGACAACTTCATGTCGTTGTCGGGTGTTGATATTCCTAAAGGTTGAACAGTGAAATATGATGTGGTCACCCTTGCAATGGCTGCAAGAGGACCTTTTTGTAGGTGGGTGAACTGGTGTTGAACTGCTGCTTCTATTAAAGAATCCATAAGTTGGTTTTGGTGAGAATGGTTTTCTCTGTGTCATGTTAGAAGATGTATTTCTATTTTCTATCATTTCCAAGGTTCTGAAGCGAGCCTCTAGGAATTTAGTTAATATTTTTAATTTGGGTAATTCTGTGCTATTGTGAAGGCTCTGCTCCCATAACTGGTGTGTGTCTGGGTGTAACTTTTGTACAGTCAAGTATATAATTATAGGATCCCAATTGTTTGTTTCTACACCTAAATTTTGTAATGCTAATAGCGCCTCTGTTATATTGTCTAGTAGCCTTTTGATACTTTCGGCAGTATCATGATTTGTGGTTGGGAGTGACAATAATTTTTTTAGTTGTACGTTGACTAGGATTCGCTTATTTGAGTAGCGTTCCTTTAGGAGTTGCCAAGCTGGTTTATAGTTTGCGTCGCATATTTCATAATGCCTGAGCAATTTTTCAGCTTCTCCTATTAGATTAGCTTTTAAAAAATATAACTTGTCAACGTCTCTCAAATTATTGTTATTATGTATAACCGAATTAAATAAATCGTGGAATGAAATCCACGTAGAGTATTCTCCATTGAAGGTGGGAAGTGTAATTCTGGGGAGTCTTTCATTATTACATGAATTTGTGCTAGCATGTGACGTCTGAGTCTGAGGAGGATTGTTGACAGGCGTTGGTGTTAGTTTGTCTATATCCTCTTCCATGCTTGCTGCCTTTTCAATATAATACTCCTGTACATCACTAAATGTTTCTTTCGTGAAATATTCTAATTTGCGATCTTCCTTTGTCGCTCTCTTTTGAACTACTCTATGCCGCGTTTGGAATTCTTTCCAATATTCGGTGAACGTTTGTAGGCGTTTTTCTGTCGATTTGACAGTTTTCTTTTTACCGTCTCTTTGATGCCTTTTAAAGAGGTCTTCCATTAAGTCTTTGACCTCTTTTTGAGATTCAACCAACTCTAATACTGAGCTAATGGTTTCGTCCCCGGCGTCAGATATACTGCGTTCGTCATCTGTAGGCATTTTGAATGGAGAGGCTTGAATCACGTGATATTAAGCAATGTATTCAATTTTATATTTGATTCGACTGAGTTATCCGGCTTTGAAGGACCAATGTGAGAGCTAGTCTCGGACGTGGGAGGGAGTGCCGGTTTTTAATGGACAACTCAGTTTTTAAGAATTCAAATATAAAATTTTATTATATATAATTCAATTGCTTACACTAATATCACAAATTCATTTACTAAAAACTAACCTACAAACTACTAAAAATTCAATATAAAAAAAATTCAATTCGAATGAAATAAACAAAATAAACAAATTAAAATTAAAATTCAAAATCAATGAGCTCCTGCTCAGGCGCTGCCAATTTTCTCCTCGTTCTGAAAAAGGGAGAGAAGATCAGAGTTATTATCTGTCATCAAACAAAGAAAAGGGGAAAATATTGATGCTGCTAGTGCGTGAGGGCACAAGAGCAGTAAAATTCTTGTGTCAGTAAAACTAGTCAGATTAGTCTCTGACAGTATTCTGAGCGTGCGCAGAAATGTAGCAATATGCTACTATAACGAAGAATGCAGATTAGTCTCTGCAGCAGAGTTATTCCTCTGTAAATGTGAGCAGGAGATGTAGCAGATTATTCTCTGCAGCAGAATTATTCTTCTGCTTAGGTGTGGGACGGATTATTGCAGATTAATCTCTGCGCAAAATTAATCTTCTGCTTAGGTGTGGGATGGATCTTTTTGCAGATTAATCTCTGCGCAGAATTAATCTTCTGCTTAGGTGTGGGAAGGAATTTTTGGAATTGATAGGATTTTCAGATTAATCTCTGAAATATAGAATTAATCTTCTATATGAGGTTTGGGACTTTTATTCTTGTTACTCGGACTAGTCTCCGAATCAGATGAGCTCTGAACCAAGAATGATTTTCTGCTGCGGCTCGTCGGCTTTTATAGCCGCCGCATCCAGTTATGAGTTCTCGCCTTTCGGTGTTGCCCTAGCGACGTTTATTGGATTTGATGACTGAGGCGAAAACAAATGATTTGACGTAATATCACAATGTGACATTACAAAATGTAAATAGACAGGAGGGATGTATAATTTTGGTAAGTTTGTGATATTTTTGTACAATTTTGTTGAAAATAGTAATAATTTTATATGTTTTAGATATAAAATCGGTTCTTTGGAATGTTTGGACGTCGCTGGACCAAAGGACGGAAGTTTTCAACAGTCAGATAAGTGGTTTTTTTTAATTTATATTAGTCTTGCCTTCTTTGTGTTTTCTTTTCCTTTCTCTTTTAGGAAAAAATATTTCGTCGTGGGAAGGTACTACATCGGTGGACTGAACATACATACAGCGTCTTCTTCTCTTTCTTTTCAGTATGTACACTGTAAATACGTACAGTATTTAATTCTTCCCAACTAACTGTATGTACATACATACATACAACTATTTCAAATTATTCTCGCCCTCTTAAAAATAATATTTCAAGACGGGCGTACAACTGCATATCAGATTTCATTTCTGAATGCGTATGCACTGCTACCAAAACTTTTTTGCATTTTCTCACGCACGTTTTTTGAACGTCGTAGGAAAACAATAAAACAAATTAAAAGGCTTTTAAAGTAATCGTGAGTACCTGGAGCCATCAAGCCCAAACCTCGAGGAGTTTGCTTTTGAACCGTCGTGCGATAAAGTTTAGAGAATAGAAAGAAAGTAAAATTAAATGTAAAGGCTGGAAAAATTAAGTAATTAATGGTGAATAAAATACAAAATTCTTTTTTTTTCCTGAAAAAATCGGGAGTTCGTAGAATATAATATAAAAGTTACAAAACTAAGAATAGTGGAATAAAATAAAAGTAAAACAAACAAAAAACTAGGAATAGTGAATTAAAGTATAAAAAGGAGAAATTAAGAATAATCGAGTAAATTATAAAGTTGAAGAATAAAATATGGAGTTCGTTTTACTTTTCATACAAAAACCCTGCGCTCTCTCTCCATTGGAGCACGGAGTGCGCGGCACCCAACAGCGACTTCAATCTAAATAACAACGAGTGGAGGCAGTAATACCCTAGGCAGACGGGCAAAATCAATGATCATTCGTTCGTAATTGAATTTTTCGAAAATCGATTTACCATTGAATTTCGTTTTAATCAACAAAACCGTGGGTAACTTGATTTTTGAAAAAAATCAATTACGAACGAATGATTATTGATTTTGTCCGTCTGCCTAGGGTATTACCTCTGCGGTCACTTGGAAATACTGTTAATACCCTAAATGAAATCATAGGGTATACTTACTTTGTCATTCCGTTTGTAATGCACAGAAATAATGCTAGTAGAGCAAAATGTGTTCTGGAAATAATTTCAAGTGAGTACTATTGGGTGTGAAGTCCATTCAGTCAGCCTGAGCGGACAGCTCAATCAGTGATCATCGATGACATAGGGCGTCACGCTAGCACCCCGGCTATTACGGAAGAGCTAGTAGGGTGGGTACCCGAAATTTTACAATGTCCTTAATGATGACCTGTAGATGAGCGGAAGAGTGGACCTAATCAACCATCGATATCGAGAGAGCTCGTGGAGAGTGAGGAGGATTAAATAATAAAAACGTCAGAACATTGTTACGTTACATAAAAAAAAATTTTAATTCGTGGGTCTCCATAAATTCAAAAAGAGAAACGAAGAAACGATTCCAGTTTATACAAAATAAATCCACCCACCTGTTATATATTAATTTGTCTTCGGGGTCCTATCAATATATATATATATATATATATATATAAATATATTGACCTTGACTCACCATCAACAAGACCAATCTTTGTTTTGTATTCCTTTTGTGGATCACTTTGATAACAAAGAGAGTGTTATTATATTATTATAATTCAGCACCTTTATTTCACAACTACAATCACTTGCTTTTCCTTATAAATACTTTGATATATATTTTTGCTTTATACACTTTATATTCGTTGTAAAATTAACATTATTATATTTTAATACACCGTGGACTTTGCATATCCTTTTCTTTTTAAAATTGACATTACTCTATTTCAATTACCTTTGTACTTCACAAAACATTTCTTTTCTTTAAAATTCACCGAGACCGCGCGTACCAAGTGCCGAAACCAGAACTCAAAAACCGACTGTACTCGACTTTGATTTTCGTAATCGCAAGTCTATCCTGAGAAAATTATTTACCGCTGGGCATGTTTAAACATGCCCAGAATTATCGCGACGAACGATGGTTGAAATTGAAATTTGATATTTTCATAAATATCGACCATCGTCTTGCTACCGTGCATACATTGTTGCGATCACAATGTATGCAGCTCGCGACAATTTGCTGATAAGGACTTTTTTTCGGTGAAGACTTGATCGTTTCAGTCTTCACCGACGTAAAATTTTCATGCGCCCGATATGTATGTATGTATGTATGTATGTACGTACATACATATCGTATATACGACAAATCTTACTGAAGGTAAGATTTATTGTGGGGCTATTTTCTATGAAAACGACTTGGGTTGATATTTAACACTTTTGTTTGTCCCAAGTCATTTTGTGGGAAATACTTTTTGCCTTTAATAAAGGAATGTGGAGAAATTGCTGATGGCAATTTTTTCGCCTTGCCGAGAGATAAGCTAACCATGTTTTAAGCATGATTAGCTTATACTTATGCATGAAATTAAATAAGTTATAATTATTATTTTTTTTTAACTTCTTTTTAGGTATATTGTATTGTATATACCTACAACAATCCTTCCCTCCGCGAAAAAGAGAGTTATTCTTGGAAGAGGAATAACTCTCGGGGAAGGAGAGGGGAATAAGTAATTTGTGCACGTTAGCACAATTGTTTTGTTTAGACGGTAGAAAAAGTGATTTTGGATCAAACGTCTAATCTTAATTGGATATTTTGTTTATCTTTATGTGTGAGATACATTGTGGTATCTGGGGTACTTGCAGCCACTTTTGAGTGTTCATGGTTCATTCGTCATGAGTTTCCGAGTCGTGTTAGATCGTGATCCGTGGTACTGCCCCGAATTTTTGGTCTCACGTGCCACCATGATTTGTGTGGTCCGTGTTGTCCGTGATTGGCAGGGACCAATTCGCCTGCTTGAACATCGACGGGGCCAGCAGGCCGAAGTAATTTGGATGGAGGATGCCGTGGCTGGACACTCTTTTCATGTGGACTATTTTTGATCCCCCATGGAGGGATGGGGTGGTCCGCTTCAGGTATGGAAATGGAACTTTTACGTTTTTTTTTTTTGTTAATAAGATGTTTTTTTCTTTGTAGGAGGCACCCTGGGTGCACGCGATTTGCGTCTGCTGCGTGTTTTCTGCAGCAGATCCGGTCACGGAGCTCTATAGATTGCACTTCGCAACTCCTCCTTGGTCTCCCGAGCCGGAGTCTCCACCGACGTATGATGAGGCCGTGGGTGCGCTCGAGGCCCCTGAAAACTGGGACGATGAAGTCGAAACTTATAACTCCGACTGAAGTGTTGGTGGTCGACGTCCTGGACGCAGCCCAGTATGGCTGTCTTTTTCCCCACTTATAGGATTAGTTTTTTTTTTTTGTATCTTTCCTATCTTTCTATTCTTTTCCATAAATTGTATTAAATCTTTTATGTAAAAAAAAATTATCTTTCTTCTTTAAATTTCCTAGTCCCCTTTTTAGGATTTGGTTCTGGTTTGTTATTCTTTTGTTTGGTCGGCGTGGTCGTTTTGGTTTGGCAATGGCTTTTTCGGTGGTTCGGCTCTTGGTCAGTTTGGCTGTTACATTTTTTCTAACTAAATTTTTTTTTTTTTTATCTTATCTTTCTAAAATTGTTCTTAAATATCTACTCCTATTCTATTCTTATTTTTTCTTTATTACCTTATTAATTTCTACTGGGTTTTTTTCTTTTTTTTTGTACTTTTATGTATATATATCTTTTTTTTTTGTTAAACTTGTATTTTTGTTACGTTCTAAAGTTAGTCGTTATTAAATTTTTATTCTAGGCTAATAATAATAATATTTATATTTTTATGTTATTTATTATTTTTTAATTATTATTTAACACTAGCGGGGGAGGTTTTTTTTTTTTTTTTTTTTTTTTTTTTTTTTTTTTTTTTTTTTTTTTTTTAGTTTATATATATATATGTATATATGTTTTTATTAAACTAGTTTTCCTTACATCTATGCTTTAATAATTGTTTGTCCTCTCCCCCTTTTGTTTTTATTTTTATTTATTATTACTTACTGATTTATTTGTGTTTAATAGAAACCACTTACATTTAGTATTTATATGCTCTACTATTAGTGATAGTGCTTCTGACCATTTGAAGTGGTGACACTATACCACTTGCACTGACCTTGTAGGTGGCAAGGTGCGGGTCCTTTTGAGAGGGGTAGGTTCTATTATTTCGATTTGTTCCTCCGCCTCTGGGGTTTTCTCGGATTTGCGTGAACGGTAATTTTTAATGAATGGGACTAGCCATTTGGCGACCAGGTACAGTACCATACATGTGATGGCAACACCAGTTAAGGATACTGATGTTGCCGCTAGGACATGTGTAGGGTGGTGACTGATATGAGGAACTATTTTTTGTAATTTTTCGTCCAGTTCTTTTAATGACAGGGTACCTTCTAGGATGATGCTGTTAGTGTCATCTCCTGAATATAGTTCTGTCTGTATTTTTTCAGACTGTACTTTGTTTTTGGTTTCATTGAGATATTTTTCTACCACTTGTTCTAATGGAGCGATATTTGGGAAGTAGTTGGGTTGTTTGAGACTCAATGACTGGACATTCTCTGCCTCATAGTGTAGGATTTGGGATCCTACTTGCAATTGGCAGGGATGGTTGATAGTGATTATTCCTTGACCTTCAATCTTTGAAGTTAAAAATTGTTGGGTACACTGGAGGTGTACAATTGTAGGTTCTATCAACGAGAATATCCACGAATTGGGTTTACTTAATTTGATAAGCAGGTCTCTAGGAGGTATTTGTGCTCTGAAATGGCACTGAGGCTCTTCCTTTAATGGATTAAAGAGCAGCTTCACTATGCATTCTTTGGACAGAGTTGCCTTTGTTACGGGAATGCCTAGCTTAGCGATGTAAGTGTCCTCTTTGGAATATTGAGTGATCTTTTTAAAGCTTTTAGGATCTTGTGTTTTTAATAATAGAATATCTTGTGTCTGTACCTGGTGCGCTACGTGCGAGTACTGTATATCGGGTACCAATGATTGTCTGTTGTTAATATGTATAGGGAAACTGTGTACTCTATACAACTTCATTTGTGGTATATTGAAAATCGGAAGTTGTATTCGAATGACTAATTTGTCTTGGACTAGACGAGCCTTTGTTTCCGCTGTCTGATATGGCAGGGAGAGACAATTTTGTGCATCTGGACAAGTAGCGTGGGACTTGTGGTATATCTGTAATAGACTTTTGGGAGACACCACTAGCGGATGTAACTGGTGATTTTTACTGGAGATTATTATGTCGAGTAAGGCTTGCTGCCTGTACTCAATCTCGACAATTTGTAAGGTCAGGCTTGAAATTATTTCCTGTCTCAATTGTCTCATCAGTAAATCATCCGTTATGTTTTGCATTCTATTTACCTGGAGATTTATTTGACGTTGTCTTTCCTGCAGAGATGTCAATGGCTTTTGAATTTGCTGTGGTGTAGTTTTGACAACACTGATCTGCTGTCTTTCCAGGTCGGCTAGTGCTTTTGAATTTGTTTCGAGCTCCTCGAGTCGACTGTATACCTCTTGTTCATTAGTGCTGTCCATGGTCCCGAATAGGTAGTGCATTGCATTCCCTATTCCATCAAAGATAGATCTTGTTGATCTTGATTTTGGGACCACTTCTCGAATGACACTTGTTGTTCTCTTGATATTTTCCAAGAGAGAATGAACGTGTTTTTGTTGAACCAGGCATAGCTCATCCGTTTGAGAGCGATTTGAACATAGTCGGTGAACTAAGTGTTCCGCCTGTTCTGCCATAAGCGTTTGGTTGTCCAGTTCCATTAGATTGATCTCAGTTAAGATGTTCCATGTACTATGGTAGACTTGTAATTTTCCAAGATCCTCATACAGTATTCCTGTATTGTTCAGGGGACTTATGGTGTAGGGTTCCGTTTGTATTTGTCCCATTGCCAGATGGAAACAGCATATTAACACCAATATGTGCTTCATGTTCTGTAGAAAATGAAGGATAGGCTTCTTTAGTCAATTAGTCATACTGGAAGCTTTTTGTTGTAATTCTAATAGCACTTAATTTAATTGTAGAATTTAGTATGGACTTAACTTATTTGCTAAAGATATATGTACCAGTATACTACTCATAATAGGGCTTCAAACGGTTGTTGTGGACGACAACCTGCCGCTTGCCTATTTTTATGGTAGTGTTTGTTGGACTGGGTACATTGATTACCAGATATGGGCCAACCCAGATTTGAGACAGTTTGTGTTTGCGGCTTTCACTTTTGAGGAGGACTTTGTCCCCTAGGTGGAAAGTGAGAGGCCTGACTGCTTTGTCGTAATATGCCTTTGAGCGTTGTTTGCTGGCTAAGAGATTTTTGCGAGCCGTGGCATACGATTTTTGTAATCTGTATTTTAGCATATGATAATAACTTTCGTGGTTATAAACGGGTTCAGGATCCCGTTTTAAATTAGTTGGGACATCCGCTGTGAAGCCGTAAAGGCAATCCATTGGGGTTAGCTTAGTACCCTCGTGTACACTGTTATTGTACACGAATGCAGCGTTTCGTAGGAATTGATCCCATGTTTTAGGATTTTCATCTACGATTGTAAGCAGATATTCGATTAATAGTCTATGGGCACGCTCTAGTGCTCCATTAGACTGTGGATGGTATGCGGAAGTCTGTAACTTCTTTACTTTTAGGAGCTTGCAGACCTTCTTGAATAGCTCACTCAGGAAATTAGTTCCCTGATCGGTGACTATTCTCTTGGGAATGCGATAACGCGTGACGATCTCATTGAAAAAGATTTGCGCCACCGTTACTGCTTCTCCATTAGGTATGGCATACCAATCGACGAATTTGGTAAGGTTATCTTGAAAAGTTAAGATATATTTATTACCTGATATGGTCTCTTCTAGTGGACCTACTATATCGAGGTAAACCTTGTCGAAAGGTTGTTCTGCGATGTCCGTTATTACCATGGGCATCTTGAATTGTGGAGATGCTTTCATTGTTTGGCACTTAGGGCATTTTTTTATGTACTTTTTTATATCGCTAAGCATGTGTCTCCACCAGTACTTGCGTCTAATTCGTTTATAGGTCTTAATGACACCCTGATGGCCGCCGAAAGGAGAGTCGTGATAATCCTTTAGGATTGTTTGGACTTTCTTGGGGGTCGTGATTATCTCAGGTGCCTTGACTGGACATATTTCGTGTTCAAGCGTAGCCTGGGGTTGTATTTCTGCCTCTGCGGGTTCATTTTCTTTATGTTCCGCTGCCGTGAGCTGTGTTTCAGCGCTGGGGCTCGTACTGGCCTCTTGGGCTTTCTGTTTTTGGGCTCTCGTCACGGCGAAGCAATGAGCGGATTTCTTTGTTTTCCTTTTATTTGGGGGATTATTTTCCTCCACATCAGAGTCCATTGTGTGGTGACTTGGGCTTGTACCGTTAAGGTATTGCCTGTATAGTCTTCGTTTAATACTTGTGGAATGCGGCTTAATGCATCCGCATTGGTATTATACTTCCCTGGTTTGTATTCGATGGTGTAATCGAACTCTGACAATTTGTGGTGAAATCTCACCAAACGGGAAGTTGGGTCTTTAACATTAAAGACTCCTTTGAGAGGCTTGTGGTCAGTGTAGACCGTGAATTTCCTGCCTTGGAGGTAGCATCGGAAATTTCTAGTTGCCCAGACTATAGCCAATAACTCCTTTTCAATAGTGGAGTAGTTTTTCTCGGCTGTGTTTAGCGTTCGGCTTGCATAGGCGATAGGCTGGTCTTTTCCCACTTCTCCTTGGGAAAGTACAGCTCCTAAAGCCTCGTTACTGGCGTCCGTTGTGAGATTAAATGGCTTTGTAAAATCTGGATAGATTAAAAGCGGTGGGGAAATTAGGGCATTTTTAATGCTTTGGAATGCCTCTTGGCATTTCTCGGTCCAAGTGAATTTTACATCCTTTCGGAGCAGATTCGTTATTGGACGAACGATTTTAGAGAAGTCCGGAATGAACTTCCTGTAATAATTGGCAAGTCCCAAAAAGGACTGTACTTGCCTTACTGTTCTTTGAACAGGGAATGTCTGGACGCAGGCCGTTTTGCTGGGGTCTGGTAATGCACCTTCGCTAGAGTATTTGGGCCCTAGGTAAACAACTTCTCGTCTCAAGAACTGGCACTTCTCTGGTTGCAGTTTGAGGTTGTTTTCTCTCAATTTGTTGAAGACTTTGCGAAGCTTATTATTGTGGTCATTTAGGTTCTTACCATAAATGACGATGTCGTCAAGATAAACGAAATATTCGAGGCCTTGTAGGCCTGTCAGAACGAAGTTCATGAGGCGTTGGAATGTAGCAGGAGCTCCTTTGAGTCCGAATGGCATACGCTTAAATTCGTAGTGCCCGTAATTAGTGCTAAAGGCGGTCTTATGTCGATCCTTTTTGTCGACTAAGACTTGGTGATAGCCGTTGGCCAAATCGAGAGTGGTAAAGTACCTGGCATGACCTAGTTGGTCAAGAATATCCTCGATTCGTGGTAGCGGAAATGCATCGCCAATTGTCTTTTCGTTCAATTTACGAAAATCGACAACGACGCGCCACCTTTTTTCACCATCGGGTCCCGCCTTTTTGGGGACTACTAATAAGGGTGATTTCCAAGGGCTTTTGCTAGTTTGGACTATCCCGTTGTCTAGCATTTCTCTTAATTGCTCGTTGATTACTTGTCTCTGGGTTTCTGGTAATCTGTAGGCTTTTTGGTTTATGGGCGCTTGGTCTTGTATTAAAGGGATATTGTGGGTGATAGCATTTGTATATGTCAGCTTGTCACCTTTAAGGTAAAAGATATCGTTGTACTCATAACAGAGTTCGGATATCGAAGCTTTTTCTTCCGCGTTTAGATTTGGGTCTAGGCTGAGCTCTTGGTCTAGCCGGTTGACTCGCGGAGTATACGTGGGATCTTCCTGATCCGGAAATAAGTATCTTACGTGTTGTAAGATAGCTGTGTTTTCCGAAAAGCTTACGTTTCTTTTCTCACTTTGTGGAGCTGTGTACTTACTATCTGTTTTACTTCGTTACTAGATGGCAGGGAATGGGCTTCCTGCAGTTTTAATGGTGGAGTACCATGTTTTATGGGTACTTTTGATCGGTCCGAGTACTCGCACGTATTCGTATTTTGGCTTATGGGCCTTGAAGAATTGGTTTTCTTAATACTATTTGACGGTGGAGCCAACTTTGCCTTCAATGAGGTCTTACGGATCTCGCACGCGTCTTTTATCGGGCTCATTGGCCACTTTTTATTCTTAATACTAATCTTATTAAGTGGTGGAGTCGACTTTGCCTTTAAATAGGTCTTACTGAGCTCGCACGCACGGTTGATGGGGCTCTTGGGCCACTGTTGTTTCTTAACACTAACTTTGTTGGGAGGTGGAGTCGTCTTTGCCTGAGAATAGGTCTTACTGAGCTCACACGCACCTGTTGTTGGGCTTCTCATCCTTGTGGTTATCTTACATCTAGGTATATTGGATGGAGGAGTCAGCTGCATTTTGCTTGTCGGCTTCTGGGGCTCGCTCGCATCTTTAGTTTGGCTATGGGGCCATGCACAATTTTTGTAAGTTATTTTCTTGGACGGTGGAGTCATTTTTGCCTCTAGTCGGGTCTTACTGAGCTCGCACGCGTCTTGTATGGGGCTCTTGGGCCTCGTTAGTAACTTATATCTAGGTATTTTTGAGGAAGAAGTCTTGTTTGACTTCTGTTCCGCCTTGGGAAGCTCAATGATGTTCGTGTTACTCGCTTGCGATTTATTTGGCTTGAGAACATGTTGTGTATCAGTGGCTTCTCCTATTGGGATGACGGCGTAGTCATATATAGGGAACAGTTGTAACAATAAACTGTTGATGACTACTTGGAAATTGTTAATGTTGAGTATGGCAACTAGCACTGTTTCTTTCCCAGTAGGGAGTAAACTGTTGGCCAGGAAGACTCCATCGCCTATCTCTTTCGATAGACAGAGCATTTCTTCCTTCACTTGCAACGGGACTGTGGTGATCATTTGTGACCTAGCAGGTATGCATATTGGTTCCTCTAAAGTAACCAGATGCTGCCTCATTTCGCAGGTTTCTTGATCACCCAGACAGCTCTTTTCGCACTCCGTCGGCTCTTGTTGAACCTGGCAGCCAGCATTACTCTTTTGAGATGCCTTGGAGACACTGCATGTAGATAGCTTAACCTGTTTAGGTTCCATATTTTCTGCAAGTGACCTCACTTCGACTGATTTTCTGGAATACAGCTTGTCCGTTTTGCATGACCACCTGAAACTTGCAGGGAATTTTATTTTTAAAATTGAAGTTGCCCTTGCAATTTCCCAATGTCTTTCCGGTTCCAAAAGGGGTCTGTAAAGTGCATGCCTCATTGGAATTAATTATATTGAGGTCTTTAATTGCTCTTTTCTTAATAATACTAACCTCAGCGCCAGTGTCCACTACTAGTTTTGTATGGCCGTTAAGGCTTATGTCCAGTGGAAGTTTCACTGTAGGGACACCGGATTCGGGCGCTTGAGGTGACCCTTTTGATTTGCGTTGTGGGTATAAAGTCGAGCCGGGGAGTTTTGGGTCGACTGCATGTCGTGTCCCTGACTCCGGGCTTCCCATTTTTTCTTTTGGCGGCAATCTTCGTCTGCGTGTCCTCGGCGACCACAAAAGGTGCATTTGAGTCTTATGTTGAAGACTTGAGGACTTTTTGTGTTGTGTTGCTCTTGTGTAGATCTATTGGAGAGGCGTGGAGGAACAATTTGTTGCGTCTGTTGTGTTTTTCTGCAATCACGGACGTCATGTCCATAGATTTTGCAGTTTGAGCAGAAAGGGGTGTTCTTGCGCTTAAGGCAATCTGAATACGTATGGCCCTTTCGCTGGCAGAAATTACACGTGATGTTACGGACCAGTGCATCTGTATCCGAGTTTCTGGTATCAGTGTTTGTAAAGGGCCTTTGCCGTGACTGTGATGAACTTGGATTATTCACGTTGCGTGAAAAGTGATTTGGGTTTCGAGCTCGAGGTGATGCGAACATAGGTGTGGATGGCATTTGATAGTAAGGAGTTCTGTAGTAAGCTCTCACTCGTAAATCTTGGTCTACTGGAGCCAATGGAGGAGCTTGTACCAGAGGAGTCTGGATGAATGTAGCACTTTGTTGTAGTTTCTCCATGTCCAGGGCCTTTTGAATTAATGCTTCTAAATCACCTTCTCCCTGCGTGAGCAAATATTGACAAAGGTGTGGGCTAGTTACTCCACTTTTCAAAGCGTTCTGGGCAAAATCCATCAGCTGTGTTTTCACAGCAGGGACTGCCTCAGCTCCATACTTCTGTGTCGCTGCCTCGTTGCAAATCGTCAACAACTGTTTCAATCTTGTAATGAACACAGTGAGAGATTCTAACGGGTTTTGCCTAGTAGTGATTAACTTATTCACTAACTCTTGGTATGTCTCACGGAGAAGGTATGTTCTATTTAGACGTTCCTCTACTTCACTAAATGAAGCAGGGACGTCTGAAGCGAATAATTGATATGCATCACCTCTTAATCTTGTGGGGACGACCTGTAGGAAAGCCACCTTTTCCTCATTGTCTAGGCACTGCATAGTTTGCTTGCAGCAGCCGATGAAGGTCTGTAATTCACGTCCCATTTGTGGGGTATTTTCACCCGAAAATAAGGGGACGAGTTGAGCTGTGAGCTTAGCTACTACTTAGACTGGAAATTTAAATTTGGGTGGACTAACTGGGCTTGTTTCTGGGCTGACTTCCGTTAAGGATTCTTCGAGCCAATCTATTAGCAGGTCTTCGGGAGTTAGTTCAGCTGCTTCACCGTCACTGTCACTATCACTATCACTGTCACTTAATCTAACACTCTTACTCTTTTCTAGATCTAAACTGAGTGAGCGTCGAGATTCGGAAAACTGTTCTAGTTCCTCTCGGAACTTTATTGTTTTTTCCTTTAAGGTATTTAACTTGGCGAGTCTGGTCTCACGCTCTGTTTTTAATTTGTGATCCAAGGCGTCACAATGGGTAATCGTCAGTTTATCCGATTCCCGCGCTCTCTCGTATAATTTATTCAAAAATTTAGCTAAACTTACTTGACTATTTGGACCTGGCAGAACGGTTCCGCTTCGGAGTCGAGGTCCTGTTGAGCAAGATTCGGCAGCAGATGCTGTACCTTCACCGGGGTGCTGTGTTTTTGCACCGGGGGCTGATCCCGCGTCGGCTAAAGATGGAGAATTTTCCCTCGCTGCTGTTTCTGTTTCCTGCTGAGGTAGAGCAGGATTGTCGGCTGGCATATGATGCGTTGTTTGGTGAAAGGGGGGCTCCTTGCCTGCTTAAGTCCCTTTGCTGTAATTGAGAGGGGGGTTTCTTTAACTGCCTTCGAGCTCCCTCTGAATCCTTTGTCGGTTGATTTCGGTTGGTTTTGCAGCTGGGGGGGCCTTTGGGCCGTCTAAACTTCCCCTATATCTAGTTGAAAAGGGGGCTTATGAGCCGTCTGCGATTTCCTCTTCAACTCAGGATCGTTGACTGCTAGCGTTTTATAGATGAGCGCTGGCTGCTAAAAGTTCAGGCTGCTTATCGGGCTGTGTCCTGGCTGATCTGTATTCGTCCTTCTGGGGGAGCTTGAAATATTTTCCACTACCTTCTTTGGACTGTTCACTTTTGTCCCTCGGTGGTGCCTGTGCACTAATTGGGGTGAACGCTTGCCCGCCTGGAGCAGAGGCGCCTAGAGATGGTATCTACCCGAGTGTTGGGGGTGACTTGGCCTGAGTGGCTTAGCCAACGGGACCCCTTAGGTTCGAAGGATTAAGGCTTTTCAAGCTTTTACGATCGTTTTGACTAGATCAAGCTTCCTCAATCCTACCGGCTGCGCCAATTTTGTTATATATATATTTATCTTCGGGGTCCTATCAATATATATATATATATATATATATAAATATATTGACCTTGACTCACCATCAACAAGACCAATCTTTGTTTTATATTCCTTTTGGGGATCACTTTGATAACAAACAGAGTGTTATTATATTATTATAATTCAGCACCTTTATTTCACAACTACAATCACTTGCTTTTCCTTATAAATACTTTGATATATATTTTTGCTTTATACACTTTATATTCGTTGTAAAATTAACATTATTCTATTTTAATACACCGTGGATTTTGCATATCCTTTTCTTTTTAAAATTGACATTACTCTATTTCAATTACCTTTGTACTTCACAAAACATTTCTTTTCTTTAAAATTCACCGAGACCGCGCGTACCAAGTGCCGAAACCAGAACTCAAAAACCGACTGTACTCGACTTTGATTTTCGTAATCGCAAGTCTAGTTGTTCAGGATAGGAAAGTGCTTAATTAGCATTCCTATCCTGAGAAAATTATTTACCGCTGGGCATGTTTAAACATGCCCAGAATTATCGCGACGAACGATGGTTGAAATTGAAATTTGATATTTTCATAAATATCGACCATCGTCTTGCTACCGTGCATACATTGTTGCGATCACAATGTATGCAGCTCGCGACAATTTGCTGATAAGGACTTTTTTTTCGGTGAAGACTTGATCGTTTCAGTCTTCACCGACGTAAAATTTTCATGCGCCCGATATGTATGTATGTACGTACATACATATCGTATATACGACAAATCTTACTGAAGGTAAGATTTATCGTGGGGCTATTTTCTATGAAAACGACTTGGGTTGATATTTAACACTTTTGTTTGTCCCAAGTCATTTTGTGGGAAATACTTTTTGCCTTTAATAAAGGAATGTGGAGAAATTGCTGATGGCAATTTTTTCGCCTTGCCGAGAGATAAGCTAATCATGTTTTAAGCATGATTAGCTTATACTTATGCACGAGATATTTCTAATGATTCCAAAAGATTTAATTTCATTCCTTTATTACACACATGTAGAATCTTTGCGTTTATATCAGGTACATGATTGTTGTCTAATAAATGAGTCGCATAACTGGATTTCCTATTTTTATTTCTGAAGGAGCTGGTATGTTCATCTATTCTTTCCTTGAATGAACGACCCGTTTGACCAATGTACACTCCCTGACATGTTGAACATTTCAAACTATAAAACCCATTCTTTTGTAGTTCTAGCGTCTTATCTTTAATATTGGGAAGAATATTACCTAAATTTTGTGTTGTCTTAAAGCCAATTCTAATTTTATGCTTTTTTAACTTGTTTGCCAAGGTTACTAAAATTTTTCCCATGTATGGAAGGCTAGCCCAGATATGATCGTCGACCCCTATTATTTGAAGATTAGTTGCTTCTTTTATAGCTTTTTCTCTTAGTGTTCGAGTTAGTATTTTATCAACTAAGCTATCTTCAATCCCATTGTTATGTGCTATCTTTTTTATAGTTCTAATTTCCTCCCTCATGTCGTCCATATCCATGGGGGTATATATAGCCCTGTGAATCATGCTCTCGAAGGGAGACTGTTTATATTTGGGATATGCAAAAGAGGTTTTGTGTATCACCATATCAGCATAAGTCGGTTTTCTATATATTTTAAATTTGTGTTTATTATTGTGCTTTTCTATTGTTAAATCTAAGAAATTAATTCTATTATCGTTTTCAAGTTCTAATGTAAATTGTATTTTCTGGTTAAGGTGTTCATGGAAATTGTCTAATTGTCTTTCGGTACCCGTCCAGAGACATAACACATCGTCCACATGTCTATACCAATGTATGACGTTACTTAAAAGTGGGGAATTCGATTTAAATATTTTATTTTCCAAGTTATTCATGAATACATCCGCCAGAAACGGAGATACCGGGGAACCCATAGCTAACCCATCGTTCTGTTTATAAAATTGGTTATTAAAAGTAAAATAATTTTGGTTGAGAGCCGTGTCTAGAAGGTTAAAAAGTTCATATTTTTGAACCGAACTTAAGTCAGACTGCTTAATAGTGTTCTTACTAATCTCCCTACACTCTACACAGGGTAAGTTAGTAAAAAGATTAGTGACAGCAAATGAGACCAGTTTAGCATCTCTAAGTCTTTAGTTTTGTTTATTAAATCAAGAGAGTTTATGATGGTATATCTGAAGCTTGGAGTGATGCTTTTAAAGATATTGTTTAACTCTTTGGACTACTGGTCTCATGGGTATGTTTACTTTATGTAATTTTGGATAGCCTGACAGTTTGGGGGGTATAGCATTCATGGTTTTCAGTCGGAAGTGGGATGACAGTTCAATTTACAAAAATTATCACAGTCTAAAAAGTTGTTAACCTTATTTAGGTAGCTCTCTTTAGTCATAACAACGAGAGAGTTTCTTGTATCCGCTTTAGTAACTATTAGATTATTATTTTTAATTTTTCTTTTCAGATTTCTAGCTGTATTTAACTCTTCTACGTTCACGTCTTTGTTACGGAATGATCTTATACATTTAGCACATTCTTCCTTGAGTAACCTAACATCTTTTTTCATCGGTATTTTACTGATAGCAATTTCAGTATCTACAGCTAAATATTCAAGATCATTTTTATTTATATTACGTTCAGGAGTGCACATTCTACCTTTTTCCAGTAATGAGACCTCTTTATTGTCTAGACTTATATCGGTAAAATTAACTACGCGTTAATAAAAATTCATGGAATCACCGTAATCTCCTCTGTTAACTTGTTCATCACTCGTCATTGTTATTGTCCTCTGTTCAATTAAACGTATCAGTTTACGTTCTTGTCTGTATTGTTTTTTCCTGCCTGCAAGTTCTGTTCTATTTTTTACCTCATAGTCTAGCCACTCAAATTCTATTGTATGTATGGCAACAATATTGGCATAGCAACAATAACCTGACAAAGCAACTGCACCTCACCATTTGTTCATGAAGTGTTACCATTTTAGTTACTGCAGTTATCGAGCTGTTCTCAACTTATTATCTAAAAAATATTTTGAGCAAATTCAATTTATTTCCAATTCAATATGGTCTAAATACCAAAAAACTTTCGCTTACCAAGAATAATTTATACATTATTAAAAGCAATACATTGAACTGACATACACATAGCTGGCAAGCAGCACGCATGAGTTGCTGCCCTTGTTCCTAAATGTGCTATCACAATATTCTCGTGCTGCTTGTACCACAGTTTCGTTTCAGTACCTACCTCAATTCAATTTTATCTTCTTGTGAGTTTTCTTTCTTCAAGTTGTTATCACTGGGACATATTTATTGACATCCAACTGACTTGAGTTGACAGTAGCAAATATTTACATTCACTTCGTGGGAATTAAACACACTAATTAGGTAAGATGAACTTATGATATTAATTAAAGATTTGGTTCTTGGTGTTTTGTTTTATTTCCCTTTTTAGGATTTTCTTCGTGACGAGCCGACAAGAATGAATTTTAACTTTGGTGATATACATGCAACTCGAAAAAACATTTGCACTACGGAGGAATTTAAAGCAATGCACCTTTAATAAACTCATTACGGTTGGCGAGACAATGTGTTGCTTAGGAGAATAGGTAAGTGGTTACATTATATTTTGTTTTGTATGATTTAACTATTGTTTCTTTTCAGACATGGTTTCCAGTTTGAAACATGCTGCCCCCCGTTGTAAGACCGGAATGTCTTTCAAATGTATAGGTCTCAGATATAAAATGTTGCTGCTAAATTTGTTTTAGTGCAGTGTATCGATACTGATTATTAAATAGAAGAAAACTGTTGTGCAACTTGAAGATATTTTATCTTGTTTTATTTCAACACTTACCCCAAATGCAATCTTTAAAGCCCCACCCCAAATGCAATCTTTAAAGCCCCTGTTGTCATAAGGAAAGCGAACTTACTGAATTTTGGAGTGGATATTACGAATCATAACCAAAATAACTTTAGGAATATGTTTATTTCAGGACTTTGATATTTCCATCTTTCAATAATCGAACATTGTAACGTGGTTGTAAATCTCAGTTTGCGTTTTTTTTAATTTTTATAGCGCGTCCCAGGAAATGGTGATGTCTTCTACGGTGATCTGTTACAATCAAATGGAGATCATTATCTGATTCGTTGGCAGGTACCAGTACAATGTGCTCCAGTATCTTGATTTTAGATGGAGGTGTCTGCTGGGCTTCATCAACTATTGGTCCGGATCCAGATGGTCCTGGTGCAAGCCCTAGTTGTGGTGACCCACTTGGTGACTGTGGTGGAGAATCCGTAATTTCAATCACCTCCGATTTTTCTAGCTGCAGGAAGTTGAGCCGTTTGCCTAGTTTTTTTTAATTTAGGTTGCCGTCTTTAGCTGATTAAGTCGTTTACTTCGCGCTCAATGGTTTTGCCTGATGTTGGCGGCGAGTTTGTATGCTTGGTGGATTCCACGGTAGTATTAGTATTAGACGATTCGTTTTTTCCTTCTTTTAAATCTGCACTAAACTGTGGCCTGTGAAATAACGAGCTCGATATTTAAAGAGACCTGTCGTGTCCCAATTACAATCGAACAATTATCCAACGATTAATTCTAATAAAACTGATTGAAAAAATGACAACACCCGAATTACTCACACATAAATCTTTATTTTACGCAAAACTGACCTATCCTAATATCTCAAACAAAGCTAACCCGAACCGAAACTTGACACTACGATGACTGATAATAAAACGGCATTCGCCAGACCAGTCATTAGTCTTTATGTCCGATACTCGGAAGTAAACTTTCTTTGCTCACAACGCGGATGTAAACAAATGACAATAACCTTGTCGTTTGTTCTACCGGTTGCAGCACCTGAGTCGCTTAGTTGTAAACAATCGCTTTACACAATAATTACCATGCGAGGTGAATTATTATTGTAATCGTCGATTGCCCCACTAAGCGCTCATCGCAGCCAGCAAAACAACCGACAGTTGCAGAACAATACTATGCGAGGTTATTGTTTAGCAATTGCTGATTATTTCGCTGTAATGCCTTTGCCTGCTGGAAGAATCTTCCGTATATCGGGCCATAACATCCCTCCCCCCTTTGAAAAACTAGTTTCCACAGGGAACTATATCTGGGGAGTGCAATCAATTAATTATACTTAAAATATCTTAATTCACGTTCGGTTCAGATTCTTAGCATTACATCGTTACATTTTTACCATCTAGATTTTCATATTTTCTTTTCTTCAATTTTTTGATTATCTTTTTTAAATTTCTTTCTTATACCTATTACATTTTCTACTTCTCTGCCTAACATTTTCTTTAAACATTATCTTTTCTTTCTATATTTCATTTTTTACACTCGTTTCTCATGTTACATTTTTTTCCCTTCTTTATTTTATTTTCATATTCCATTATATCTTCATTTCAAATTTACCTTCTTTATTTGTCTCACATGTAATTTATTTCATTGTCTTAAATAATAAAAGCTGTTTTTTTTTTTTTTTTACTTTAAATTTTCTCTACTTGTATTTATTTCTATTGCCTTAAAATTTTATGATTAACCTACTGTACTCCTTAATTACCTTACACGTATTGCATTGTTAGAAATCATTACTTACTGTATAATACTATATAATAACAACAATTCAAAAACACAAAAATAAATTCCTTTTACTACAACTGAAATCAACAAATTTCTCCAATGATTACAATTTTATGACTTTGCTTCGCTTTACCTTGCTTTCTAACTACACATGTTGCCCCCTATATTTTACAAAACTATCCTACCACTTCTATTTGTAAATGTTCCCTAATGTGGTCACTCCAACTGTACCAGTTGTTTTTTCACGACGTTTGGCAGGGATGTTGTAGGTATATTGGCTGTTGTGGGGATGATCTCGATGCTAATGTTCGGTTCTGGTTCTTCCTCCTTTTGCATACTTCGGACTGGTTTAGACATCTGGATGGTCGGCAATCACGACAGTCGACTGGTGCTCTTCATTGTCTGTCTCTTCTTCCAACGTCTCAGGTGGATCAAAATTCTTGCTAATATTGCAAGAGTGACGATGCACCAACACCCTGTAATAGATGAGACCGCAACGTGAACGTGATAAGAAATAATTTGTCCGAACCCTCATGCTTGATGGCTTCCTGAATCCTTTTTATATCAGCTTCGTTGTCTTTCCAGATACCTTAAATAGCCTTAAATAGGTTCCTCTAAAGTTTCTGACTGCTGAAATGTCAATCTACTGGTGAAATTCTCACTCATAATGTTCATTTTGTAATCATTCTTATTGACCTTTAACTTGGTATTCTTTACAATTTCTCCCAATTATATCAAGAGTCCACCCATACATAAAGAAATGCGCTTGGTCTATTTTCCTTGAAAGTCTTGTAATATACTTTTTCAATCTGCGTAGCATTCTGCTTGTTCATGGTTCTCTTAATTTATTAGGCACTCTGTCTAGGTTTGGCCGCCCTATAAACATTACTATAATCTTCAACTACATACTTGATACTTAGTAAAATTTTGCAAATTATTTCAATCTGTTCCTTTGGATGTGTTATGTTTTTCGGGTCTAAACTTCTTTGAAACTCTTAGATATATCATTTTCTTGGTATCTGTGTGCTGATGTGTACGAAATGCCTTCCTCTCCGTCCTAAGAGGTTTTAATGTAGTATTCGTGATGACTCTTTTGTTTTTGACACTTTCTTCTCCAAACCACCTTCCCAGTTCGATCAACGTGTGTAGTTAAACAAAAATTCGACCACGGCGACGGTGACAAGTTGATATTTCTCAGGTGCTCATGGTTTCTTCCACCAGCCACAGTATTGTTCTGATGATCAAATTGCTCCACGTCCACTACTAGGGATGTTTCCAGAACTGCTGCATCTGCCACGTCTGCTTTTATTTCATAAAAATTGCTCAGCTTTTACCTACTTTTAGCGATAATCTTTCATTCTTAACTTTTAATTTTTCTATGTGGAACTTATTTTTGCCTTTACCTTTTATGTTTGCTTGTGTTATTCATTTACCTTACGAATTTATTTCCATTAATCTATAATTTTAAGCCTAACACAGTACATTTTTACATTTATATTTTTATAAGTATATTTACACATATGTATGTATGTATTTCTGACCTGTACCACCTGTCTTATAATTTTTCGAATAATTTCATAACAGCAACAAATTTTTTTTCTTATTGATATTTATATATTTTTCTTTACGACATTTTCTTTTTCCAAAGACCTTTTGTTTTTTTTTTTTACTTCAAATATTTATGCATTTTCTCAGTATCGTTGGTACCTTTATTACTTACTATCAATAATATATTCATATACATATATACATAGTTTCTATTCATATTGCTTTTCTTCTTGTATTATTTTCTTATTTCTCTTTATACTTTTTAACTATTAAGTTTTCCTTCAGATACCTCTTTTTATTCCAGCTTAATCTCTATATATTGTTTTTTTGAGATATTTCCTTACCTATTATTCATATTACTTTACCTGAGTGGTAGTATTGTTTCAGTCTCCAAATAAGCAGGCACTAGACTATCCTTATATCCTTGCATTTCTTTTCTTCATCTGTAAATCTATAGAGCTATGTCATTTAAATTTTGTAAATTACGCCTCTCAAATCACTTACAAAAAATGAAGGCCCCTGTTGAAAACCTCGGCTTATCGTCACTTTTACCCGAACACTTAACAACACTTACCTCATTAGGTGTCATGGAACTTGCAGTGTAATTCCAATGTTCCGCTCGACTGCAGTTTCGATGCCATAATTTCTTCTTGAATTCGGTTCTAACCGATTTATTTCTATATTCTTGAAATTTAAGCTTTCCTCTTCGCCAAAGCCCCTGAGCTTGCTTTTGTGGTGGATAGAAACTTTTCGTACCCTCATAACTCCATGCAGGTCTTTCGGAATACTTAAACGGTTCTTGTTTATTCGAATAATTTGGTGCTTTTACCGGACAGGCTCTTGCAGTAGCGATTCTTACAAATGCAAGTCTATCCTTCAGACTATTTCCGCTGTGTTCGCCGTGTCTGTGTTGACTGGTCAATCCTTTGTTAGGTTCTTCGGTTATAGGCTTGATAGGCTTCGAACTTTCGTAAGGCGTGATACGGATCTTTTCCCAGAAGGGTACCAGAAATGGGTCCTGCCATTTAGGTACTATTTTTTCTGCCGTGTTGATGTTTTCCTTTTCTATATCGGCCGGGAATGGATTTTCATGACTGCTACTCTGCCAAGCTGTGGATCCCACTTGTGCACAAGCTGCGATATTTTCACAAGAAGCATTTTCTTCTATACCTTTGCTGGCGTCTTGTATCAACAGCTTCATATTTAGGCAGTCGATTATAGCTCTGCCACTGAAGAAATCCATTCCAAGTATACCGTCGGCTGGAATTGAGTCCGTATCACTAATAATATTAAATCTGCAGGCATGCTGGCTGTTGTCTATCTGCAACTTTGCCTCACAAGTGCCTATGGAACACCTAGCGGATCCGAACAGTCCTCCAATTCTTATTTTGTGACGTGTCTGTACGGGCGTACTCCTCTTTATCCTATTAACCTTAATTATACTGCAGGTAGATGCGGTATCTATTAAAAGTCTCCACTTACCTTCTAATGCTATGTTCGAATGGACTGTTATGACAAACTTACTCTGAGAATCTAATTTTTCGTTGGCCTTCTCTGCTAGATATTTTATTTCTTGAGGCAATTTTCCGTATAGTGGTCCCGTGTTCGGCAGAACTGGCAGTAAAGCCCCTCCCCTGCCGTTAGGAATCTTCCATTAACGCCTTCTTTGATATCTGCGACACTGACGTGATGTATTCGGGAGTTGGAAATGAGGGATATTTCGCGCCTATATGGCTGGCATTCTCTAGAGATATGCCCAAGCTGTCCACATTTGAAGCATTTGATATTCTTCCCTCTGAGAAATTCCGGTATTACCTTTCGCGTCTCTGGTACCATGGCTTGAAGCCTTTCCGAGTCCTTCTCGTAGTAGGTAGCTTTGTTGAGTTTATTAATGTACTTCTAGTACTCTCATCTGAGCACCTTTTGATCTGGAACACGACACGGTAATTACACTACGTGCCGTCAAGATGATTGGGCGTTTTCCTTGATTGTCCCGAGATGGGTAGAGCAGCGATGCGTATGGAGCAGCTTACTAGCTTTACTCCCAGTACGGTTCAATGGAGCAGCTTATTAGCTTTACTCCTAGTATATGAGAACGAAGCAGCTTACTAGCTTTACTCCTAGGTACAGATGAATGGAGCAGCTTACTAGCTTTACTCCTAGGTACAGATGAATGGAGCAGCTTACTAGCTTTACTCCTGGGTAAGTGAAACAACTCGTGTTCTGACTAACTCACTTACTGCCTTCTTTATTCAAAATCACAGTTTTTCACTTAATACTATTGTTATCCTCTTACTACGCTAAGCAAATTTCATCCCAGCATTTATTCGTATATAAATATTATTTCCGCAAAGTGCTTCTTTGTGGCATTCATAATTTAATTTCCGCAAAGCTTTTGCCGGTTTGTTGTTATTACATCACGGCATTCATCGCTTTCACATGTACATACATAAATACTTCCGCAGACCGTTCGCCGCTTTGCTGCTATTGTGACATCATCGTGAACCATTGTTTCGTTCACCTGAGTTCTACCGCTGCTGGCGCAAGGTTATCAAATTGCTTCGTGTGAATTCTTGCGCGCAGGGGATTGTGTCACTGCCTTCACTTGTTTCTTTATATGATTAAGAAATTGGTGTAGGTCAGTAGCGAGTGACTTTACTGAACTTGCAAATATGTTTGTAGATATATGTTTATACTTGCAGCTGGGAATTGTAATTCTGCATGCAATGAGAATGCTGTAGATATGTACATATCTACATGTTTGCATTTCTTTATTGATGCATGAATTTTAGAATTCTGCGTGAAGCGAAATCGATTCAGAGATGCATGCATGTATGTATATACATGTTTAATTGATGCTGTATGTAACAGCTTCCTCCCGCACTCCTTCTAGCGATTCAAATCCGCGACCCGTAAGGTATACTTGAGTCGGTTTAAGCCTAACGCCTGCTTTGAATGTCGCCACGGCATCTGCCTCCAGCTCTGCAATCAGGCCTCTATCTCCTCCCGCATATTTTGCAAGACCGCCGCTTTTATCAGATCGACCAATTCCTTCATCCGGTCTGCGAACTCCCTGATATCTTCGCCGGGCCTCTGCCTGCATGCCAGTATATCTGTTCGCAATTCACTAAAGGATTTTTTTTGGCATGTAAGCTGATTTGATTACTTGCTGCAAAGAATCAAAATCTTTTGGCTTTTGAGAATTTACCAAGTAGTACGCGTCGTCCGATAAGCGATACTTTATACACCTGATGAAGATCTTCTGCTCTTCTTGTGTCAGTCGATCGTGTAGTTCTTTACTACAACTCAGGAAGCGATATACCTCCTTCGAAAGCCTGGATGATCTTTCTCCGGATAGCATGGGCACATATTTGGATACTAGATCCATTACTTTTTCGTGCACGTCTGTCATATTGCCTTGCTCCCCGGATAAGTTTCTTTCCTCAGGAATTAACTAGTTTCGTTCGGTTCCTTCAGCATTGATGCCCTGTAACACGAGAAGTTGTTTGTTGTATGTACCTACGTGTATAACCGGAGTAGCTAAATTAGCTTTTCTCCCAGTGTGTATGTTTGCAGTAGCTAAATTAGCTTTGCTCCCAGTGTGTGTATTTGGAGTAGCTAAATTAGCTTTGCTCCCAGTGTGTGTGTTTGGAGTAGCTAAATTAGCTTTCCTCCCAGTTTGTGTATTTGGAGTAGCTAAATTTGCTTTGCTCCCAGTTTGTGTATATGTGTTGAGTCGCTGATAAAGATCAACTCTTCAAATGATGTAAGTGTAATTTCCATCAATTTCACAAAAAAATTAAAATCACAAACGCTAAAATTTAAATCACTTAATCTAACACTTCTTAAATGCCTGAAACGTAAAAGAATTAAAAAAAAATCAATATATAAAATAAATAAATTTCCACCTTCTTACAAAAAATTCTTGAAAGAAAGTTTCCAAAAAAAAAAAACACCAGCGAGAAATTCTCAAATTTCTTACCTAGTTTCACCGGCTGCGCCAATTGTCGTGTCCCAATTACAATCGAACAATTATCCAACGATTAATTCTAATAAAACTGCTTGAAAAAATGACAACAACCGAATTAGTCACATATAAATCTTTATTTTACGCAAAACTTACCTATCCTAATATCTCAAACAAAGCTAACCTGAACCGAAACTTGCCACTACGATGACTCATAATAAAACGGCAGTCGCCAGAGCAGTCATTAGTCTTTTTATGTCCGATACTCGGAAGTAAACTTTCTTTGCTCACAACGCGGATGTAAACAAACGACAATAACCTTGTCGTTTGTTCTACCGGTTGCACCTGAGTCGCTTAGTTGTAAACAATCGCTTTACATAATAATTACCATGCGAGGTGAATTATTATTGTAATCGTCGATTGCTCCACTAAGCGCTCATCGCAGCCAGCTGTTGGGCTAATCAGCAAAACAACCGACAGTTGCAGAACAATACCATGGGAGGTTATTGTTTAGCAATTGCTGATTATTTCGCTGTAATGCCTTTGGCTGCTGGAAGAATCTTCCGTATATCGGGCCATAACAGACCTAACGGGTCCGCTTATCTATTCGTGATCAGCCTGGGCATGAGATCCGGCGCTCAGAGTAACGGTTACGCATTTAAATTGAAACAAAATTTGCAGAGACGAAAATTTGTTTTTTTAATTTAACGGTCCGTCATGATGCATTGTAGCAAGAAGCCAATTCTAACAAACATTGTATGTGGGTACATAAGTGCATGCAATTGGGATGTTTCGAATTTCGATCGTTGTATGGCGATGAATTGTAGAAGTTTTGCAATTTTTCTCGCCGAGATAAAAATTAAGTTATCAGTTTTAACGGTTTTTTGATAACGTTGAGAATGCAATTTTGTGGTTGGGATATAAATTGAAATCTTGAAATTATTGTAAAAGAAAAAAATTACCTTTGGTGTTTTGTTTGATTAAGAATAAAGAAAAATGTATGGTTACAGGGTTGTGGGTTTGATGGTACAACGTGACCTTTGGGTTTTAATAACAATGATTTTGACTGTTGTGATGATTAATCGTCGAGAGAGTGATTTAATTTACAGGAAGAATAACAAATTTTGTTATTGGCCTTTTTAGAACTCCATTCTTTGTTTTTATACTAACAACTCTTACCAGATGATCAGCCCCTGGATGTAATTCAACGATTCGTCCCAATATCCAGCGACATGCTGGTAAATTGGGGTCTTTTATGCCCACCAAATCTCCTATTTTGGGATTGAAGACTGAGGTATACCATTTTGGTCTGTTTTGTAATGAGTTTAAGTAATCATTGGACCATTTATGCCAAAATTGCTGCTGTAGTGCTTGTTAATAATTCCATCGTGTTAATGATAAAATATTCTTTTCAATTATTGGCTCTGGAGGAGTCATCAATGAGGTACCTTTTAAAGATGTCCTGGTGTTAAGATGATTAAGTCCGCTGGATCACCTGAGATGGGACATAATGTCCTAGAGTTTAAGCAAGCTTCGATTTGAGCTAACATGGTTGCGAATTCCTCGTACGTGAGTGAAGAATTTCCTAGTATGCGCCAAAATGCCAAAATGTGGAAGTGAGGGCGGATTAAAATGCCACCTAATTCCATCTTGTGCTACCTTTCCTGGCATTTCTTCGCTAGCTTGTTTTATCGCATTCTTGAGATCCTTTTGCAGGATTTTGTCTGCTCCAACGAAGTTTGTTCGGCAATCGGAATATATATCGGTACAAGGTCCTCGTCGACCAGAAAAGTGACGAAATGCTGCGATGAAGGCTGCTGTGCTGAGAGCAGAAACTGGTCTATATGAATGGCTTTAGTGGCCATGCAAATGAAAATGATGTTTGGACATTTTCAAATTTAAGGGCCCATCATAATCCACACCAGTTTGTTGGAAAGGTCTGGATATATTCACTCTTGAAGCGGGTAGGTTCCCATAATTTGATTCTTATTGGAGCGGATTGTTTAAAACAGGTAACATCTTTATGCAAAACAAATTCAAATTCCATAGTCTGTACGTATTCATAAAATTGCTAAGTAAGATGAACTGACAAGAATAAGACATATATTAATTGTAATGACCATATTTACTTCATTAACAAATACTGGAAGCAAAGTTCCAGCATTATACTATATTTATCCGTATTTAGCATACTTAGTTTGAAATTCGTAAGTTAAAATTATTTGTGCATCAAAATTATGAACTGTAATGCGTTCAATCTTGTCCGCAAAAACTAATTCAGAGTATCTTGACTCTATTGGGCTTTGAAATAATTGATGTCTCTCAGTGAAAGTGTTAGTGACATTTTTGAAATTGCGTGTATTATTGATAATCTTTTTGAAATACTGATGCTTGCTCTCGAATCTTAGAGTTGAAATTTTGCCTAAAGGCCCAAATTTTCTTATTAAGTCAGGATAGTGATGCAGATAGTGGTGTTTTCGTAATAACTTTACAAATTAGCAAAAAAACTGCCGGTGCTGGTAATATGTCATCTGTGTTTAAAGACATAAATTCCTTAAAGCAACCTGACGAAGCGTTGTACGGCAGGTGGGGCATCAGTTGTCCACCACCATGGGTGGGTTAGTTTAGCCTCCGTGGTATCTACGTGAGGTACTAGAAGAGTTTCCTCATTAAGAGGTGTGGATGCTATGTCGTGTGTATGTGTTTGTTTTGTGTCCTTATTGGTGTTGTGTTGTTTGTTTGGTGTGTTAAATGTTGTGTTCGGTGTGTGTCATATAACTTAGTAAAAAAATATATGTATAACTCTGCAAAGGAACCTATACAATCTAGCAAAAAAATATAAATATAATTCAACACAAATATATCCTATATAGTTTAGCAAAAAATATAAAAGATTTTTATATATAACTCAACATACAAAAACATACAACTCAGCAAAAAAAAATATGCAATTCAGCCAAAATATATATACATAATTTGGCGTTCCATGTTTCGCCTTGTTTGTGTCCCCTTTTTTTAGGGTTTAAATTACTTCCCCGTATCTCCTATGTGTCTGTCCTGCGTAGCAGGACAGTGCACTGTGCTACAACATGATCTATTATTATATGCGTGCTTCGCATCTCGTTATGGTCAAACAAAAAAATTTTTCAAGGGTTTCAGATTTGTAAGGGAATGCCGTGTAGGCTCCTGTTTGGCTATACTGTTTCGTCCCAGCCACGGGACTCATCAGAAGTTTTTCCTATTCCTTAAACGTTCAGTTTACATTCTGTGTGGGCTTATAACCACATTGATTTATTATCTAGTCTTTAATTTACAGGTTCACTATGTCTATTCTAGCTATGGTATCGAAACACGCGTGTACCGATTACATGATCACCGCCATCTCACTCTGTAATCACATTCTTGTGATTGCATGTGTGGGTTTTGTACGCACATGTATTTATTATTTTCTCTTGGTGGGGGTTCTCTGCGTCGCGCTTCCCACCAAGGCTCTAATCCTATTGTAACTTTCCTTTTCTAATGGGTCATGAGTGATCTTGTGCTCTGCATTTTGTGCGTCGTCGTAGGTGATTTCTATTGGGAACCGTTTTTGCTTCTGTTTATGGTGCATATCATTTTTGTTATGTGTTTGGTGGGTAGTATAATTAATAGGTATATTAATTATTATTTATTATTAATATGGTTAAATTAATATAATTGAATTAATATAGTTGACTTAATGTATTTAGTAATAGGTCTTATGTGTCAGATCCCCTTTTTTCCTTTTCCTGTTTCCGTTTCTTTGTTCCTGCCCTTTACTCTTTTGTAAATTGTTTTAAAAAAAACCTTCTTTGTGTTGCCTGGTTTCTCTGGTGTTTTTATTGTTGTTTCGTTCTACTTTTTGTCCCTCCCCTTTACTCTTTTGTATGTGGTTCTGAGAAAAACCTTATCTGTGTCCCTTATTCCTTCGGTGTTTTTCTCCCCCTCTTACCCTACTTTACTTGTCATTTATTCATATTTTGAGTTCCGTGTCTGTTTGCTGCCTTATTTTTGTATGCCAGCGTGTTTTCTCGAATACCAGCGCTTTTTCTTTCCTCTTCTTCTTATTTTTCTATTTATATATTTTTTCTCTCTATACTTAACCTATCGCTTACCCCTTTGTAACAGACACTGAAACTTAATTTAAGTGCTTCCTAAGCGGGCGTAAGTAACTTGAAAAAAAGAAAGAACTTCGATTTTTTGATTCTAAACTTACACTGGATTTTATTGTGCTAATACAAGAACTTAAATACAATTTTTACGCTTACATGATAAATTTCGCTATTATCGTAAGTTCACTTCATCATGTTTACCTTGCAATCATTGACCCAGATTGGGGCAATGCATGCGGAAATATTTTCGTGAAAGATTTTTATGAATGATGCAAGAACATGAGTAAGTGAACTTACGTTTGATTAAATTTTGACCTGATTGGCGGAAATGTACAAAATAAGCAAAGTGACAAATTCTTTTGCATTTGAGAAATCGGAAGGTAATTGTAGTGAACGTGAATATGAACGTGATTACGAAATTATGTATGAACATGTTGAGAAATCATTTTTTGTACAGGTAGGAACACCCTTTTTTCTCTATGTTTTCGCTTTTAGCTCCGATGATATTCTCCTCTATTATTTTATCTCTTTCCAACACCTCCTCACTTCTTCTTTTTACTTGTGTGTGTATGGTTCCGTTTGACAGTTATTTCACACTTTTTCACTTTCTCTTTCTGAGTTCACTGTTTGGCTTTCACTTCACGACTGAGTTTTGTTGAAACAAGAATTTTATTGCCTGAATTGTTAACAATCTTACGTACTAGTTGAATCATACATTATTGAGTTAGATGTTTTTTACATGTAAGGGTTACATTTACCAAAAAACTATAATAATTACTGGGCAGCTGAGTTTAGTATGTTACTTTAATGTTTAGCTTTATTTCTTAGTTTCTATAAAAAAAGGCATAAAAATAGATAGAATGTGATGTGGTTTGGTGAAGGTAGGGAATTAGGATCAAATTTACTGTTAAGGAATATATATGGAATATTAGGTATTTTTTATTGTTATTGTAATATGGGTAAGTTTTCACACTAACATTTTGTGTGTTTGTCTTTTATTAATGGTATGGGAGTTGTTGTTATGTGATGGTAGCAATCCTGGAGTAATTGTTGAGTATTGTTAGAATTTAGTTGGGTGTTTCCGGGGGTTGGTTAGATCTAGTTGTTATTTAGTTGGGGTGGTGTGAGTTAATTAATTGGGGGATTAGTTTTGTTAGTTTTGTTTGATATATTGGGTGGTGTTATTGACATCTTTATGCGCTTTATGGTAATATAGTAGAAGGTCTCCTGGGGATACTAGGTCATACGGGATTAACCATTTGAAATGAAGTTGGGGATGGTATTTGATGTTAGTGAAGGGGTCGTAAGGTCTATTGACGTCTTGGATTAGCGTGTTATCTATATAATCTATTTTGGTTATGAATTTTGTTGCTATTTTTATTAGGAATCGGTCTATTCTATCAATTTCAGTTTTGTTATAGAGTTTTTTGTTGCTGATCCATTTGTGTGACCCTGGCTTGCGTTTAAAGTTAATGCATTCTCTAAGGATTTTGCGTTCTTGGATTCTTAGTTTCTCCATTTGAGCAGAGCTTATGCTATGCCATATTGGGAAAGCGTAACTTAATATCGGTCTGATCATTTGCTTGTAAAGGTCAATTTTTAATTTGGTAGAAAGATTAGAATTAGGTTTAAAGGCTCTTTTTAGAGCCCAGTAGCAGTTTGTAGTTTTTTGGAGTATGTAATCGATATGTCTATAGAAGAGTAGGTTATCAGAAAGGATGATACCTAGGTATTTAATTTGGTTTTTGACTGGGATAATGTGATTCTTGAGTTTTAAGTGGAAGTTTTCGAGGCCGGACCAAGCATTAGGGGGGAGTCTTTTTTTCTACCTTTAAAGAGTATCGCTTCGCATTTGGTTGAGTTTACTTTGATTTTCCACGTAGTAAAGAACTTAAGAAGGGCTTTAAGGTGGTTATTGATTTGAGCTTTTAATGAGTGCTTTTTTGGGCCAGACGCAAATAGGAGAGTATCATCTGCATAACATATTATGTTAACCTTGTTTTCGTTTCTGTCTGGTTTTGGGAGGTCGGCTGTAAATATATTATATAAAATTGGGCCAAGTAGGGATCCCTGGGGTACTCCCGCCTTTATATCAAATGCCTGTGAGAGAGAGTCTTGGATTTTGACTATGAAGGATCTGTTTATTAGATAGTTGTAGATAATTCTACAAATATGGTCATGAAAACCGAAAAGGTGTTTCATTTTGTAGATAAGTCCCTCGATCCATACAGTGTCAAAGGCTTTTTCAATGTCGAGGGAAAAAGCTAAGGTGGGTTTTCTGTTGTTAAGACTGTGGCCTACTTTTTCCATTAAGACAGTTAGGGCATGTGTGGTAGAATGTTGTGTCATGAATCCAAATTGAAATTGAGGTATTAAATTGTTATCATCTCAATGCGATTTAATTTTGTCAAGAAGGAATGCTTCATAGACTTTGCTGATACATGAGAGAAGTGAAATGGGTCTGTAACTAGAGATCAGATTGGATGGTTTGTTGGATTTGAGGATAGGTATAACGATAGCCTGTTTCCATTTTTTTGGATAGTAACCTATATTAAAAAGGTGGTTGAATAGTAATGCGAGGAAGACAAAGAGACTAGGCGGGGACTTTTTTAGCATGTAGTTAGACATATTGTCGTAACCAGCCGTTTTTTTGTTGTTTCGTGATTTGATCAGTTCTTGGACTTGGTTCGGTGTGGTAAAGCTGATGTGATTAACATTATTGGATTGTAAGATTATACTGCCTGGTAGTAGTGGGTTTGGCTGTTGGTTAGAGGGAGGTTCAGATAGTCTATCTTGGAATGGATATGGATTGTTAACTTCAAAGTTAGCATTAAAGTTATTGGAAAATATTATAAGAGGGGCTATTTTATCTTTATATTTTGATTGGACAGAATTGTTAATTTGTGTACTAGAGTTGGCATTTCCCAAATGGAGGTTTGCTTTGTGTATTTCGCAAAAATGCCTTCCGAGAGTGGATGCTTTATCTTTATCATTAATTAATAGTTCGGTGTTGCTGGCATGTTTGAGTGGTGGGATGTTATTGTTTCTAATCAAACCCATAAATTTTTTTACAGTTTTAATAGCGTTATTGTCCATTTTAATGCCGGACAATTTTTTTTGCCAAAAGTTAACGTAATGAATTTTAATTGAGTCTTCAATTATTTTTTCAAGACATTTTATTTGAGACTTGAGTAGAGACAGGGGGTTATACTGCTGTCGATACCATCTTCTTGTGTTTTTTGAACGAATACTTTTAAGCAGTAGGGGAGGGGGGGGGGGGGGTGGAATACATGTATTATTGTTTAGGGTTATTTTAGGTACGCTTATGTCAATTGCGTTAAGTAGTATCCTATCAAGGTTATCAGTTCTATAGGTGAGGGGCAACAGTTGTCCGGAAGATTTATCTGGGTTATATTTTGATTTATATGAGCTGTAAAGAGGGTCCAGTTTGTATTACCAAAGTCCAATATTTTTTTTTATTTCGGAATTAACAGATTGTTTGTAAGGGAAATATTTAGTTCCATTGCTGAATGATCAAAGGGGTAGTCGAGAATTGAAAGCTTACCTTTGTTATTATGGTTCACAATTAAGTTTTTTGATAGGATAAAAAAATCAATCAGTGACTGAATGTAGTTGTTATGATGGGTATGCATGTCAGGATATTCCAATATTAAGTTTCTGTTGGCGGAATTAAGAGAATACCAATGGTATAAAGACCTACCCGTGGCGTTTTCGGTGGCCTGAGCATTACCCCATGACCGATGAATGGCATTAAAATCACCCCCGATGATAATTTCATCGGTTTTAATGTAATTAAAGAGAGCAGTGAGATCATCTGCTATTGGTGAGCTATCGCTCCTATTGTACAATGAAACTAGCGCTAGGGTCTTGTTTTGGGTTAAGTTGATAGTGATTATGGTTACTTCAATGTGTTTGAAGCTTATAGAATCATAGCAATAGGAAAATTTAATATTATTTTTAATTATTATGGCTGTTCCTCCTCCAGTGTTATAGAGTCTGTCGTTTCTGATAATATTGTAATTTTTAAAGTGCAATTTATGCTTTGGCTTAAGTCTTGTCTCACAGAGAAGAGCTACATTCGGTCTATGTTGGTTTATGAAAGTATTGAGTTGATGTCTTTTGTGGATTGAGATAAGTGAATTTACATTAATAGTAATAATTTTCAATTTGCTCATGGGATTGGTTACCATTTGGGTTGGGCTCAACATGGGCTATTGACAGTTAATTCCGTTAAGAAAGATAATAGCGCCATTCTTTTGCTATTTATTTCTTGAAGTTCCCTATATGTAGTGAGGGAGAAAGTTATCAATTTTATGTAGGCACTCGAATAGGTTCATACCGAAAAGCATATTGCATTCGTCATTAAGAAATTGGAGGTTACCGGGTCGTTGGTGATCTTCATTAGGATCCTTGGGTGGACGGCGGGACGTTCTTTGGTCATTTTTAAGTAATGACGCATAGGTGACATTTTTTTTTGTAAAATTATTATAGGCACTAATTTTTTGGGTTGGTTTTTCTTCTTTCCTAGTGATATCAAGATATTTACTACAAGATATTTACTACATTTTCTGTAGTTGGCGGGATGTCCGGTCTGGCCACAGTTGACGCATTCGGGCAGAAAACCTTTTTCAATACGAATTGATCCATCTGGATTTTTTTCAATTCTTTCAAGTTGTTCATTTAGAGAGCTATCTTTGGGGGGAAGTGTGCATGACCCCGGGGCATGTTTGTCTTTACATTTGACACATCGATTAGTCATTGAGCAGTTGGAGGCTACATGTCCAAAACGCTGGCAATTACGACATTGAGTTATTGCAGTAGGCCTACATTTTTGGAAATAAACTCTTTGGCCCAAGAAGTAGCTAGCCTTAATCACTTCTATGGGGTCGATTCCATTACTTAATTGAAGGAGCCAAATTGGTTCTCTAACTCTTGTATTGTTTTTTAAAAATGGGGAGACTTTAGTTAATTCGATGTTAGGAAATATTTTTTTAAATTCAGTATTTATGTCTTGTTCATCATAAGATGAATGAAGAGATTTTAACAGAATGCTAATCGGTTTCTCATTTTTTGGGGTGAAGCTAAAGTGATTGATACTTTCCGCTTTTAGTAGTTCAATTGCTGTTTTAAAATGAGTTAAATTTTTGACGAGCAAATGTGTAGTCTTTTTGTTAATTTTTTTGAACAAAAATGTTCTTTCGTCAATGGCCAACTCAAGTATTGAGAAGTCTTTAAGGCTTAGGTTATATATAACTATTGGGGGAGGTTTGCGTGTTCTAGCAAGAATTGTATCTGAAGAGATAGTTAGGTAAGGTTGTTCACCCATAGTGTCATCAATGGGATTGGAAGAGACGCTGTGGTCGTCATCATCCGATTCCAGATATTTAAATTGATTGGAATTTTCAGGATTTCTTGTTTTAAAGAATTTATTAGGTTGAGAGACTTTAATAGATTTTGTTTTTTTTATATTATTATTATTTTTTGTTTTGTCAATCACAGGACTACTATCATAACTTGGTTTTGTATTTTCGAATTGAGTATTAATATCTATCAATTTACTTAAATTATTATATTTGTCTAACAAATTATTATATTGTAAAGTTATTGCGTTTAATTGTCTGCTATATGAGTAATTAAGTACCTTGTCAGTCATCTCATCAGTTTCGATGTTTTTGGCGTAACTGGGTTCTGAGTTGCTCGCAGCAATGCTTGAGGAGTTGATTTGTCCGTTGAAGTCTTCTGACCTAGGGACGGCGCTAGGATTTACAAACATGATGTGGTTTGATGGCCCAGGGACAGCACTGGGAGACACAGTTGAAGTTTTGATGTGATCATTGTTATTTAAAGGGTTGATTGGTTCACTCTCTTCTGACCTAGGGAAGGCACTAGGGTTTATTAACATGATGTGGTTTTCCGTTCCGGGGGGTTCCACTACAGGAATCTGTTGATAACACTTCACTAGATTTAATGGCAGCTAATGCTGATTTTAGTTTATTTTTATTGATTTTTTTTATTTTATTATTTCTTTCATTATCATTAGTGGGTTTGTTATTAAGTTTTATTATTTATTTTTTATTTTTTTGTGTTTGCTTTTTATCCTTAGTTGTATCTGTTAAGGTTTTTCTTTTTATTTTAGAGATCTTGCTGAGGACTGAGACATCACAGTTGCTACCAAACCCCGCTCTATCAGAAGAGTAGGGAGAGGAGCGGTAAGTCATATAGTCATCCGACAGCGCATTATCTCTGGCAGCGACAAGAGCCTGAACTAAATCCATATAACTAGATGGTTTTTATCGGGCTCATTTCTAATCTTGTATTTTGTTTTTTGACACTAAGTTTAATCTCTATAGCGCTTGCAAATTTGGCTAATTTTGGTGTTCTGGACAATTTTGCAATTTATAGGTTAAGTCTTTCCACTTCACTTATTTTGTGGTTTTTGCTGAGTTTTATTTTTTGTAGACTCCTCGCTTCATACGAGTAAAATTTTGCGTTAATTTCACTGGTTATGTGAGCACAATAAATTTTATTTATTATTATTGTCACAATTATTACAATATTACACTGTTTTGCACCAATGTGCAGTTTAGAAGTCAATGCGCAGTGAAAGTGCACCACCTGTAACTTCCCTTTCCACTTCACTTATTTTGTGGTTTATGCTGAATTTTATTTTTTTTAATAGACTCCTCGCTTAATACGAGTAAAATTTAGCGTTAATTTCACTGGTTATGTGAACACAATAAATTTTATTTATTATTATTGTCACAATTATTACAATATTACACTGTTTTGCACCAATGTGCAGTTTAAAAGTCAAGGCGCAGTGAAAGTGCACCACCTGTCACTTCCCTTTCCACTTTGCACTTCACTTTTTATTTATTTTGTTATAATATCAGTTACATCAAGATAAGGCACTTCTCTTACACTTCACTGTTTCACTGAATTTCACTTTTTATTAGGCACTTCACTGTTGCACTTTTTATTAGGCACTTCACTGTTTGGCACTTCACTTCTCTATGAGTTTTGTTGAGATGTGCGCTTCTATTTATGTAAATCTTGGACTTATTTCTCTGGCTCAGATTCTCATTTAACCGTGTGACTTTTGCTTTTCTTGTGTGTTGGCATCCCTATTTGTAGCGTTGTTATCCCAACTTGTATTCTGCCAACCCCCACTCTCTCGCCTTCTTTTTTCTCTACCACCCCTTTTTGAAATAATGTAAAAAATATAAAGACTTTTCAACTTCATGAATTTGGAGAAGATAGTTTTATTCTTACTTATACCGATTTTATAAAATTAAGAGAATTTCTTATTGAAAATTCGATGGATCCCGAAGACATATTTCCTTCTTCCTTTTTTCCTTTTTCTTGTTCCTGTGTGTCGTTCGCTCTACTTGACTAATGTTTTGTTTTTCGTTATGATTGTGAGTACCCGTCCCTCTTGGGTCATCTTTACCTTATAGTGGGCACTACTTTATATTGGCACATGTCTGTTATTCCGTCATTTTCGTTGCTGTTGTTTCCAATGTATGCAGCTATGTACTTGGCTGCTTTGGCTATGCTCCTGACCTTGTCTATTATCTGTATTTCCTCGTTGATTCTGTGTCCCATGGTGTTTTTGTGGTTGTACATTGCTCCATGTGTGCTGTTCATCTGTTTGTGTACCATTTCTTTTGTGTCCATTTTGCCCGTGTGGATTATGTATTTGAGGTTACAGTCCCTTCATTTAAATAGAATTATGTTGTTCCAATCTTGGGGGGCTGTTAGGTGTTTGCTTATGTCCTTGTTTTTGCATTCATGCGTTTTTATGCCTCTTTTTCTTTTTGCGTTGTATATGTTCCATGTGTTCCTTCCTGGGGGGTTATATGGTATCATTTTTACGTTTTGTACCCTGTTGTTGATTCTAGTAATGTGTCGATCTGTTGTGCTGTTGATGTATTGTGTCCTGATGAGTTTCTTGTTACCGTTTTGGTCCTTATTCTCTGGGATTTCTTCTGCTCTCTTCTTGTGGTTCTCGTGTTCCTGGTTTCGCCCGTTCCCTTCTTGGTTTTCCTCTATTTTCATCCCACATTTATCTCTTAGGTATCTTAAGATCTTCTGTCTTTTACCCTCTTCTAGGTCTGATTTTTGATGCCTTCTGTAAAGTACTTCTCTGTTATTTTTCTTGGGTATCCGTTGCCGTCTGCTTCTATTAGTGTATTGATGGTGTCCTCTATGTATTCTATTTCTGTTACTTTGACTGCGTAGCTCACGCTCTCTATTATTGTATTCTTCTTGTAGATGTTTGGCTGGTTCGACAGGTAGTTGATTAGCCTGTTCAATGCAATGGCTTTCTTATACCATCTTGTCTTGAATCCTTTGTTTGTTCTGCTTATCCTTATGTCTAGATAATTTATTTCCTTCATGTTGTTTTCCCTTTCTATTGTTAGTTACATTTTTAGTTCTTTCTCTAGCGTCTTTTGTACCGCCCTTATGTTCTGTTCCTTCACGTATGTTAGGAAGTCGTCCACATATATTTTAAGTAGTTTTGTTCCCATGCGTTGTAGTTTTTCATAGATCCTATTTGTGGCTAGGTCTATGTAGAGACTCGCGTATTTCTCTGATGTTTTCCCCCCATTCGGGTGTCTCTTGTCTCTTTGAATACTTCCTTGTCTATTTGGAAGTAGTTTGCTTGTTTTAGGTCGAAGTCGACGATGTTCAGTAAAATTTCTATGTTATATTCCCCATTTATTTTGGGCCCTATAGTGTCCTTTGTGCTACTCTTAAGTCGTGTCAGGTCAAGGTAATTGTACATGTCCTTGATATCCATTGTTACTAGGACATGGCCTTCCCTCCATTCTAGTGTTTTTATTTCCTTTAGTAGGTCTAGTTTGTCCTTGACATTCTGGTCTATCTCTAGGCATTTCAGATGTCGCATTCTGTCCAATGCTCTGTTTATGTATTTTCCTAGTTTGGTGTTAATTGCGCTGGTATTCGAGACAATAGGTCTGAGTTTTGGTATCTCCTTGTGTATTTTGATAACTGGATGTTTATTTTCCTTAGGTATAGTCCATTTTTACTCATAGCTTTCAGTTTGTTCTTAGATAGACTTTAGATTCATTTCTGTGTTTTTGGGATGTCTTCTCTGTTTATTCTTCTGCTATCATTTCCTTTAGTAGTTTCTCGTAGTATTCTTTTTGTATTGCTACCGTCACCTTGCCTTTATCTGCTTCTATAATCTTGATGTCCTTCCTTCTAGTAAGTATTTCCCTAATTTTTCCTACTGTTTCGTTGATCTTTATCTCAGTCTTCGTAAATTGTCTCTTCTTGATCTCTCCTACATATTTGTTTGTGTCCTTTGGGGTTTATATCCCGGTTAGGTGGTATAAACTTTGGTCCGTATGCTAATATTGCCTTTATGTTTGGTTCCATCTCATAATTTGTCAGGTTCTTGAATCCCCCTCCTACTTCCCTGAAAGTCATGTTTGTCCTGGGGATTCCTCTGGGTGCCATTGCTTGTGGTGTTTATCCTTTCCTGTTGTTTCTGTTTCCCTGTTGCAGGTAAAATATGTTTTTGTTATGTGTGTGTTACTGTGTGTTATGATGACTATGGTTTATTCTATTTCCATTACTTAGTAATACATTATTTTCCTAACTTTTGTTTATTTCCATTTATTATCCCGTTGGTGTGGGTCCCTGGGTCCATTTCTATTTATTCCTTCTTTTGATTATGGTTTTATCTTATGCTTAGTGCGTGCCCTTGTTTTTCTCTGTTATTTATTTTTTCCTGCGTTGCCGTATGTATGTGTTATGCTTGGGCTTATGGTTCTGGTGTTCTCTCTCTCTCTCTCTCTCTCTCTCTCTCTCTGTGTGTGTGTGTGTGTGTGTGTGTGTGTGTGTGTGTGTGTGTGTGTGTGTGTGTGTGTGTGTGTGTGTGTGTGTGTGTGTGTGTGTGTGTGTGTGTGTGTGTGTGTGTGTGTGTGTGTGTGTGTGTGTGTGTGTGTGTGTGTGTGTGTGTGTGTGTGTGTGTGTGTGTGTGTGTGTGTGTGTGTGTGTGTGTGTGTGTGTGTGTGTGTGTGTGTGTGTGTGTGTGTGTGTGTGTGTGTGTGTGTGTGTGTGTGTGTGTGTGTGTGTGTGTGTGTGCGCGTGCGTGTGTGTGTGTGTGTGTGTGTGTGTGTATGTGTGTGTGTGTGTGTGTGTGTGTGTGTGTGTGTGTGTGTGTGTGCGTGCGTGTGTGTGTTTTGCGCGCGCGTGTGTGTGTGTGTGTGTGTACCTTGTCTGTTTTTGTCTTTTTTGTGTTCCATGTTTGTATCATGCTCTATGTGTGTGCGTTTTTGTATTCCATGCTTGTTGTGTGTGTGTTCTTTTGTTTGTATTGTGTGCTCTTGTTCCTTGTTTGTGCCATGCTTGTTGTGTGTGTGTTTTTGTGTTCCATGCTTTTTGTGTGTGTGTTTTTGTGTCTGTGTTGTGTGTTTTTTGCTAATTTATATATTTGTTTTTTCTAATTTATGTAAGGCCCAGATTTTCTTATTAAGTCAGGATAGTGATGCATATAGTGGTGTTTTCGTAATAACTTTACATCAGGAAATTTCTCTCTTCTGAAGCGAATATATTGGTTTATTAATAATTCCAATTTAAAAATTTGATTGAATGATATAGCATATGATGAAACAATCTGACAAATTTCTAATAGATTTAAAATCGATTTCCAAATATCGTCATTGTAGTCAAAGTTCTTGCAATTAAGCATAATTAACGGAAATATTATTAGAAATGTATAATTTTGGTGAGCATGTCCCTGTAAACGTTTGGTTATTTTTGGTTATATCAGGAAATGAAGTGTTTAGTTTTAAGCGAGAATTAATGTAAAGAGCGCATTGGTTTAAAAAATCACCAGAAAAGTACCCTTTTCCAATAAAGTATCTTATAAATAGACATAAGTCAACCGGTATAACACCGTCGTAGAGATCATGTGCGATACAAGTTCGTTATAGACAGAATTTGGCTTGATTCCTCTGTAATTACATAGCTTTAACTAATTAAATTTTCCCACATCTTTTGCGTAACTATTATGACAACGATTTTGTATATTTATGCTTGAGGGACTTTTGAAGTCATTAGTTATATAACAGTATCTACAAAAGTATTCCGATGAACTAAAATTTTCTAAAAATCCACCTATTTGATGAGATCCCAAAATATCGCCACAAATTGCTATTACTGATCCTTGAATATTATAGCTGAGTGAAGAAATTCCTTCAGTCTGAAGAATTTTAAGATCAGCAATTAATTTTTCGAAAACTTTGTTGTAATCAAATGTTTTGACATAAGATTCTTTACATAGTAGGACTATTTGAAAATTATCTACTTTAAATCTATGTAGTTTGGGGTAAAAGATTTCTAGAATAAAATATACTGCTAGTATGTTATGTTTAGTTCTTGCCGAGCCCAATGGAATGAATCCATATATAGTATTACTTCTAATTTCTTGTCATTAAAAAACATATTATTTCGATAAGCTAGACCATCAGTGTAATCTACATATGTACATATCGTTTGGAATATGATTCTTTCTACTATATATACTTGTTTTGTTACAGTTTCATCTTTCATTAGTATTGATAAAGTTTGAAGCACAGGTACATAATAGTAATAATAACAGTTCTTGAATATATCAAACGGATGCACAGTTGTTGTGATATTAACGAAAAAAAACGCTTCTTTTATAAACTTTAATTTATTTTTTTCTTTATTGAAAAGAATTTACAACATTACACAGAGAACTTGATTTTATAACATTTTTGATTTTAAGAGAATTGATGAATTTAATAAAGAACTCGAGCGCGTTGCGCGGAAGACTTGGCTCCGTCGCGATTTTGTAACTATTGCCCAACTCGCATGAGCACTTTCCCAACCATCGCACTCAAATCGCACTTATCTGTGTGTGTCAGCAAAAAGATGAATTTTTTGATCGCAAGAAATTAAGTTGAATGTTTAAATGTATAACGCGCTATTCTTTTGGGTACTTACTTGAAATTTAAAAGGAAAAAATGTAAGAAATGTGCAAAGCGATATTCTCTTAGGTACTTGAAATTGAAAAGTAAAAATGTAAGAAATGCTGAAATGTGATTACATCGAGTATGCGATGAGTGATATGGGACGGCCGGCCGTGCCCGTGCGAGTTTGGACATGTTTGTACACGCAAGATTATCCAAGATTTTTTGTGTTGTACTTTACAACACAGTATTTTCACTGTTAATAAAAAATTTATTTCAGCTATAACTCGAATTTGTAAGCTCGTGACGTTCTACGTCGAACTTTGATAACACTTTTTCATTGATTTCTGTTACGATATTTTTATCTAGATTATACTTTACACAAATGTTTAGCGATGCATGAAGCCTTGCAGCTTCGTGATTCTCTACTAATTTCTTCTATAATCAAACCGATAATATTTTCTGGTATATTATGTTTTAATTGGAGTTATAATAACTGTCACAAGGAACACTATTATAAAACTGAGAAGATTCGATGACATTGGTGGTATTTGCAAACGGGTGCTTTTCGCTGCGAATTATATTTGAAAATATGCACATTAAACATTAAAACAATCGCGAAAAATACATTTTATAGAGTGTTTACTATTCTTTAAATGCTTTAATATATGACGTACTATTAAAATATCGTTATTACAAGACATTAGGCATTCATTTTCCTTACACTTGAATTGATCAAACATTTCTGGGCTGCTGTAGATACTCTCACCATGTTTTCTATTCTTATGTGATATGAATGTAGGATACTTTAAAAAAAAAACTTCGCAAAAATAACACATGAACTTTCCACATTTACAAGCCGATGAATTTCGAGATTTTTTCATAATCACATACATGTAGGAATTCTTAGACAAACGCGCTCTTCGTGATAAATTCAATTGATTTTATTTACTATGAACTAAACACTAACAATTTGATAAAACGAGTTAAATGGATACTATAATTATTGTGGCGGATGATTTGGGATCTGGTTTTCTCGTCTCACGATGGATGGTGTCCCGTCTTTTGATATATCCGCTCGCAGCTGATTCTCTACTGTCGTCTTCACTTCGCTCGCTGTCAGTTCAGTGGCTCGGTTAGGTTTACACTGTGTGGGTTGCGTTCAGTTCCTACAACTCGGCCCTCTTGATAAGTGTTCGCCTCGAACACGTGAATAGTCATGCCATCGGTCATCATCTAGATTCGTCTCAGTTATTACATCTCTTTTCTCGGTGATGTCTTCTCTGGGTAAAGGCCTTCTTCTGGGATATCATCTTCATCGGGATTCGTCGCAGTAACACATCTGGGATTCGTCATCTTCGGCATCGTATTGGATTTTATCGTCTTTGTTAGGATCAAACTTCGTAATGCGTCTAAAATCATCTTCTTCATCATATTGGTTTTTAACGTCTTTGTTAGGATCAAACTTCGTAACACGTCTAAAATCATCTTCGGCATCATATTGGTTTTTATCGTCTTCATCTGGGGTATCGTCTCCGTCAGGATGTTTTATTGGCGCGCCTCAGCAGCGCCATCTTCTTGGAAATCGCTGTGTACTTCTAAAACGTCTTCAACTTGGTCATCTTGATCTTCTTAAGACCTACTGTAGTTCTCCTCGTAGGTACTCCAGAGCTTCATGTTGTCGCAACTGACTGTGGTTTGCTTGGGTCCCTCGTGCTTACCAACTTTCTCCACGTCATACCTGTCATTTCTGCCAATTCTTGTTATCCTGTAAGGACCTAGAAATTTCGGAAATATTTTAAGGACATTACCGAATTGAGTGCGCTTCACTGCTACAAGATCTCCAATCTGGTACTTCACTGGCTTTCGCCTTTTCTTGTTAAAACTTTTGATGCTTTCTTCTTGGACTTCAAGTATTTTTGCCTTGGCTTGTTGACGCAGTTCTCGTCGTTCTTCATCAAATAAATCCAGGGTTTCTTCCTGTATGGCTTCTAAGATGCGGGCGTCTTCAGGGTTTCTCATCGTAGTTCCGAACATTACTTCGAAAGGTGATCTGCCAATACTTCTTTGAAATGTGGAGTTCAAATGACGTTGAACATTTCCTGCATACTTGAACCATTCCTCGGAGTTTTGTACTGAAAGTTTGCTCAGTACTGATATTATCACCCTGTTGATTCTGTCAACCTGCCCATTGCCTCTGGGCACTCCAGTAGTTACTAAAGTGTGATGAACCTTCTCCTGCTTGCAATATTCTTTGAAGTCGTTGGAAGTAAACGCTGTCCCTCTGTCCGAGATTATGTGCTTGGGACTACCAAAAATTCCCTTCTGAAACTCGAGTTTGTTAACTACTTCGTTTGTCGGTAAAAATATAACGGTAGTTCTTCTTCGTAGCCGTGAGAGGACCGAGGTGGTCGATGTGATAACATACTAGAGGATACTCTTCTTTTGGCAGTGGGTGCAACAAACCTTCTTGTTTGCCTGATTTCCTATCAGCGAGGATGCAACGAATGCAATTTCTTCTGCAGTTCTCAATCTTCGCCTTTATCTTTGGGATACTGTATTCCCTCGTGAGAAGTTCTTCCATTTTACGTTGAGCGAAATGGCCTTGGTCATGCACGCTTTTAATAATTTCTCTCTGCATATCACTGGGGACACATAGTAATTTAACTCCATCTCTTTCTTTGTACAAGATTCCTTTTTCTAACAAATAGTCTTCAGATTGACTAGCTTCCAAGAGCTTTGCGATTACTCTTAAGTTTTCATCTTTCATCTGAGCTGCTTTTATTCTATCTAGCAATTCATTAGTGACGGTCATAACAATAGGGCAGCGGCTTAGCGCATCTACGTGTCTCATTCGATGACCGGGGCGATGCTCTAAATCATAATCAAAGTCCTGGAGATAGATAGCCCACCTGGCTATTCGTGGAGGGAGATCATCCTTTTCCATGGTCATCTTAAACGCTGCGCAGTCCGTGACTATCTTAAATTTAATTCCCAGCAGGTAGACTCTCATCTTTTGTAGAGCCGACACAATAGCAAGAACTTCGAGCTCATAGCTCGTGTATTTCTCTTGAGCTGGTGTAGTTTTTCGACTATGGTATACTACTGGATGTAATTTGTTATCCTCGTAATTCCGTTGAAGCAATACAGAGCCAAAACCTATTTTAGAGGCATCTGTATGAAGTTCGGTTTCGGTATCGGGACTATAGATCTGTAAGGTAGGTCTCTGCGTTAATATTTCTTTAATTTTTTCAACAGCTTCTTTCTGTTGCTGGCCAAAATGAAACTTAGTTTCACGTCGGAGTAGATCTGTCAGTGGCTTCGCCGTTTGCGCATACTGGGGAATAAACTTCCGAAAATAGCCTGTTAGGCCCAAAAAACTTTGGAGTTTTTTCAAGTCTCTAGGCTCTGGAAACTTCTTCAGATATGACGGCCTAATATTGCCTGAAGATATCTCGTAACCGAGATATTCAATACGGTTACATAGAAATTGACATTTCTTCCATTTTATTCTTAAACCGTGTCTCGCGGCGACGTCCAGCGTTTCTGTCAAACGTCTCATAGCTTCCTCTTCATTATTAGCTAGCACTACGATGTCGTCCATGTATACTAGTACAAATTTATTTTGTACTAGTGGGCGGAAAACTGTGTCAACATATTTCTGGAATATCGTGGGTGATGTACATAGCCCGAACGGCATTCTGAGGAACTCGTACTGTCCTGTTGGAGTAACAAAACTCGTATACTTCCGGCATTCTTCCGCTATAGGCACATGAAAAAACCCGTTTTCCAAATCCAGTGTTGAAAATAGTTTAGCTCCGTACAGTGCACCTATCTGGTCCTCGATTAGTGGGATTGCAAATCTGCCCCTTATTTTTTGTTTATTTAACTTGCGGAAGTCAATGCATAGTCTTTTAGTGCCATCTTTTTTGTCGACTAGCACAACCGGACTCGAAAATGGAGAGTTACTGGGTTGTATTATGCCATTCTTTAACCATTGGCTAATCTGCTCTTCAAGAATCCTTTTCTCAAGGGGAGCCATTCGTCTTGGCTTTGAAGCAACTGGTGTTTCATCCTTCAATATTATCTTCATCTCGAAATCTGACGGTGTTCTCTGTTGAGGTTCATAGTCTTTAATAAGACCTGATATTGCGTCTTCGTACTTGGAATTTCCTATGCACGGGGCGTCCGTATCATCAAGGAAATTGCAGTGTGCCATATTTCCACAGTTCTTTGTAATTACCACCTGACCGTTTCTGAAGGAAATATCCGTGCAGTCGAGAATGTCGCGACCGACAATCATACCGATTTGTAGGTACTTCTCGGATAATACGTGAACGTCTGTCTTGAATAGCTGGCCATCTACTTCAATTTCGGCTTTTAATGCGCCCAAAGTTTCTGTTGTGGAACATGATAACCCTCTTAACGTTGTCTGTCCTCCCGTTAGCGTAGGTGATCCTATTTTTATATATTCATCTGCTCGCAACAATGTTAAATCACTGCCAGTGTCTATTAATGCTAATACTCTTTTCCCGTTTAACAATACATCTTTACTTGCTGAGTTATTAGTTGAATTTGTTGCAAAATTGCTTTGACTCTGTTTACGTGGACAATTGGGTGCCTTATGTCCAAATTCTGAACAGCTGAAACATGTTGGTCCTAGTGCTCGCTTTTTACAAGCATTTGACTTATGTCCCTTCAATCCGCAATTAAAACATATTTCACCTTTATCTCTGACTCGCAAAGGAGTCGATTCAATATGCTTCATCGGCTGATTTCTCTCCCTGAAACTACGATAAATATCTAGTTTAGATTTAAAATCGTTGTAGTTCGTTGCTCCATAGAGCAGGATTTTATTTTGCTGCACATCGTTGATACCGTCTATAGTATACTGTATGATAGATCCTTCATCTACGTGGCCCTTAGTACCGAGTTCTCTCATCTTTAAAAAATATTCGTATGCTCGTTCACCCCTGTACTGCTTTCTACTAGCCAGTCTTCGGTGTACGTCGGCGCTACTTATCCTTTCTGAAAACTCGTCTATTAGGAACTTTTTCAACTCTTACCACGAATTTAAATCAGATTGAGATCTCACCGCTAACTTCGCTGACCCAGTTAAAAGCCTTCGAGAATACAATAACTTTTCTAAAGGCGCCCAATTCAAAAGAGTAGCCACGATCTCTACGTCTTGAATCCAATTTTTTACGTCATAATCATCGCTTCCCGAAAACTCTGATAATGCATTAGATACATCCTGAAAAGACATCGTAGGTTGAACAGATCTATTTTGTCTTTCAGTGTCCCGCTCTGTGGTGTTTTCTATACCCGCTCTTTGTTCCCCTAATCTATGTTCCCTCTGTTCTAAAACACTTTCCCGTCGGACAAGAGACGCTTCCCTTTCCAACATCATGTCATGCATTTCTTTTGTCAGTGTAAACAATTCCCGAACATTAGGTTCTACTGGCGTACTCGTTGACGCTTTATCCATTTTTCTACCTTTGCCCATAATATGGAACAATATTTAATATGTGTACTTCAATTTAATTAGATCAATATAATAATTCAGTTTATTTAATATACAGTTATTTAATATTGGATATATATAATAAATATGGAAAATATATGTCATTAACTTATCTCTCAGGGTGTTGTTAATGCCAAGGATAAAATTACTTCATTTGCCTCTACTGTCACTAATTATATGCAGGGGCCGGATTCTGTAGCACGGAGAATTTGGGAGATGAGAATTTCGTTTTCTTAGAATACTTAATTCCCTAATTCTCCATTCCCAATTCACTAACTTGGTTGGAGAATTAGGGAAAACGAAAGAAATGTGAAAAAGTGTGAATCGCCTGGGACGATTAAGGGTATCACTTTTTATTGTAGAGGGTTAGACTTTTTTTCATATGTGAGGTACATCTGCCTATTACCTTCCACTGTCGAAATAAATTTAAATTTCTTTTTGTTGGGGTAGTTTTTGAGGGATGTACGAGGGTAGGCTTTCTCGAGTTTTTCCAGGATAACGAGAGAATGGAGAGAAGAAGGAGAATGTATGTGGTATCAAAAAAAATGGGAGCTCAGGGAATACAAGATAGGTTTAGGAAATGAGGCAGGGAGAGTGCGGGGTAGAAATGGGGGCTGATTAACGGAAATTAAAAAAAAATAAAGACAATATCAGGAGCTGTAATAATTCGCTGGGGTAAGCTCAGGATCTGTAAGCCCAGTACAAAAAAAAATAAGAATTCACTTTGGTAATTAGGTAACGGTAATTTACAGATTTGAGCGGCTTCGGCGGTAAATTTTGCTATCGCAATATTCACGGGCGCCTAACTCTATGTGGAAGTGCTGTAGAATATTGGATTTTTTTTTTGATAGATTAAGGGTTTAAAGTACAAAAATATAGGTGAGCAATTTTGGGGGCAGGGTGTTTTGGGGGTTGGCGGTTGTCATGTTTGGTACCAAATTAAAGAGGGATTAGAGGGTAATAGGGTGGTGTAGTTTGTATTTGATCATTTTAACGTGATAGCTGAATTTTGACCGCCGAAGAACGATTTTTTTACACTAGGGTCATATACACCCACTTCCTATATTTTGCATATATTTCTTCCGTTCTTTGTTTTACATCCATTAGTACTCCATTGTGAACATTTTTGTCATGGGAAGTAAATTTCCACAACTTACTAGTTTTTCACAATGATGAGTTGAAAATATGGCAATTTTTGTACCAAAAACGGCCATTTTATCACCTTAAAATCGACTGATACACTTCTTTTACAGTTATCCCCAAAGCCGTATATCGGATTCAAAAATTAATTACATATTTAATTAGGGGACAAAATATAGATGCGATTTCATGGTACACACAAGCTTTACCGTGTATAATTAAAAATTTTACAGCATCTCTTCTATACTGGACGACGACCAAATTGATCATTTTCGCGTGATTTCTATTTTTTAGCGGGTACCTTGAGACACAAAATCCATGTTCCTCTGTAAGTATTGCATGGATTTCCATAATTATTTTTTTTAAATATAGCCGGGATATGCAGTGAATACATTACTCAATTTGAAATTCCTAGATACCTAGCTACCTTCATAAAACGCAACAAAAGCAGAAAATACAATTTTTCCACTTACTTTTCCACAAGCAAGACACCGGAGAATTAACAAGTGGAAAGGAGAATTCGGGAATTCTCTACTTACTTTTCGTCTTACTTTTCCGCAAGCAAACACCGGAGAATTAACAAGTGGAATGGAGAATTTGGGAATTCCGTACTCACTTCTCAAATCCTCTCAGTTGAGAATTTTTCGTCTTACTTTTCCACAAGCAAACACCGGAGAACTTGAGAAGTGAAAGCAAGACGAAAAATTCGCGAATTCTGTACTCACTTCTCAAATCCTCTCAGTGGAGAATTTTTCGTCTTACTTTTCCACAAGCAAAACACCGGAGAATTAACAAGTGGAATGGAGAATTTGGGAATTCCGTACTCACTTCTCAAATCCTCTCAGTTGAGAATTTTTCGTCTTACTTTTCCACAAGCAAATACCGGAGAACTTGAGAAGTGAAAGTAAGACGAAAAATTCTCAACTGAGAGAGAATTTGAGAGGTGAGTACGAAATTCGCGAATTTCTCATCTCCCAAATTCCCTCCGTGCTACAGAATCCGGCCCCAGGTCGTACTTTGGAATTCTGGATATGCAGCATGGAGTTACTCAATAGTGTTGTTGTATCAACTCCTTTTCACACTTCAGCCTACAGTTTTCAGAAAATTATTTCATAAAATGTCGGAGTTATTTGCCGTAACTATTTAATGTACTTTAAGGCAATACTCAACCCTGCATCTGCTTTGAAAGATTAATTGGGCGCCTACGCATAGGCAATTAGAGTATACTTCCAGTTAGAGTTATTGACATCAAAGACCAAAGTCAATTCCCTTTATAGAAAAATTGCACTTTCGCTATATTTCACTCTATTGCTGTTCTGCTATTAAATTTACAAATTCTATATATAAAAAACTTTTGCATCACTGAATTCTGTGTATTTTATTATGTAGTTGTGCCCTCGTATGCTATCACTCGTTACTTCTTTTAGAAATCAGATTGGAATTCCTGTTTCACACTTACCTCGTTACCTCTCACGTTTATTGCATTACCAGGAATTCCAGAAAATTCCGGTTCTCATCTTTTGCCGTCGTTTTCCCACGTCGAAATATAAGTCGTAACTTTAATGGCTTCTTAAATGTTGTCTTTTCCTGTTAATTACTTCTATTAGGGAATTTGCTGAATCCCTCGCTGCGACACGATCCATCCCATCCGATCCTATCTGATCTGATCTCTATCCCGGTTGAGCCCCCAATTTTTTTAGGAATTCTTAGACAAACGCGCTATTCGTGATAAATTCAATTGATTTTATTTACTATGAACTAAGCACTACCAATTTGATAAAACGAGTTAAATGGATACTATAATTATTGTGGCGGATGATTTGGGATCTGGTTTTCTCGTCTCACGATGGATGGTGCCCCGTCTTTTGATATATCCACTCGCAGCTGATTCTCTACTGTCATCTTCACTTCGCTCGCCGTCAGTTCAGTGGCTCGGTTAGGTTTACACTGTGTGGGTTGCGTTCAGTTCCTACATACATATACATATGTTTTTCTTATATAGCGCATATTAAACACTTATACATTATGTCAAAGAAAAAATCAGGGAAAAGTATACCGCAATTTAGATTTTCCGTCGCCGCTTAGTATACCGCGTTGAGCACAACAATAAAACGCAGCTCAAATCTGAAAGATATTCCTTGGTAACACTTTCCTCACCTGAATATAGTCGAATAATATTATTTACCGAATTGTATAAATCGCCGCACTCTAAAATTCTTGTTTTCAAAACAAATTAACTCTTTGCTGAGTAGAAACAAAACAAGCATGTGTTGTGACTCAGGTGCCCAATGCACCGAATCACAACCATAAGCTCAATACATCAATATATTGTCCTATAAAATATATTGATGTATCACAGAAATGACCCTGAAAATCCAAAATTATTTCATTCATTCCAATTTAATTTAAATTGCACTAAAAAACATTCTCCCATATTATAATAAAATGCAATTAAGCATAAATTGCATTTTATTATCAGGCAAACATTCTATTCTCACGATATGCATACTTACCTACATACAGTGTCTTCTTCTTTTTCTTTTTCAAATATTCACTGTACATACGTACAGTACTTAATTCTTCCAATCTCTAAATCTATGTACATACATACATACAATTAAGTATTACGAATTATTCGCACCCTCTTAAAATTAATATTTCAAGACAGTCACACAACTGCATATCGGATGTCAGTTTTTCATTGTTACATTTGCGGTGGATTTAAACTCTTTTTGCATTCTCTTACGTACGTTTTTACAGAAAATAAATTTTCTACAAAAAGATTGAAATGACTTTGAAACAACTCATCTCGAAATAATTTCAAATGCGGGCCCAAATGATAGAGGCAACGAGTATTTCAGAAATAACGGTCATATAAAAATGGAAGCAACATATGCAGATGCAATATTTGCGCTGCAGGAACAGATTCCCAAATATAACGAATATTACAAATAATTCCAGAGACCATCAAAACAATATCTCTTTCAGAGACCAATAAAATTTTCTCATATCGAACTCGAGATCACGTATTCCAAAATCCGAAAGATCTTCACAAATTTATCATAAGTTGCGACGACACATACGTAAAGGCGACGACGGCGAACGAAAAGCGCTCCCTCTTTAGATTAATAAGGAGTAAATTATCTGCAGAAACGTGTGATGTAAATAGGTACAATAAAATTTCAGGCCGAATTAAAGTCGTTTTTGTCTCAAACGTTTGAAGTCAAACTCCCGAGATCTGCCTTGCATTCTCAGGTAACCAATTCGCGACAAAAAAGAGAGGAAAGTGGGAAAGACTTTCTCCAAAGAATGAATACAATTCTGTCTACATTAAATAAGGCAATACACTTTTATACAACGGATAAAGTGCTTCTGAAATCCTTAATAGAAGACAATGAGAATCAGGCTGTAAAAACGATTGAGGACGGATTATCCAATCCGCAATTACAGACACTAGCCAAAGTTCATTGCGAAAAATCTTTTTCAGCAATAAATTCCCATATCTTGGAACATGCATTACGTCTAGAACTCAAACAAGCGATCTCTATCTCAAGTAACAGATTAAATCAGATTCCAATTAGGCAAAGCCTTAATCAAAATCTGCAGTGTTATAAGTCTCACAGACAAGGGCATATAGCCTCAAATTGAACACAAACTCGGAGCCTTACTCCTAATTACAACACCATTCAAAGATTTAATTCTCAATTACAACGCCGTCCAAACTTCAGTAACTCTACATCCCCATCTCAAGTCCCAACATGTCGATACTGTCATCGGAAGGGACATACCATCGAGGAATGCGGAACAAGATCAGCGAACAATTCTCAGCTTAACAGTATCCAATATCCAACAAAGTAGACAGCCACATAATAGTAACTGGCAACAGCCAGCACTCCTGAACTCCACTGCCGAGATATATTAATGCAAATATCTCGGCTAGATCACCATCACCAAAGAAGAAAAACAATAGAATTTCATCGGCATCCAGCCAGGGAAACTGGACGCAGCGAGGATTCACCTTTGGCAACCCTTCGCACATACAAACAATGGCACAAATTCACAGGGATCCCGAAGCAATATCGACACAGGCAGCAATAAATTAAATCGTATGCCCGTCAAAATTAATAAAAGTTCTTTAATTCTTTCGTTTGCCTGTCGATATATGCTCTGCTCCACAGCTTACTTTCTTGAACGATACTGAAGCAGAAATAAGCCTAATTAAACTCCATCCATTAAAGCCATTAAATACATTTCCACTTAATGTTTCACAAGGGGTGAAGCCAAAAGAACATCTATCTCCATCGAATGCTTAAAAAAAAGGAAACCAAGAGGTAAGGTGACGCAAAATCTATCTCCATCAGTAGTTTCAAACAGAACGGAACTAACAAGTGATGACAATCTATCCGCATCAATAGCTTCACAAGAGAAGAAGCTAAAACGTAAAAACGTATCTCCATCAATAGCCGTACAAAAGGCTCAATCAAGTAAAATTCTATCTCCTTCATCAATAGACTCACAAAAAATGATATCTTAGAATAAATCAAAGGAAAAATCAAGGAATGTCAATATATGTTTACCCTCATCAAGCCCTATCGAGTCGGAATCATTAAATAACTCTTTCCAAATTCCACAAATGTTGGAATCATATCTCCTTCCTAATAAACATCCGAAAGACTCGAATAAATTAAATTAAATTAAAATTCCAGCTCGATCAGAATTCAACATTGAAATTCCAACTCCTTCTCTTCAAAATGAATCGGTCTGTTTCAAGACGGAAATAAGGCCAGGTTTATTTCTTGGAAACTCGATCGTCGAACCAGTCAATGGTATGGCAAAAGTCCTCATCCTCAACACAAACGAGGAGGATGCCGATCTGGGCCCTTACGAGGTGAATCCAGTATACTAAGATTTGGACGACTTTGTGGTCATCTCTAAAGACTCTGATAGAGATCCAAATAAGGGAAGAAAAGAAAACTGCAAAAAAATTTGGATAATTGTAATTTAGAAGAGTCGGAGAGTATTCGTGATATCTCTAAGGAATTCAATGTTCAATGATCTCTTCTTCATAGAAGGGGATTTCCTATCTTATACAGATGCGATAACACGCAGAATCCATCCAGAAACCATCCAAGACAAGCCGCCCATTTATACAAAACCTTATCGACTTCCTACAAATACAGGAGATGCTTGAGTCGGACATCATAAAACCCTCACATAGTCTCTTGGTTCCCAAAAAACCAGACCAAAATGGAAATAAAAGGTGGCGAGTTGTGGTAGATTTTCGTCGTACTAACGGCATTATTATTGGCGATGCGTACCCACTGCCTAATATCACCAGTCTGGCTAAGTCGAGCCAGTGGATTCCAATACGAATACAATCGTATGCCATTTGGTTTAAAAGGAGCCCCTACAACATTTCAACGAGCCAGGAATAATGTTTTATCTGGCCTACAAGACATCTATTGCTTCGTATACATGGACGATATTGTAGTCCATGGATACAATCTCAAATACCATAATAATAGACTCACAGCAGTATTTAGCCGACTCCGAGATTTCAACCTTAAGCTTCAACCAGATAAGTGCCATTTTCTTAGAAAGGAAATTATGTATTTAGGGCACATAATTACAGAAAATGGAATCAAACCAGACCCTGCAAAAATAAGGTCAGTTCAGTCCTATCCTAGACCCAAGATGGATGTCTAAACACTTATAACTACATACTTACATATCATTGGAATTTAAATTCTTAATTTGTAATCAGCATTGTAAAATATCACAGAAATGTATCACAGTTATGTATATTGCTCTCATTGTAAAAATTGCAGACAGATAGTGCAGAATAGCTAATCACAGTTCTTGCTAAAATTATTGATCATTTTTTGTTAGCTCGTTGTCGTAAAAATTTATCTCTCTATCGGATCAGTTTGGTATGTACACCTTTGTAAAGATAATTTATTTGTTTAAATAAAAAGAAATTTGAGTTGAAAAAGTTCATTTGTGGCTTAATTCTTTAATTAATTATTTTTTAATAAAGTGCAAAAACTCTTGTGCTATTTTCAATGGAAAAGGATATTAAAGCCTTTGTTTCGTCGGCTATTATCGCTGCTTCATCCCCAATTTTTCTAAAATTGCTAAACTTCTAATAAATCTTTTGAAGAAAGATATCCACTTCAAGTTCACGTAATCTGTGATGAGGCATTTTGCGAATTGCGAAATAAATTAATTTCAGCGCCAATTTTATCCCACTCCGATTTCGACAAAGAATTTTTTGTCACCTCCGATGCCAGTGACTACGCCATCGGAGCTTTACTTTCTCAAGTTGATGATCAAGGAGATCATCCACTCGCCTATTTGACTCGAGTTCTCAATGGTGCAGACACTCGCTACTCAACAATAGAAAAGGAGCTCTTAGCTATCATTTTCGCAGTTGAGCAATTCAGACCATGCATTTATGGTAGACAGTTTATAATTATAACTTACCGTAAACCCTTAGTATGGCTCATGAATCTGAAAGATCTCTCCTCAAGACTGATGAGATGGAGATACGTCTTGAGGAATGTGACTACAAGATAGTCCTTTAATCAGGTAAACTCAACACAAATGCAGACGCTCTCAGTAGAGCTATTCCAGATGGTAGCAAAAATTTTGCAGAACCTGCCACCTGCGTAACTGTGGTAACAAGGAATCAGAGAGCTCAGGCGGATTCGAATATTCCCAACAAGAGTATTATTACTGCAAGTTCCAGTGCCATCATCAACAAACAATTCCTCAGCTGTAATACCTGCAACTAACTACCCTCTTCTACTAACTAAAAATGCGAATCTAAAATTTTTCATCTTGCAGATGCAAGATGCTGAACTTGAAAGAGTGCTGGATTCGAAACTAAAATTTTCAGATAAATCTCCAATTTCAAAAACTGAACTAAACTTCTTCAGGAGAAAAGACTCTACAATAATTATTTCAAAAGTCAATCTACCTTTTCGATTCCCAAGAGAAAGATCGAGCATCGAAAAGATTTTATCTGAGATCTCCCAATTTTAGAGCCACAGAAGTTATTAATCATTAAAAACATTTTTACAAAGGTCCTCGCTAACAAGCAAATAAATATCAAACGCCATCAAGATTCAATCAAATATTTATCCGACATTCATGACATCGAACAAGTTTTGAGAGATTTTCATTTATTACCAACGGGAGGCCATCAAGGCGTTTCCCGTACAATTAAAAGAATCAAAAGGCCATTTTACTGGCCTGGCATGTCAGACGATATTATCAAGTAAACAAAGTATCGAGGAGCCCAAAAATTCCAATGAAAATCTCGACCGCTGCCAATTTCTCATTCCGGAAACAAATACATCCTTACATTCCAAGACGACTTTTCAAAATTCTCTGAAGCTATTCCCATAGTCGGCACCGAGCCTAAGACATTAGCGGAAGCATTCACGACAACAATAGTTTGTCGACTTGATATTCCAGAAAGTATCCTCCCAGATCAAGATTCTAAGCTCATAAGTGGCATGTTCGCCGTGGTATCTAAATTGCTGAAAATAAAACGGCTTAAAACTACTCCATATCACCCTCAAACGAATGGTTCACTGGAGAGAAGCCACAGAGCCTTAGAAGAATATCTTCAATCTTATATGTAGCAAAAGATCCACAAGACTGGGATACATGAATTCCTTATACCATGTTTGTCTAGAATACCACTGCTCATTCGAGTACTAATTATACTCTACACGAACTCCTATACGGATTCCCAGCCGAAATCCCAAATAATTTGACATCTGCACCAAACGTGTGCTATAATTACGATAATTATGCAAATACGGTCTACAACACAGCTTCAAAATGGCTAAAGACATTGCCTGGCCAATAAAGAGAAATCCAAACTTCAATACGATTAGAACTCCGTCCAAAAATCATTTAATACTGGTGATAAAATCTTACTAAAGAGCAGAGTGAGAGATAATAAGTTTTCACCACTATGGTCAGGCCCGTATGAGATCATGGAGTCAAATTTCCCTGAAAATTCAACTATACAAATTAATAATAAAAACAAAGGAGTCCATAACAATGACCTAAAATATCTTCATCATCTTCAAACATCATTCAGAGATATTAACACAGTGTCATCTTCCAGGTTTTCAAAATGATGCAAATAGGGTTCTTCTTACTCTGCATCCCTCTAATCCACAGCTCAAGGATAGAAGTAAATCAGCTAAATGCCAGTGCAGGCATTTATTTCGAGGAAATTGGCAGAGCCAATTTCTACACCAACGGGTGGAAGTTAGTGACATCTTACGACCTGGAAAATTTCAAGTCCGAATTCAAGAATATCCATGTCAGCTGTCAGAAACTGAGCAGACATTCAGCTATGGCCCAGACTTGTAACGGTAAGTTGTTACAAATTAACCTTATATTAGCGGGCATAAAATATAAAAATATATTGCTAACGACTCAAAATAGGAAGCACACAGACGTTTCAATGCAATAGGCTTAATCTCTAAAGCTCTCTACGGTACATTGGAAGAAGTTGATGCCAAATTGTATGATGAACAAATCCGTAACCTCACCCTAAACCAAAACTCCCTCCTATCACTTATGAAAAGCCAAACTGCAATAGTAGAAGCAAGACAAAAGCCGCAATTGCATTTTAATTCCTGTACATGCATAAAAAATTAATATCAGTACAGATAGTCACATCATTGATGGAAAATAGAACACTTGATAATAAGATATCAATTGAACTGGAATCAATCATTTCACTAGTCTTTTTAATGGCATTCAGATATCAGAATAACCAGACAGAATTAATAGACATCCTAACTGATTCAAGGCATGGGAAATTTCATCCTACACTCATATCATCCAGAAAAATTGAAGCACTTTTATTGAACATCAGGCAAGATTTTCCAAATTCAATGATGCTTCCCATAAATTCCAGATATAATATAATTACGCAAATATACAAATAAAATAATAATAACAAATAATAAAATAATTATAGAGCTCAGAATCCCGCTTCCTTTCAAGCAACCATACCAAATATTTAAAGCAATGTAATTACCTACACTCCTTAACGGATCATTCGTGTATATTGAACCATGAAAGGAATATATATTAATTGATTAGAATCGCGAACATTACATTGAATTAACAGTTCAAGACATCCGCAATTGCGCAACATTAAATCAGATGCATTTTTATTGCAAAATCTCATCCCTATCCTAAACACAAATACAAAAACAAACCAATGTGAAGTACCTAAATTTGATCAAAAAGGAACCAATTACAGCGAAATATGAAATCCAAACGTTAGAACAGAATTGTTACTGGATGCAATTATGGCAACAAAACTCTTGGCTTTTCTCCCTCAAAGAATCCCTCCATATATATATAATTTGTGAAGATTCTATTAGTTCACAAACCCTACAAGGAACTGAAACTATATATATTTACCCCGGCTGTTATGTTCGTAGCAAAGAATTCATCTTGCACGGGCATAAAAGTTTCGAAATTCAATTCAAACTTCATCCCAACAACTAACATATCCAATATAACATGGAATATGACGTTTTCCCCTATGGAAACAAATATAGGGACAAATCCCTTAAAAATTACGGACAACATGGATCTAGAGAAACTTCTAGAATCCATTCGTTTCCAAAAATATCAGGAACTAAATCCTTTTAATCCTATAAATTATCATCATGTACACCACTATGCACTGTCATACCTGACAATTGCATTAATCATCTCTATTATTGGTAGCTACTTGTACGTAAAATATAAATCTAAAATGCGTAAGGCTAAAATCATACCACCTGAACATGAACTAGAAGATGTGTCTACTACGACACCACAAAAGTTAACACTTAGAGTAAAACCTGTTCCCAACAAGAAAACTACCGAGAAATCCACTTCGTAAAGTACATTTTAAAATATATATACTAACATACATCCCATAGGCTCATGTTATGTTTTATTTACGAAAAGTAACCCCTTACAGCTTTCACTCCCCGGCACTGTCACCGATATTCCTTGGGTTATTTATCCGGAGGAAAACTCCCTTCCTTTTTTTTTTAACAACTTTTCTTAAACAACTTTTCTTAAAGAACGTTTCTTAAAACTTTCATTAGAAACAACTTCTCTTTAAACAACTTTTCTTAAAGAACTCTTCTTAAAACTTTTTTTTTTTGAACAACTTTTCCTTTTTTCATTTTTCAAAACGAGACCGCGCCACTTTTACGTTCAAAAATCAACTCAACTCTTGATCACATTCATCGTGATCAAGAGCCGTTGTTCAGGATCGAAAATGCTAAATTGCATTTTCTTATCTTGAGAAAATTTTACTTTTTCAATTCTGTACTTGTTCAAACATGTCCAGAATTATTCGCGTTGGACGATGGCTTCAAAAATGTAATCTTACACTTTTTAAAACATCAGCTACCGTTTGAAATCGCGACGCGCATATACATACAATGCTGCGCGCGTTTCTTATCGCGAAAGCTTTTTTCATAATATGTATGTACGTATGTACATACATATTGTATTTTTCGCGACAAATCGTACTGAAGGTACGATTCGCTTTTTGATTTCTTTTTTAATTAAATTGTTGAAATGACAAATTTTGCTGAAGGCAAAATTTGTAGTGGAAATTCTAAAGTAAAACGACTTGGGTTGTAAACTGAAACTTTTGTTTTTCCCAAGTCGTTTTATGAGAAAATTTTATGGTATGTGAGGAAAATTGCTGATGCAATTTTCTTCACCCATTTAAGAGAACGCTAACCATGTTTTAAGCATGATTAGCTTATGTTAAAATATATTGAATATTATTTTTATGTTTTGCCCTTTTTCAGGTTTATGTAAAAATATTATTTATTTTAGGTATATAACAATCCTTCCCCCTGAGAAAAAGAGAATTATTCTTTGAAGAGGAATAATTCTCAGGGGAAATTGATGTGGGTGCGTTTTTGGTGGCTGGGTCTTTGGCGGTTTTCGGTTGAATTTTTACATTTTTGTGTTTGTTACAAAATTAAGTTATTCTAGTCTTAGCTTGTATCGTATATATTTTACTTATTCTATTTTCTATTTTCTATGGTCCTTATGGATTTATCTTATTGTATGTAAAAATTAAAAAAAAATTTTTTGTTTTTAGCGATATTGATTATTCTATCCCAAGAAATTCATTGCCGGCCCCAATTTAAAAAAAAAAATTCTGTTTGATAATAAAAAGATGTCATTTCATTTGGATATTGCTTGTAATTTAATATCTCGTGCCGCTGATAAGCGAACGAACTTTCGGTTTGAGATATTGAAATGCATCTTGCCTCGGCTTGGAAAGAAATAAGAGAAAAGAGAAAAAAAATGTTTGGAATTTGTGTTTTTGTAGCTACATTCATAATGCACAAATTGCAACTTGTGGAGCATATTTTGTGTGCTTTAAAGGATGGAGAAAAAACTACCTTTGCTACTGGGGTTGCGTGGGATTCTCCGAGATAAGGGCACGACACATAGCATCTTAGCTAATTTTCGTTAACGTTAGCTGTTTTGCCCTTTATATGGGGCGATTTTTGCACTTCCGTTCATAGTTTGTTTCAAAATGGAATTTTGTGAAGTTGTGTCTCCGCGTGCTCCTTACACCAGCCCCGTACCCAATTGCATGAGGGTGCTGGCCATTTTCGTACAAAGTGTGGCCCCCCGGTGGCGTGGACTAATCCAGTTGTTGCTGCGGAGGGATGGTCGTCCAGACGGGGTGCTCCGCGGAGGCAGATGTATTTCATCGGGTGGAGCTGTGCTTGTGGCCCCACGGTGGGAGTTCATGGGTGGTCATGGGTGAGTTTTTTTTTTTTTTTGTTAATTAATTCTACTGATAATTTCCTAAATATTTTTTTCTAGGAGCGACTTTGGTGCTATCTGGGGAGGTAGGGTGGTGTGCCTGCCCTGGTTGTCGGATGCATCCCAACTACCTCGCGCATGACGTGACCGCCTGGGTCCATTCTTCAGAATCCGGATTGGAGTTACCTGGTGCAGCGCCGAGTTTTGCGTCTGAGGAGGACTGGGATCTTCCTGAAGAGGCTTCCGGTCATGTCCAGGAGGACTGAGGATCTTCCTGAATAGACTTCTGGTCCCGCCCAGGGTTAAGCCGAGGACGCTCCCTCGTCTCATGGTAACTTATTTTCACTTTCTATTCGAGCCCCTTTTCTAATTATATTTTTTCTTTATTTCAGAATTTTTTTGTTATTTTGGTTCGCGTACCACATTTAGTTTTCTCTTTCTATTAACTTTTAATCTATTTTAAAAAAAATTGTACGTTTAGTTTTATACAAATTTTAGTTTTACTTTTGTATTTCTTATAAAAAAAATAATAAAAAAAATTTCTTGGCTAAATGGTGAAAATTGTCTTTCATTTTTTGGAAAAAATTTTTTTTTTGTTTTTTCATTTATAGATTTTAGGTAACACAAAAATGGACTTGACAGATTTTGAGCTCGATCGTCAATTTCTCTCTGACGCTGGTTTTTGTTTAGGTTTGTGTGGCTCTAAGTGTTGATAAGCGGTTTTAAGCTTGACTGGCTGTTATTAATGCATCCGATACTCATACTATTGTCAGTTTAGTGCAATTATAGAATAGTGTCAACTTATAGTCCCTGATGAGGGTAGTTGCTATCCTATGGGAGTATTTGGGGTTACTGATAGTCGAAATCTTGTAACTCCGAAAGCTTAATTAGGCGGTTTATCAAAGTAGATTCTTGCATCTCTTTTTCTTTTTGGGCCGACCTTTCGTTGTTTTGTGGTCTTGAAGAAGAATGGTTTACGGTCTTGGTTTGACGGGAATATCCCTATAAATTGAATATATACAATTTCTACTGTATCTAATATCGTTAAAAAATTTTTTCTTATTTATTCTACTAATTTAAGTCACTATTTCCTATTTATGATCTTATTACTTTACCTCTCTATTTAGTATAATCTTAGATATTTATGTCTATATCTAAGTTAATTGTTATGTATTATTTAACGTTGCTAAATATCATTTACTTATTATTTTTGTTATTATTATTTTTGTGTAAATAATCTTCGGTTATGTGTTTATTTTTTAATTCTATTATCTTATGCCTTTCTTTCTTCTATTTATTACCTTATTTTTTTAGCTTATTTAATTTATTATTTCTACTTTGCTAAGTACTACTTATGTTTATTAATTTTGGTTTCTTAGGTACTACTAAATAATGTTTATTCTTATGTAATATTAATTTTACCTGGTCGCTTTATTTCTTATTTGCTATAAATTATTTCAAATTATCTTCTAATACCAGTGTAGTGGAAGGACAGTGGTTCCGCCAGTAATAAAAGGATGAGACGGGGTCAACCAACGAGTATAGATCTTTTTGATTATACTACTTGTATAGATCTCGCTCTGGGGAGACTTTGAGTACGTTTTAATTTTTCTTGTGGTGTTGCGTAAACCGGTTCCATAGGAACGTTTTCAGCTGTGGGCTGTTGTCTGCGTTTAGCAATCCATGCCATGAATGCTGGGACGATATATTTTGCTAATGCCACCAGAGATGCAATTAGCAACAAGAGTCCGGTCATTGATAGGGATGTAATTCAGAGTATATGAGGACTCTTGGCCTTTGGTCCAAAGTGAATTTTGTCCACTTTGGTACGGATTTCGTCTAGAGATTTTGTATCTAGGTGGATACGTTGGTTTGTATCATCTCCTAGGAGTAATGTTGGTTGTTTCTCTAGGTTTTTAGGAGCAGATATCTTGGACATATATTCTGCCAATACCTCTTGCGTTTCGTTTGTGCCTGGGAAGTAGGTTGGTTGAAAAATTTTTAGCGGATGTAGGTTTTCTGCTTCGTAATACAGAGTGTGAGGCCTTATTTGCAAGGAACATGGTTCGCTGACTGTCATGATTCCTTGTCCTGCGAGACGATGAGTGAGTACAAGTTATATGTACTTTAGTAGTTTCGGTTAAGGAGTACAGCCACGAATTTGGTCTATTGAGTTTAATTATTGCTTCTCTTGGGGAAATTTGAGGTCTGATGCTACACTGTGGGTGTTCGCTCAGTGGATTGAATAAAAGTTTAATAACACATTCATCTGTTTTTGTAGCCTTGGTGAGTGGTGTATTTAGCTTACCAACCCACGTATCCTCATCGATTCCCTTTGAAATTTTTTTGAAAGATCTCAGGTTTTCTGGCTTCAGCAGCAGAAATTCCTGGGTCTGGATTTGACTTGCCTCATGGGAAAATTCGATATCAGGTATTAATGAGTGGTTTGAATCTACCCGTATGGGAAAACATCTACTCTGTTGGATTTTCATCTTGGGAATATTAAATATGGGAAGTTTGATTCGGATAACTAATTTTTCCTGTAACAAATGTGTTTTAACATCTGCTGTTTGATACAGAACTGATAAACAGTCCTGTAGATTGGGACAAGTGGAGTGAGATTTGTGATAAATCTCTAGCAAATGGTTTGGGGAAATTAAAAGGGGATGAATTTGATTATTTCTACTGGACACTATTATGTCCAGTAGAGCTTGTTGTCTAAATTCCAACGCTATCATTTGTAGTGTCAGACTAGAAACGATCTCTTGTCTTATTTGATGGACTATCAAATCGTCCGTTGTGTTCTGCAGATGGTTAATCTGATTGGTTATCTGATGTTGTCGTTCAGACAGTGAGGATAAGGGTTTTTGAATTTATTCGAACGTGGTTTTTATTACGCTGATCTGTTGCTTTTCCAGATCAGCTAAAGTTTGAGTATTTACCTCTAATTCGCTTAGTCGGCTGTACACCTCTTGTTCGTTTCCGCTATCCATAGTGCCAAGGAGGTAGTGCATCGCATTACCTATCCCATCAAAGGTGGATCGGGGCTTGCGTGATTTAGGCACTGCCTCTTTAATGACATTGGTGCGTCTCTTGATGCTTTCCATCAGGGCATGTACATGTTTGGTTTGTAGGGTACATAGATTTTGATCAAAAGATTTGTTGCCACCGCCAGTTTTGTCTGATTTTCCAACTCGCCCAGATCTAACTCAGTGATGCCGCTCCAAATGTCGTGGTAAACTGATAGGCTTCCAAGATCCTCAAATAGTACTCCCGTATTATTTAGGGGCGTTATAGAGTAAGTTTCCTCCGCTAGGGCTCCTATTGTGATCACGAACAGTCCGTAGAAAATTATTGACCGCATTGTTATCTAGGAGAGGATAGGATAGGATATTAAAATGGGGTTTTTGTTGACTTGGTAGCTTACATTCTATTATATATGTATCTTAGAATTACTTAGATTATATTGACACCATGTTATTCGTAGAAAGGTTTTAGACGATTGTTGTGTACCGTCACCTCTCGTTTACGAATTTTAATTCTTGTGTTAACTGAGCTGGGGATGCCGGTTACCGTATAGGGTCCTACCCAAATCTAGGAGAGCTTATGTTTACGACTTTCGGTCTTGAGTAGAACTTTGTCTCCTCTGTGAAATGTCAGGGGACGTACAGTTTTGTCGTAGTAATTTTTCGAGCGTTGTTTACTCATCAGAAGGTTTTTCCGTGCCATGGCGTAAGACTTTTGAAGCTTATACCTGAGAATATGGTAGTAGCTCTCGTGGTTATACACGGGTTCGGGGTCTCGCCTTAAGTTGGACGGAACGTCCGCTGTAAAGCCGTAGAGGCAGTCCATGGGAGTTAATTTTGTCCCTTCGTGTACACTGTTGTTGTACACGAAAGCAGCGGTTCGCAGATAACTATCCCATGACCTGGGATTTTCGTCCACTATAGTTCGTAGATATTCAATCAACGGTCTATGTGCACGTTCGAGTGCTCCATTTGATTGGGGATGATAAGCTGAGGTTTGCAGCTTATTTATCCTGAGTAGTTTGCATACCTTTTTGAATAGGTCACTCAGGAAATTACTTCCCTGATCGGTGACTATTCTTTTGGGAATGCGGTAGCGCGTGACGATTTCGTCGAAGAAAACTTGCGCTACCCTTATAGCTTCCCCATTTGGTATGGCATACCAATCTACGAACTTCGTGAGGTTATCCTGAAACGTTAGTATGTATTTGTTTCCAGATTCAGTTTCCTCTAGTGGGCCGACTATATCTAGATAGATTTTGTCGAATGGTTGTTCCGCTATGTCTGTAATCACCATCGGCATTTTATACTGTGGTGAGGCCTTCATGGTTTGACATTTGGCACACCGCTTAATGTGCTTTTTGATGTCACTAAGCATGTGCCTCCACCAGTACTTTCTTCGAATCCGTTTATAGGTTTTTATCACTCCCTGATGGCCGCCAAAGAGAGAATCATGATAATCTTTTAAGATTAATTGAATCTCCTCTGGGCTTGTGATTACTTCAGGGGGACGAGTTTCGTCTATAATTGGTGGATTGGTACTAGGTGGACTGTCACGGTCTGCGGTCTCTTCTGGATGATGAGTTTGTTCTTTTTGTTTGGACTGGCTGTCTTGATTTGTTCCACTTTCCTGAATGTTTCGTGTCTGGGCTCTGGTTACTGCATTGCATTGCAGACACTCCTTTTGGTCCGATGAGTGTTTTTCCTCCTCTATATCCGAGTCCATTCGGTGGTGGACTATAGCTTTTACCGTGAAGGTTGCAGTTTCCTTGTCTTTGTTATTATCCTGTGGAATGCGGCTTAAAGCGTTGGCATTCGTGTTGTACTTTCCGGGCTTATATTCAATTTTATAATTGAACTCGGAAAGTTTATGGTGAAATCTCACCAGACGGGATGTGGGGTCCTTAACATTGAAGACTCCCTTGAGTGGTTTGTGATCTGTATAGACCGTGAACTCTCGGCCTTGCAAATAACACCTGAAATTTTTAGTCGCCCAAACTATAGCCAGTAACTCTTTCTCAATAGTGGAATAGTTACGTTCGGCTTTGTTCAGGGTACGGCTGGCGTAGGCAATGGGCTGGTCACTTCCTACCTCTCCTTGAGAGAGAACTGCTCCAAGAGCTTCGCTGCTGGTGTCTGTGGTAAGGTTAAAGGGGTTTGAAAATCGGGATATATTAAGAGTGGAGGGAAAATTAAAGCGTTCTTAATGCTTTGAAATGCCTCTTGGCATTTCTCAGTCCACTTAAACTTTACATCCTTTCGGAGTAAGTTTGTTAGAGGACGTACTGGTTTTGAAAAATCGGGTAGGAATTTTCTGTAGTAATTCGCAAGGCCCAAAAATGATTGCACTTGCCTTACTGTCTTAGGAGTGGGGAAAGTTTGGACGCATGCCGTTTTGCTAGGGTCAGGTAGTGCTCCTTGGTTAGAACATTTGTGTGCTAAACACACTACCCCGCGCCTGAGAAATTGACATTTCTCAGGTTGAAGTTTCAGGTTATTTTCTCTTAACCTGTCAAAGACTTTGCGAAGCTTTTTGTTGTGGTCTGCCAGACCTTTTCCATAGATGACGATGTCATCTAAGTAGACGAAACATTCTAGGCCTTGTAGGCCAGTTAATATGAAATTCATTAAACGCTGAAATGTGGCCGGGGCTCCTTTGAGCCCGAACGGCATGCGTTTGAATTCATAATGCCCGTAGTTGGTACTAAAAGCCGTTTTTGCTCGATCTTTCGGATCGACGAGTACCTGATGATAGCCGAGGTCTGGGGTGGTGAAGTATCTTGAATGGCCCAGTTGATCGAGGATATCCTCAATCCGAGGTAGCGGGAAGGCGTCGCCAATCGTTTTTTCGTTCAACTTACGGAAATCAACGACGACGCGCCACCTTTTCTCACCATCTGGTCCCGCTTTTTTGGGGACGACTAGCAGTGGCGAGTTCCCTGGGCTTTTGCTGGGCTGGACAATGTCGTTGTCCAGCATTTATCTGAGTTGCTCATTTATGACATTTCGCTGTGTCTCTGGTAACCGGAACATCTTTTGGTTAATAGGTGCTTGGTCTTGCACCAGAGGGATGTCGTGGGTGATGGCATTGGTATGTGTAAGCCTGTCACCTTTTAAAAAGAATATGTCATCATATTCGTAACAGAGATTTGTTATTGAGGCTTTTTCCTCAGAATTTAAAGTTTCATCCAGACTGAGTTCTTGCTCTAATCTGGTGAGGCGGGGCTGAATACTGGTGTCTTCTTGTTAGACATCGTTTGGGAACAAGTGCCTTATGTGTTGTAGGGTGGCCGTCTGATCTAGACTTATTTAATGATTTTATATTATTTATTTTACCTCTTAACCTATTTGTTTTATACATAAGAGGCGCTGGGCCAGGTGGATCTGCGGGAGTTGCTAACGGCAGACCTTTTGTATGCTGGCCAGCGCCTGACGTTGGGGTTTTCATGAGGGACCCGCAAGCATCTTGGAGCAATTTCCTATTGCTGCTTAGTTGACTGGGGCTCTTATGCCCCATTTTCTTAACCTTAGGTTTACATATAACATGATGCTTACAATCGCCGTCATTTCGACTCATGGGATTCAAAGGATGGGCTGTTGCAATATTTTTGTCTGGCTCTCGATTGATGGAGACGACAGTTAGTCTTTAATGGGAACCAGATTTAGGTTCACGCTGTTTAGAACTACTTGTGAACTGCGTGTGTTGAGGATTCCTATAGGGACTGCCTTTAACCCAGCTGAGAGTAAGCTGTTTGATAAGAAGACTCCGTCGTCTATTTCTTTCGACAGACTGAGCATTTCTTCCTGCAACTGCAACGGAACTTTGACTACGCTCTGAGACCTTGCTGGTACGCACACAGGGTCATTTAAGTTCACGTGATGCTGTCCAGTCTTACAGGCCGGATCTTCGGTAATCAGGTCACCCTTATCGCGTTCTTGTAAGTCACAGCCGACTTCTTCTGACTGAGAAGCTTTGAGAACACTTCGGGTAGAAGGTGTATCCCCGTCGGATTTAATATCTTCTACCAGTGTCTCTTTGTTGACTGTGTTTTGTGAACACGAGTTGTCTGATGCGGTTTCTAATGGAACAGCAAACTCTACTGGATTGGTTTCCGTGCGAGGAAATCGCAGAACTTTGTTGGGTCCCGCAACATTACAGTTTTTGGCTAGGAAATCATTTCCTAGGAAGCCGTCGTCAGAAATACCTGGGATGTTTTTTACCACCTGAAAGTTGCAAGGTAAGTTCTTTTTTAGCATGAAGTTTCCTTGGCAACTTCCTAAGCTTTTTCCGGTGCCAAATGGGCTTTGAAGCGTTAGTTTTTTGTTGGGGTTTATTAGCTCGCGAGATTTGAGAGCTTTTTTCTTAATTATGCTGATCTCAGCGCCGGTGTCCACTATTAACTGGGCCTGACCATTTAGACCTATGTCTAGAGGAAGTCTGGCGGTGGGCACACTGAAGTCGGGCGGCTGAGAAGACCCTTGTTTATTGCTGGTAGGGTTTATAGTCGAGCCGGGGAGTTTTGAGTCGACTGTTTGTCGTTTCCCTGTTTTTTATCCTCCAATTTTTGCTTTTGTCGACATTCGTCGATCTTGTGTCCGCGGCGCCCACAAAAATCACATTTTTATCTTATGCTAAAGACTCTGGGGCCTTTTATATTGCTCGGGTCTGACTGTGGTGGTTTGTTAAGCGATCCTCGTGTGAAACGAGTTGCAGACTGTGCTTGGCTATTTCGACAGCCGCGAATGTCATGACCGTAACTTCTGCAGTTAGCGCAGAAGGGTTTGTTCTTGCGATTTAGACACTCCGTGTAGGTGTGTCCCCGCTTCTGGCAGAAGCTACAGGTAATGTTTTGTACCAGATTTTGTGTATCCGGTTGTCTAGAATCCCTTCGTGGAAATGGCGGGCGTAGCGGTTGGGCATGTACGTATGGGGGATTATTAAACTGTCTGGGCTCTTGTGCTCGTGGTGATGCATACATGGGTGGTTGTGGTGCTTGATTGTAGGGAGTTCGGCTAAGAGCTCGAACTCGAAGACTAGGGTCTATTGGTGCCATTGGATATGGCTGTTGCGTTAATGGTGTTTGGACGAAAACTGTGCCTGCTTGTAGCTTTTCCATATCTAAAGCCTTTTGTATCAGCTGCTCTAGATCATTTTCTACCAGAGTAAGGGGGTACTGGCATAGGTGGGGATTGTTCACTCCACTTTTGAGGGCATTCTTGGCGAAGTCCGCCAACTGTGTCTTCACAGCTGGGGCTGCCGTTGCGCCGTACTTCAGTACCGCTGCCTCGTTGCAAAGCATCAGCAACTGCTTCACTCTTGTTGTGAAGGCAGTGAGAGTTTCCAACGGGTTTTGCCTCATTGTGATCAATTTGTTGACCAACTCTTGGTACGGTTCTCGTGGTAAATAGGTTCTGTTCAGACGTTCCTCCACCTTACTAAAAGTAGTTGGAACGTCCGAAGCAAACAGCTGATAAGCATTGCCACGAAGTCTTGTGGGCAAGATATGTAGGAAGGCTGGTTTTTCTTCCTCACTTAAACAGTGTAGGGCCTGTTTGCAACAGCCAATAAATATTTGTAGCTTACGACCTAACTGTGGGGTATTTTCACCCGAAAATAGAGGAACTAGTTGTGCCGTGAGCTTGGCCACCTTTGCATAATCTACCATTGTGATTATCTTTTTATTGATAGGCGTGTACGGTAGTCTGCTTGCGCCTTGTCGAGTTTCAGGGCTGGTTTCTGGACTAGAATCCGTGAAGGATACTTCTAGCCAGCACTAAGGAGATTTTCGGCGGTTGTTTGGTCAGATGCGTCACCATTAGTATCACTGTCACTTTCAGCACTTACAACTACACTGGCTGAGCCCTTATCTAAACATAGTGAACGTGAAAGCCCGGCGAATTCGATAAGCTCCTGTTTGAATCGCTCCGTATATTTTTTAAATTTTTCGATCTTTGTCAGCCTCTGTACTCTGCCTTGACTTAATCTGTGGTCAAGAGTGTCGCAGTGCGTGACAGTGAGCTTTTTCGGATTCGCGTGCCTTCTCTAATAACTTATCTAAAAACTTATCTAGACTTACTTTATTTACAACTGTGGGCCCAGTTAAAATGATACCGCTTCGAAGGCGAACTCCTGTTGTTTCTTGCTGTTGGGGTAAAGCTGAGTTGTGCTGGCTACTTGATTGTGTCGGGTTGTCTTCTGGGACGTTTTCTGTACCTTCACGGAGGTGATGAAGATTTTCACCTCGGCATTTCTCCGCGTCGGATGAAGGTATGGAGTCTAATCTTGTGCCTGTCTCAGGTGCCGGTGTCAAGTTTCCTTCTGACATATGCGTCCCGCGTTGTCCAAAAGGGGGGCTTCCAGCCTTCTTAAAGTATTCCCTTCTGGAATGTTTCTTGCTACTAGGGGGGGCTCCTGCCGTCTTAATTCCCTTGGCTGAGATTGAAAGGGGGGCTTTTGCCGACTTCGAGATCCCTTTCAATCCTGGAACGAATTTTTTCCTTTGTATCTTCTGTTTCCTGCCGGGGGGCCCTAGGCCGACTTATTTCCCCTGGATATGTTTGAAAGGGGGGCTTAAAGCCTTCTTCGAAATCCCCTTCAACCCAGGAACGGTGATAGCTTCCTTCTGGAGTTGGTTTTGATTGGGCCTGTCGTCGTTATCCTCCTTCTCGCTGCTGGAAAAGAGCTTCTGGTGTTCGGTGATGAATTCCAATTTGGAGGTCCAAGTCTCTTAATGCTGTCTTTTCACTCACTGGGATGAACGCTTGCTCGCCTGGAGCAGAGGCGCCTACAGATGATATCTACCCCGAGCGTTGGGGGTGACGTGGCCTTATAGCTTGGCTAGTATCACAGGCTCCCCATAGATTCTTGCAGGATCAAGGCTTTTCAAGCGATTACGATCTTTTAACTTTGACCAAGCCAATTTGTTATGTTTTATTTACGAAAAGGGGTTACTTACAGCTTTCACTCCCCGGCACTGTCACCGATATTCCTTGGGTTATTTATCCGGAGGAAAACTCCCTTCCTTTTTTTTTAACAACTTTTCTTAAACAACTTTTCTTAAAGAACGTTTCTTAAAACTTTCATTAGAAACAACTTCTCTTTAAACAACTTTTCTTAAAGAACTCTTCTTAAAACTTTTTTTTTTGAACAACTTTTCCTTTTTTCATTTTTCAAAACGAGACCGCGCCACTTTTACGTTCAAAAATCAACTCAACTCTTGATCACATTCATCGTGATCAAGAGCCGTTGTTCAGGATCGAAAATGCTAAATTGCATTTTCTTATCTTGAGAAAATTTTACTTTTTCAATTCTGGACTTGTTCAAACATGTCCAGAATTATTCGCGTTGAACGATGGCTTCAAAAATGTAATCTTACACTTTTTAAAACATCAGCCACCGTTTGAAATCGCGACGCGCATATACATACAATGCATTTGTGCTGCGCGCGTTTCTTATCGCGAAAGCTTTTTTCGTAATATGTATGTACGTATATACATTGTACATACATATTGTATTTTTCGCGACAAATCGTACTGAAGGTACGATTTGCTTTTTGACTTCTTTTTTAATTAAATTGTTGAAATGACAAATTTTGCTGAATGCAAAATTTGTCGTGGAAATTTTTAAGTAAAACGACTTGGGTTGTAAACTGAAACTTTTGTTTTTCCCAAGTAGTTTTATGAGAAAAAATTATGGTATGTGAGGAGATTGCTGATGCAATTTTCTTCACCTATTTAAGAGATAAGCTAACAATGTTTTAAGCATGATTAGCTTATGTTAAAATTTATTGAATATTATTTTTATGTTTTGCCCTTTTTCAGGTTTATGTAAAAATATTATTTATTTTAGGTATATAACACTCATATAGCATAAAGGCAATAAATAAATCAAATTTTTTTTCTTATATACGAAATTATACCTGAAATAAATAATAATGTTGACAACCAAATCAAGTAATGACACGAAGGAGCACACTAAGCAAAACAAACGGACATTGCAACTTCCGTTTCTCAATCCCTATCATGCACAATAATATGCTTACTCATCAAAAATTATATGAACAATTTAAGGAAAAATGTAATCTTTAAAGTACACTACTAACTACATATATGTACACAGGTGATAATCTATGAGTGGAATGAAAAAAAATAATAAACCCAATACAAAAAAAAAGCGAAAAAAAAAATTAATAACAACACACTAAAAGCAAAAATTTTCTTTATTATTAAAAAAAACCAAACAGGGCAAATTAAGTTGGTTATGTTTTCATATAAAAATATTGTTGCGAAACCAGCCACATACCCCCCCCCCCCCCCCCATGACTCAGTCATAAAACATTATCAGTTTTTCACAAAATATTTTCTTCTCGTTCTTACTTCAAATAGGGACATATTACTATCCCACTGCCTTCAGTTTTAAGTACAAATTGCAATACATGTAAATGTTGATAGGTAAATATGTCTCTCTGAAAATATTGATTTCCAAATGTAGTACGTAATGATTCTAGGTATTGTCATTAAAAACGCTGCAAATGCACAACTATATAAGGGCAATATTATCAAATAAAGTTTCAATTCTAATTTTGAAATTAAAGTGAATAGATAGGAAAATGTTTTGCGAATGTTGTTTGTGTAAAATGAATAAAAATTCTATAAATTATCGAAATGTTACCATTTCTTTATGTAAGCGCGCAGAGGAACAAAATATTAAATTGTTAGTAAATAAAAAAATTTGCGGAAGTTGTTACATGAAGGTATACAGGAAGAATGTCCTGAATTTCAATGACGCATGTGGTGTTCCTGGTCCGTCGGGGATTAAAAGAAATACTGTCCATATTTCCAGCCAAGGTATATTATATCTCTTTTATTATAGTAGTTTCAAAAATTGTAAAGGAAATGTTATTTTTAATTCATAGCTTCTTCTACATCTACGAGCTCAATAGTATCAGTACCAAGCGAGAAAGATCTCGAATGTGTGATTCCTGATATCGCCAGTGTAAATAATACTTAGAGGTTTCTCAACAGCTCACCCATAAAGCCAAAACGGTTTAAGAGTAATACTTATAAAAAAAGGAAGGCTCTCGAATTATCTGCAAAACTCTCGGAACATGTGTTTAATTTGCCAGATCCTGCTTCTGAAGAAGAGAATGAAATAGATAATTCTAGGGAAATGATTGAGCAATTTAAGGAGAAATTTGAAAAAGCTGAAACATTTACGGAAAAGTATCTCATACTGACAACCCTGCCAAAAAGCTGGTCAGCTCGCAAAATACAAAGAGAATTCAACGTGTCCTTTAATCTTGCGAATCGGGCAAAAAAGTTACAAAAGAGAAAGGTATTTTATCAACACCAGATGTGAAATTGGGAAGCAGCACCATCGATAATGAGACAATACGTCTTGTACAGGAATTTTATGAAGATGATGACATCAGCCGTGTATGCGCCGGGAAAAGAGATTTTGTTCTTTTATCAAAGGATGGAGTAAAGATGACAAAGCAGCGTAGAATGGTTTTATGCAATTTGAAAGAAGCATACCAGATGTTCAAAGAAAAATATCCCGCAACAAAAATTGGATTTTCCACATTTGCGACACATCGTCCAGGAAACTGTGTTCTGGCGCAATCAGCAGGAACTCATTCCATATGCGTTTGCATTTACCATCAGAATATTAAGCTCATGTTTGATGTTCTTAAAAGAAGTAAACTGCTTCCTGATTCTACAACCACCTACCACGACCTTATCTTCCAAGTAATTTGCGACAACTAGAACTATCAGTGTTTACTGCAACAATGTGTAAAATGTCCAGGCACAAAGTATCTAATCGCGATACTTTTGGAACTTCTGGATAAGGATATTGAGATGATCACATTTAAACAATGGCAACAAGTGGACCGGTGCACTATTGAGACGATACAAATGGAGACCCAGCAATTCATTGATGTCTTTTGCGAAAAACTTTGCAAATTAGTTCCACATCATTTTATTGCTAAAGAACAAGCAAAATATTTAAAGCATTGCAAGGTTAACTTAAAGAGAAACGAATGCATCATGATCTGCGATTTTTCCGAAAATTATTCTTTCGTGGTTCAGGATGCTGTTCAAGGATTTCACTGGGCAAATGCGCAATGTACCATACACCCATTCGCGATTTACTATTTAAATGATACCAACGCACAGCAATTTACCAGCTTAGTAGTAATAGCGGAATCATTAAAACATAACCATGTCGCAGTTCGTTTGTTTTTGGAAAAAAGTTTTAAGTTCATAAAGGACAAGTTACCTTTTGTTAAAAAAATTATCCATTTTTCGGATGGGTCTGGAGGCCAATACAAAAATAGGATGACCTGGTACAATATATGTCATATGAAAAAAGAGTTCAATCTTGAGGCAGAATGGCACTTTTTTGCAACCTGCCATGGGAAAGGACCTTGCGATGCTTTAGGAGGAGTTTTATAAAAAAATCAAGCAAAGCTAGCTTGCAAAATAGTGAAATTCGAACATCGACACATTTGTACGATCGGGCTGTTTCACAAAAAGATTCAAAGGTAAATTATGTTCACGTTTCAACAAAAGAATACACCGATATTGAAACAAAAATCAAAAATAGATATAATCGTGTCAAGGCAATAGCAGGTACTCAAAAGTACCACAGTTTTATACCTGTAAATGACAGTAGTGTTAGTGTCAGAGAATACTCGTTTTGTAGTAAAAGTAAAATTATAAAATTTATGAAATAATAACACAGAACTATTGTTATAATATTTTTAAACACATGTTTCTCATTGAATATTAAAAAAAAATCATTTTTGTGGAGTAAATTCTAAAATTTTCATTGGGAATTTTGCAGAGACGCTCATACAAAAAATTGTATCTCCTAAACTAAGAGCTGAACATCCGCAAATTTTTGATATGATCTGTATTAATATTGGGGCATTTAAAAAAAATATTTTTTAGGGGGGGCTTTCTCTTCCGGAGGGGGTCAAAAATAAAAAAATAATAAAAATTATGTTTTTTTTTCAATATTTTTTATTTTTTTTATCTTTTTTGAATATCTTTGCAAAGCTCAATTTAATACCTTTAATTTGACATATCGCACAAAAGAATCGAATAAGCCGATCCCAAGTTATCAGCAAATTAAAAAACACGTCCACAGTGCAAACATTAAAATTTGAGTCACCCTGTATCCAAAACCTGAGGTCGGCAGACTAAACAAAAAAATAGGGGTCCAATATTTTTTAATACTTAACTAATTCTGAAAGTTTCATCGAAATCGGAGGAGGTCGGGTCCAAAAATTGAAAATTTTGATCGTTTTGGTATGGAATTGCTGCACTTTGACATTACGTCAACCAGATGCTCTCGTAGCAGCAACTGGTATAAACGTCACTATGGCAACGCCATGAGAAGTACAGCACATGACCGTCTTCAGCAGCTATAAAAAGGCGGCGAACGATAGCAAAAGCACCCATTTCCAAATCAGAGTTGATCTGATTAAGTCCTAAGCCTTGGAGTCTGTTCTGAGCAAAATCCTTATCCTAACCAGAAGTTAATTCTGACATTCCTTATAAAAGTTAATTCTACGCCAATAAATTGAGGTTGACTCAAATCCTAATACAGAAGTTAATTTTGGCCGTCATAAATATTTGAGGTTGACTCAATCCCAAAAACAGAAGTTGATTCTTTTTTACCTTATTTTTTTGTTTTAACCTTATAATCAGACCTGTAAAGTACTTAAGTACATTGGTACTTAAGTACTAGTAATAGTACCAGTACGTGGACTTGTACTTGAAAAATTTTAAGGTACCAGTACCGGGACTTGTACTTGACATTTTTTTTCAGTACCGGGACTTGTACTTGAAAAATTTTAAAGTACCAGTACCGGGACTTGTACTTGAAATTATTTTAAGTACCAGTACCGGGACTTGTACTTGTACTTATAATATTTCAACTCCAGGTACTGGTACTGTACTGGTACTTTTACTTGGAATTTTACAGGTCTGCTTATAATAACCTTAACACGCCTTGGTCCACTGGTAAACAAAATCAAATATCTCAACACCGATAAGTTTTCTTGAATCCGACAAATTGATTATATAATATGCTAAATCTAATAAATTGATTATAATCGCTTAACACCGGTCGATTGCCGTATGATCCTTTTCCACCGATAGTTTTTGTACAAAACCTCAATTTAGCGCTGATAAAATATCTTTTTGCACTTATATTTTTTATGATCCTGTTACGCTTATATTTTTTGTATCAACCGCTCAAAAACCAGAAAACAAACTCGTCAAGTTAAAAATCACCTGCCTTTTCAACTCCTCTACTTTCGGCCCCCAAGAATCTTTGTCGGTCGCATGTGCTTATAATGCACTTTTTCATGCGAATCAAAATGTCACTCCATTTGAACATGTCCATACATGCCCAAACGAATTCCATTCATCGGAGGCTAGCAAAAATGGTAGCTGAATACCGCGAGCCAATGATAAGCAAACGAAAGGTATGAACGTTCTTGCGTTCAGCGTAGGGATAGCTTATTTTGCACTCTGCAATTGAAATTTTAAACCACTCGTGGTATTCAGTGAATGAATTCCTTACTTGTGACCTTCGGTAATCAAGTCAGCCTTATCGCGTTCTTGTAAGTCACAGCCGACTTTTTCCGGTTGAGAAGCTCTGTGAACACCTGGGGTAGGAGGTGTATCCCCTTCGGATTTAGTATATTCTCCCAGTGTCTTTTTATTGACTGTGTCTTTGGAACACGGGTGGTTCGAGGCAGTTTCTAATGAAACAGCAAACTCTTCTGGATTGATTTCCATGCGAGGAAATCGCAGAATCTTGTTGGGTCCCTCAACTTTGCAGTTTTTGGCTAGGAAATCATTTCCTGACAAGCTGTCGTCGGAAATAACTCGGATGTTTTTTACCACCTGGAAATTGCAAGGGAAGTTACTTTTTAGCATGAAATTCCCTTGGCAACTTCCTAAGGTTTTTCCGGTGCCAAAGGGGCTTTGAAGCGTTAATTTCTTGTTGGGATTTATTAGTTGGCGAGAATTGATGGCTTTTTTCTTAATTATACTGATCTCAGCGCCGGTGTCCAGTATTAGCTGTTCCTGACCATTTAGACCTATATCTAGAGGAAGTCTGGCGGTGGGTACACTGTAGTTGGGCGGCTGAGAAGAGTCTTGTTTGTTGCTGGTAGGGTTTATAGTCGAGGCGGGGAGTTTTGGGTCGACTCTTTGTCGTTTCCCTGCTTTTTATCCTCCCATTTTTGTGTTTGTCGACATACGTCGATCTTGTGTCCGCAGTGCCCACAAAAATCACATTTTTGCCTTATTTTAAAGACTCTGGGGCCTTTTGTATTGTTCGTGTCAGTCTTTTGCGGACTCTTAGGCGGACCTCGACAGTTAGCGCAGAAGGGGGTGTTCTTACGTTTTAGACACTCCGCTCCCCCCTTCTGGCAGAAGTTACAAGTGATGTGTTGTACCAGATTTTGTGTATCCGGTTGTCTAGAATCCCTTCGTGAAAATGGCGGGCGTATCGGTTGAGCGTGTACATAAGGAAGATTGTTAAACGGTTCGGGCTCTTGTGGTCGTGGTGATGCATAAATGGGTGGCTATGGTGTTTGATTGTAAGGAGTTCGGCTAAGAGCTCGAACTCGGAGACTTGGATCTATTGGACCATTGGATATGGCTGTTGCGTTAGTGGTGCTTGGACGAAAACTGTGACTGCTTGAAGCTTTTTCTTGTGTAAAGCCTTTTGAATCAGCTGCTCAAGATCGTTTTCTACCAACGTGAGGAGGTACTGGTATAAGTGAGGAATATTTACTCCAATTTTGAAGGCATTGTTGGCGAAGTCCGCCAACTGTGTCTTCGTAGCTGAGGCTGCCGTTGCTCCGTACTTCAGTACCGCTACCTCGTTGCAAAGCATCAACAACTGCTTTACTCTTGTTGTGAAGGCAGTGAGAGTTTTCAACGAATTTTGCCTCATTGTGATGACTTTATTGACCAATTCTAGGTGCGATTCTTGTGGTAGATATGTTCTGTTCAGACGTTCCTCCACCTCACTAAAAGTAGTTGGAACGTTTGAAGCAAACGGCTGATAGGCATCGCCACGAAGCCTTGTGGGCAAGATTTCTAGGAAGGCTGCTTTTTCGTCCTCATTCAGACAGTGTAGGGCCTGTTTGCAACAGCTTATAAATGTTTGCAGGTCACGACCTAACTGTGGGGCATTTTCATTTGAAAAGGGAAAAGTTGTGCCGTGAGCTTGGCCGCCTTAGCGTAATCTACCATTGTGATAATCTTTTTGTTTATTGTTTTGTAGGGTAGTCTACTGGTACCTTTTTTGGTTTCAGGGCTTGGTTCTGGACTAGAATCCGTGAAAGCTACTTCTAGCCAGCCACTAAGGAGGTTTTTGGCAGTTGTCTGCTGAGAGGCGTCACTACTAATGTCACTGACACCTTCTTCTCCTTCAGCACTTACAACTACACTGGCTGTGCTCGTATCTACGTGTGAGAGCCCGGCGAATTCGATAAGCTCTGTATCTTTTTTAAATTTTTCGATTTGCGTCAGCCCCTGCTCTCTGCTTTGACTTAATCTGTAAGATCTGTGCTCAAGCTAAGGGGGGGGGGGGATGCCGGATTAAAGGATAACTCAACCTTGTAAATTCAAATATAAAAATTTTAATTCAATATATTGCTTAAAACTATTATCACAAATTCAATTTTCTTAACCTACTACTATAATTCATTTATTTATTCTAAAACTAAGTAAATCCAATAATTCGTTAAAGTTAAAAAAATGCTGTCACCGAGGTTTGCTCCCCTTATTTCTGAAAAGGAGAGAGAAAATCCACTATTAATAGAGTAGAAGTTCTGTGCTACACGAGTAAGCACGGTAGCTGTGCTGAAACAATTATAGCTTGACAGATGTAAATTTCTGTGGCAGCGGTAAACTCCTGCTTAGACGTAGGACAAAATTAAGGCAGAAGTACATTTCTGCATTAGGACTAGATTCCTACTCAGGTGGGAGACGCAAAAATAAGCAGAATTAAATTTCTGCAGTAGTAGTAAATTCCTACTCAGGTGTGGGATGAAATTAATGCAGAAGTAAATTTCTGCAGTAGGAGTAAATTTCTGCAGTAGGAGTAAATTCCTACTTAGGTGTGGGATGGAATTAGCAGAATTAAATTTCTGCAGTAGGAGTAAATTCCTACTTAGGTGTGGGATGGAATTAGCAGAAGTAAATTTCTGCAGTAGGAGTAAATTCCTACTTAGGTGTGGGATGGAATTAACAGAATTAAATTTCTGCAGTAGGAGTAAATTCCTACTTAGATGGAAGAAAAATTTGGTTTGGATAATTAGGAAAATCAGAGTAAATTCTGATGTGTTCAGATCAAATTCTGAATTGGGAATGGGTGATTCTGCTGCAGCTCGTCGCCTTTTTTAGCCGCCGGGAGCCGTTACGTTTCATGATGGGTTGCCTTGGCAACGCTCGTTCTCAAGGTTTGTTAAACTTTGACCGCGGCGTCCCACGTGACGTCATAATGGATCATTAAAGTTGCGCTGAACTCTGGCTGCGGCGAAGGCGAGAACATCTGATGTGATGTGTTGACATTTTGACATGTCAACTTGTGATCATCCAGCAGTAGGTAGAAAGAATGGTAAGTTTACAATATTTATTAATTTAATTAGTTATTTATGATAGTTTTTGTTTATTTTCAGGTGAAATATAATGGAGGAAGTTTTTAGGACGGCGTTGGACCAAAGGGAGGAAGTTCCCTAGAATCAGATAACTGTTTTTTATTTTAAATTATTTTAAGATAAGATTCTTCGCGTTCCTTTTTTTATATCTTTTTAGGAACATATATTGGGGAAGGAGAAACCAGCGAGGCATTTTATGTGTGGACTGAACATAATCTATGGTCAAGAAGGTCGCAGTGCGTGACAGTTAGCTTATCGGACTCCCGCGCTTTCTCTAATAACATGTCTACAAAATTATCTAAACTTACTTTAGTTGCTACTGGGAGACCAGTTAAAATGATACCGCTTCGAAGGCGAACTCCTGTTGTTTCTTGCGATGGATCTGGAGTCTGTCGATCCTGGCTACCTGATTGTGTTGGGTTGTCTTCTGGGGCGTTGTCTGTACCTTCCCGGAGGTGCTGCGAATTGTAACCTGGGGATTTATCCGCGTCGGATGAAGGTATAGAGTTTTCCTCTTGCATGTACGTCCCACGTTGTCCAAAACGGGTTCTTTCAGCCTTCTTAGGGTGTTCCCTTCTGGAATGATCTTGCTGCTAGGGGGGCTTCTGCCGTCTTAATTCCCTTGGCTGAGATTTAAAGGGGCTTGTGACGACTTCGAGATCCCTATCTATCCTGGAACGAAGGGGGGTTTAGGGCTACTTATTTTCCCCTGGATATGGTTGCGAGTAGGTGTCCGTATTCCTGACTTCTTCACGGTGCTGGAAAAGAACTTGCGGTGCTTGGTGATGAATTTAAATTTGGAGGTCCAAGTCGCTTAGTGATGTCTTTTTATTCTTAATGGGGTGAAAGTTTGCTCGCCTGGAGTAGAGGCGCCTACAGATGATATTTACCCCGAGCGTTGGGGGTGACGTGGCCGTATAGTATGGCTGAGTCAAAGGATCCTCGTAAATTCTTGCAGGATCAAGGCTTTTCAAGGGTTTCTGATATTTTGTTTTGATCAAGCTTACTTGATCCTACCCGCTGCGCCAATTATTATATTTAAATCTATCGCTCACCGTTTGAACTTGGTTTGCACTGATAATCAAATTGGGGACTCTTTTCGCAAAATTTACACACACACAACTTAAACTTTTTCTCTATTTCTTTATTTAAAAAAAAACACAACTTAACTTTCTATTCTATTTTTTGTTGTTTAAGAAAACATAATTTAATTTTCTATTCTATTTTTTTTCGTTTTTATGTCTTAAAGAACGCGACATAACATTCTCTTCTACTTCTTTCTGTTTTTAAAATAAACTTTTATTTTTTATTCCATTCTTCTTTTTTTTTAAAACACCGACCGACGATCAGGAAAAAGCTCTTTTCTTATCTCGTTCTGACAAAAACCAGAAAACCAACTCGTCAACTTAAAAATCAACTGCTTTTTCAACTCCTCTACTATCGGCCCCAAGAATCTTTTTCGTTCGCAAGTGCTTATTATGCACTTTTTCATGCGAATCAAAATGTTACTCCGTTTGAACATGTCTATACATGCCCAAGCGAATTCTATTCAACGGAGGCTAGCAAAAATGGTAACCTAATACCGCGATCCGCTGATAAGCAAACGAAAGGTATGAACGTTCTTGCGTTTAGCGTAGGGAAAGGTTATTTTGCACTCTGCAAGTGCAATTTTAAACTTTTTTTTTCTGTTTTGCTTGGGAAAAATATTTTGTTCACGTAATTATGCTGACGTAATTGCTGACGCAATCTCTTCATCTCTTTTAGCGATAGGCTAGCCATGTTTTCAAGCATGATTAGCATATGATAATTTTTCGCATGCATACATTTGTGTGTGTGGATACTATGTACACACATAGTATTATAATTTTTGTATTTTTGTTCAGGGTTATTAATGTTTTTAGGGGAATACGGGGGAAAAGAGTGCTATAGGATATATGTAAAAACTTCTGAAAAGGGTTTGTATTGGCTTTTATGGGATACTAATCGATGTTTCGCATGCATATATCAATTCAGGTCCTATACACACTAAGGTTTTGTGTATACATATGTATACACTAACCAAGATTTTGTATATAACAGCCATAATGGTGACCGCCATACGTTCGAATAGCCTGAGAGCACTACAGCTCCGCTGAAAAACAAAAGAGGAATTACCTTTAGTATTGTGCTGTATAGACAAATAATACTTGATATTTAACTTTATTATATTTAATCTCATATTATAATCACTGTAAGACTTGACAACATAAGTCAATGGTTGTATTAAGACTGCTGTCATCGTGCTGGTCATGACATTGCCAGCATATATGTATATAACAAGTATTTACATAACAAGAAAATGAACAAACTAATTACCTTGCACCGAGATTCCTATTCCATAGGCCGGATATAAGGTAAAATTGTAGTTGTAGAATTTCCCTTCCCCGAAAGTGGTGCTGTGTCGGCCTTCGGCATGGAAGACGAACCGTATTGGTCCACTCTACGTACACACCGGTCACCTGCCGTCGTTGGTCACTTTACGGATGCAGATCATGTCGAAGAATGACGACAAACTCGATAGCAAGTACCAAAGACGCTCAAAAATTGCAAGCGAAAATAAAGAAGGGGTAACCAAAATCGAGATAAACTTTGCATATCATTCCCCGACATAGCACATGAGCATATTTCGCACACCATACAAACCAAAAAGAATAAAAAGAATCTGCATTACCGAGACACTCCTTGTAAAATAATATAAAAAAAAATCCTAAACAAAAACACTGTACAAATCAGCCGAAGCTTAACTCCGCGGTTACATTTTGATCTTATTTACTCGTTTCTCCTCCGTAATCGTAAATAATTAGAAACCTGATTAGGGCACCATAGAGATACGAAAATTAATCTGTTCAACTTATAAAGGAGAAAAAAAAACGAACGCACATAAGAGCAATGGCAACGCAGCTGTCATAAAAATAACATTTTCCTTTTCTGCGATTGAGTGCACATTTTTTGTTTTGCACTCATACATGTAGACCATACCTAGTAAGTAAATTTATTGTCAATTTTTGCCATACGAATGTGAAAATTGGATTTAGAATTTTTCTTAAATATGTAATACAAAATATTTACTATCGATCAATAAGTTAATTATAAACATTGATATCGTACAAGATATATACATAATATGTAAACATATGTAATAGGAACGTTAATTTCATTTTCGTAGTTATTATACATTATATGTATATGTGCTTTGTTACTAAGTATATAACAAAAATCCATTTCTCTTCTCCCATTATAGGCTAGACTACAATAGTAATACCCGAATAAGAGAGAACATTTTTTCAATTCATGTTTTAATTAATTTAAACATAAAAAGCCGAGAGAAAAAAACTCTCCAACAGTACTTTATAAGTTATAACATCTCCCTCTAATGTAAAATATTTTATATCTTAATCAACATTATATACCTACGTAGATGTAATTATAACATAACCTTTTCTATCAAAACATTTAAATTTAATTTTTTTCTTTATAGGTGTTCATATTTAAAAGTATTAATTACCGTAAATTTTAAATTCTCATATACATAAATGTACTTAACTCCATGTTTGTTAAAAGAAATTTTTCTTCTAGATAGAATAAAACTTCCTTTTCTCCAGGGGAGAGGGATGTTGTGACTCAGGTGCCCAATGCCCCGAATCAGAACCATAAGGTCAATACATCAATATATTGTCCTATACAATATATTGATGTATCACAGAAATGACCCTGAAAATCCAAAATTATTTCATTCATTCCAATTTAATTTAAATTGCTGTAAAAACCATTCTATATATATATATATATATATATATATATATATATTATAATAAAATGCAATTAAGCATAAATTGCATTTTATTATCAGGCACACATTCCATTCTCACGATATGCATACTTACCTACATACAGTGTTTTCTTCTTTTTCTTTTTCAAATATTCACTGTACATACGAGTACGTACAGTACTTACTTCTTCCAACCTAAATCTATGTGCATAAATACATACAACTATTACGAATTATTCGCGCCATCTTAAAATTAATAGTTCAAGACAGGCACACAACTGCATATCGGATATCAGTTTTTCATTGCTGCATTTGCGATGCATCTAAACTTTTTTTTTTTTACATTTTCTCACGTTTCCTTAAATGTCGTGAGAAAGAAATAAGAATAAAAGATATCTTTTTCAACTATCATAGGTACCTCGGGGAGTTGATTTTTTTAACCCGTCGAGGGAAGGAGTTCGATTTTTGAGTCCGAGTGGAAAGTAATGAGAAACGAAAAATAAATTAAGCATTCGGGTATGTTTAGAGGAATTGTTCTAAACTGAAGGTGAAACTATTTTAAAAATAAAAATTGTGTTAAATTGAAAAAGAAAAGTATAGTGTTAACCTTAACACAAACGTTAAATAAATAAAGTAGAAATTGTCTTTAACTAACGTAAAACTGTATTTGTTTTCTCTTCGACCAAAGAAAACTTCATTTCGGGACACGACAAGAAAACACGAATCACAAATAAAACATTCAAGAGTTTTCTCATCTGAGTGTTTTCTTCGATCCGTGCCCTCACTTCCCGCCGAACGCTTCATTGTGAAAGTTCCAGGAAGCACGACAACAAGACATGACTATGAGCACCAAACGAGTGACAAAAAATAATTTTAATTTATCCGGGGTACCTTTGCATGCAGCGAAACTGCAATCTTTTATGTGAAAATTCCACTTTCGTATAAATACTCTTTCATCGTGTAGAATTTTGGATTATTTTTCCTACAAACCATATGTTGCGAAAAACATAAAACTACATGATAATATCGCATCAGTAGGTAAGTGTAGTAAGGACGCATACACCAACAAAAAGTTGGGGTAAGTCTTTGATTTTGTAATCCACAAAACTATTCAAACTGGAAAATGACTCGTATACAATGGCATAAAATCTATGAAAAAACCGATTCCATTAAAACAATTTCCTTATCAAATTAAAATTAAGGAGTAGGTACAGTTGCCTTCCGCATCTAAATGTTTTTTTTATGTTTTTACGTACTCTTAAATGAATTTTATTATTGTCTGAAGTTAATAATGGAGGAAGAAAAAAGTTCCAAGATTATCTTTTGTCACTTAATACCGCGTTGAATACAACAACCAAAACTTATTAAAAATCTAGAAAAAATTCACGGAAAATGCTACAACGTAAAAAATATCTATTGAATCCGCTACTATAATAGGCAACAAATTGCCAACAATGGTAGCGGAAATTTACACAACTTTATGCGCACTGTATTACCTTATGTAAAGCAATTTCGCACTGTATGTAATTTTACATTGTTTACGCATTTTTCAATTTCCGATGTAAAATGCGATATGTAAATATACATAATGCTGTGGAATTAAGTTACATAAGTTGTATGTAATTTTACATTGTTTACGCATTTTTCAATTTTCGATGTACATTTACATCATTCTGTGGAACTAAGGTACATAAGTTGAATGTAATTTTACATTATTTATGAATTCTTCAATTCCGTATGTAAAGTACACAATATGTAAATTTACCTATGGTTATGTAATTTATTTCAATTGCCAATATAATGTTTCGTACGGAAATTAATAAGCTACATACATAAACAAGCAAAAAAAGGTAGAATTGGTCTAAGACCAATTCTTATGATCATGGCACTAATAAGTATAGATTAACAATCAACACGTAAAAGAAGTAATATTAGTTTCATTGCTAACAGTTATCTAAGAAATCATCTTTATAAAAATCAATAAATAATTGTAGGTATGCAGTATTTCCATGATTGAGTATTTTTGAGAAAAATTCAATTATCAAAATACTGCGTACCCAAAAATATTTTTTGATTTTTAAAACGGTTTTTAAGGTAACTGGTAGGATCGAAACTAGTAACATTTCTTTACATGTTTTATGATTATTAATCTATACTTATTAGTATCATTGTTTTCTGCTTTATTTTGTTCATACTATAAATAAATAAATACTATACCTGCAAGTAAAATTTATTTTGCAGAAATACTACGCCTTTGCGTGAAGTTCATTTCAATATTCTCACAAGTGTGAAAGAAATCCATTTATTTAGGATCCAAAGAAAAAGTCCAAAACACCCACAGAGATTTGAGCCTAAAATATTTTGCCTGTTAGACTTCACGGCTACAATGTCGACCCCAACATGTATCAAGAGTAGTAAAGAACAATAAACATCAATTGAAATATATATATTAATATTTGGAAAAACAGCATTCTATATAAAAAGATAGTAAAAATATTCGATTATGGCCTCAACTCAAAAGGCTAGCAAAGAAAAATTATTATTATTATTATTATTATTGCCGCAGTGACCGGACGTGTCAAATTGAGCTCCGATAAAGTAACGCGAAAACCGGAATAATAAAGAGCGAAAGAACTAGAAGAGTGTTACCAGCGATAGCGGGCAATAACCACAATCGTCCGAAGTGAATTTTACATAAAGTTTATCAAAAAAATTGTGAAAAAGTGTACAAAATAAAAATTCTAGTGACATTTCTGAAAATAATTTAATTTAATTTGGTCGTTGCCATGGCTATATAAAATTTTTAAATTTTGACTGTAATATTAAAACCGTTGGAGCAAGCAGTAAATAAATTTTAGTTTTTAAAGTAAAAGAAAAAAATTTAAAAAAATATATATATAAACATATAAAGTGTAAACTGCTCTGCCGTACTCAAAATGAGTGCGAGCAGCAGCGATTACGGGGGGTCTGATGATCCCCTCAGAACAAGTGGAAGAAAGAAGAAGAGCTTAAATTCTTCTTCTTCTCCGAAAAAAAAAATAATAAAAGGGCCCACAGAAAAGGCCATTAAGGGCCCTAATCAAGAGGCCACAAAACACGAGGTTCAGCCAACTTCCGTGGAGAAGACTGCAGCCAGGGCAGCGGATGCTGTCCCAGAAGTACCTGGAACGTCAGCTACTACAATGGCTGCTACCCCAGCAGCACCTGTAGGAAAATCACAATCCCCGAAATTATCGGAAGTCGTCAAAACGGCTTCGTCTTCAGCGCCAAAGCCCAGCGGACTTGTGATGAGGCCACCACTGGCCACCACGAAGCCAACTGGCCAGAATAAAAATCAAATGGCACCAGCAGGACCAGCAGCAGCACCCCGATCCCCGGCGTTAGTCGCAGGGATTTCGTATGCACAGGTAAGTGGCAGTTCCAGTAAAAAAGAGTCTACCATTGAAATTTTAGGAAAGGGCATCACTCCTCGTCCAGCCCCATTGGACGCAGGTAAGCCTCGGCCTAAGACCGGTGCGGGTCTGCAGGCTTTTTTCGACGGGAGGTGGCAGGATGAGAGCTACGGGATGCAGCTTGAGCACATCAGAGGATGTCCTCAGACTGCATACCTGAAGGCAATCTTCCGCGTCGTCTCCTGTGAGCAGCTTTTCTCAATGGGAATTATAGCTGGAGGAATGGTCGAGGTGTATACCACAACCCTCGAAAGCGCCACTAAGCTTATGCTTGAGGGCATCGAGGTGGAGGGTAGACACCTCGTTCCATTCCCGCTAAAAGAGAAGCCCACGAAGGTCGTGTTTTCGCGGGTCCCTATGCGAGCCCAACATGAAGACCTCTCGAATTTCCTTGGGAGATTCGGGAAGGTTCATGGAAAGGTTCGCGCCCTTCCCATTAAAATTGGGGACGAGGGTCTCGGGCGGGGTATCTTCGGTACTAGCCGGGAGGCGTCCATCACCTTAAGTAAGGGGTGTACGCTTCCAAAGGGCTTTTACCTGAGCTTATCCGGCTCGAGGCACTGGATAGACGTTGGCACCGAAGCGAAATGCCATGCTTGCCATTTGGTAGGGCATTTTATTGCTGACTGCCCCAGGAGAACCGGGAAGAAGGCTGAACCGAGGATTCCCACGAAGGAAGCCACTGCTACAGTAGTGGATCTGGAGAAGGAGCCTTCGGCCGGCACTCAACCTGCTATTTTGGAGCAGCCAGTGGTTAGGGTGCCTGAAGTTGTCCTAGAGGCAAAAATAGTTATGGCTGTAAACGGCGCCACGTCGGCACGTGAAAACACGGCTACTTCCGACGAGGAGTCGAGTAGCCATCAAGGCAAAAAAAGGAGGACGAGAAGGAGGAAGACGAAGGTGGACCGGGTGATGCTGCCACCTCCAGAGCCAGCAAAGCCAGTCGCGTCAAAACGGCCCCACTCGGAGGAGGACGATAGTGGAGCTCGCGGTTCGAAGGTTGTTGTGAGGGACGCGGAAGTGTCTCTCGAGCAGCTTTCGGACTGCGACATGACCGGTTTGGATGAGACTGGTCTCTCGAGCTTCAGTGGCTATGAGTCGTGTGGTAGCGCCATTTCGACTGGTAGCCAATTTGAGGTCTCGAGGGGGATGGAAACCCTTCCTAGGGAGAAAATTCGCAGCATTTTTGGCCAGCTCTTGTACAAGAAGAATTCAGGTAAAATCTGGAGTATTCTTGTACGGGAGCTGGAGAGGCCAGAGTTGTTACTTCCTCAACTTCTACTCCTACAACAGGAGTCGAAGAAAAAGGGGAAGTACAACGATGTAGCTCGCTTGGATCGTCTCCATAGGAGGGTGGAGGAGCTGATTCAGGAGCATGGCTTGGTCGATTCTTCTCGTCCGTAGACGTCGTACCATCATCGTTTGAGCTTCTTATCTCTTTGAATGTGTAAGATAGGCTCTATTAACACCGGGGGTTTAAGTGCTCATACAAGACTACACAGTACTATCGAACATGTCAAAATGTTCGATATAGACATTACACTTCTGCAGGAGACGAATTTCACTCAAGACACTTATACACAACTTGAGCGCTATGCTTATCTACACACTGGCTATGCAATGTTTGCCACACCTGCGCCTCGCCGAGGCTCAGGGGTGGCAATCATTGTATCCAACAAATTTACACTATCGTCTCCTGTCTATACAGATATCTTCCCAGGCTTCGCTTCTTCCTTGGATTTTGTCGTTCAAGACAAACATATCAAGGTAGTAAACGTGTACCTTCCTCATGACCAGGACGTTACAAGACAAGTTCTTGATAGTGTTCAGTCGTGTCTGGTGAATTTTAGCGGTGAAACTGTCCTCGGAGGTGATTTCAACTGCACTCTGAATCCCTCAATGGATCGGCACTCTGGAGTTGAGTTCAATTCTGTCAATGCTACTCGGTTGAGGAATTTTGTCGGTGTTTTCAGACTCGTGGATATCTATCGTTGGATGCATCCTACGACTAAATCATACACGAGGGTCTCGCGAAATATCCATGGAAGTCTCGCAGGCTCCAGAATTGATAGACTTTACGTCTCACCTGGAATACTAGAACATTTCGTTGGTGTCACTCATGAAGTGTGTTCCGTTAGTGATCATCTTCTTGTAGTGGCGACCAGCACTCTAGTTGAAAGACGAACTGCATACTGGATATTCAACAACTATTTGTTGAATTCCGAGCAGTTCATCAATGAGTTCATTGATTTCTGGCACGATTGGCAAGAGAGGAAAGCTGACTTTCATTTTCTTAGTCAGTGGTGGGATGTTGGAAAGCTCCAGATTCGGTCTTTTATCGAGACGAGTTTCAATCGAAGTGGCTATCAAGCTTCTAGCTTGTCGGCCGAGGTCTCTCGGGTGGCAGCTCTTCTCCCAACTCAGCCGGGGTTGATTCTTTATTTCAATGGAATAAAGGAACGCTTGGCGACACAGACTTACAAGCACAGCTTGGAGTTTGTGCTGCGCGGCCAATCGCGCTGGCTGAGAGAAGGCGATTCTCCAACCGAGTACTTCTTTCAGGCGACTAGACGTCGTACTGCTTCTTGTGAGGTCGAATCGATAATTGATGAATCTGGACAAGTGCTCAACGGACAACAGCTATCAGAATACATTCGAGACTATTACAGTAGTCCCTACTCTGAATCGACGTCGACAACATCCTCGACCACTCATGAATTCCTTGAGAATATTCCCACTTTCTCTGAAGACAGTAAGGAGCTCCTGGATACAGTAATCACATTGGAGGATATGATTGCTGCGACAAAGGATCTAAGGCGACACACTTCTTCAATTCGGCGGTTGAGACGCATTCAGACTTTCCTTCTAGTTGGAGGAGATCTGTGATGCGCTTGATTCCAAAGAAGGGAGATTTGCAGAGGATGGGGAACTGGAGGCCAGTAACCCTATGCAATGTAGACTACAAAATCGTCTGCAAAGCATTAGGGGCGATACTCCGCTCAGTGATTGCTTCGGTAATACACCCGGAACAGTCCTATTGTGTACCTGGTCGTAGTATCTACGACAACATCGCGGTAGCCAAGCATTTGTTTGCCTACCATGAACAGTCAGGTACACAAATGGCCATGATTTCACTTGACCAGCAAAAGGCTTTTGATAGTGTCTCGCACGAGTATCTCTTGACTGCTCTCGAGGCATTTGGGTTTCCGCCCAGGTGGCTCGATATCGTCGGGAAACTGTATAGAGATTCAGCGATTTTGATTAAGCATCAAGGACAAGTTCTGGCTCCTATCTCGTTTCATCGAGGTATCAGACAGGGCTGTCCATTGTCAGGTATGCTTTATGATCTTTCGTTGGAGCCGCTACTGGTGAATCTTCGTCGAATGCTCGGACAGTATGCAGTTCGTCTGCCGTATACCAATGTGAGGCCTCTTATGTTGGCGTATGCGGATGATCTGTCTATTTTCGTGACAAGAGATGAAGCTTTTCCGGTCGCTCGTGCTGTTTTCGAACAGTTCGAACGTATAGCGGGCGCTAAAATCAACCTTAGTAAGAGTCAAGGCTTGTGGTGTGGAAGGTGGAGAGATCGTACAGATACTCCACTGAACATCCAATGGACTAATACTTGCCTGAAGTATTTAGGTGTGTATATCGGACGCGAGAGTAAATCAAATAATAGCCGCATCGCTCTTGAGAAACTCTCTAGAGCTGTAAACTCATGGCGTAGTCGACTGTTTCCACTATCCTTAATGGGTAGGTCAGTCGTGATAAACTATTTGATTACCTCGTCCATCGTTCATCTGCTAAAGTCTGAGACGTTTGATGAAGGCTTCGTAGGTCTTCTTCAAGCAAAAGCGATAGACGCCTTTTGGTGCGGAAGACGATGGGTTGCTGAAAGCACGCTCTGTCTGCCAGTCAAGATAGGTGGATTAGGTCTCACTAACTTGGTTGTGAAATCAAGGTGTCTCCAAGTGCGGGCATTCCAAAGAGTGTTTTGCCAGAGAGATAGCTTGATTTCTCAACTGTGGGTGAATGTACTGGGAGGGATCGGCATAGGGGAGTATTACTACCTACTCTCTGTTCGACCACCTTATCCTCGTGACTGGCCACAGGATCTAATCTCAACGATTCAGACCTGGGGCAGAATCAGGCCAGCATTTCACCTTCAGTGGAATGCTCTAAGGTACATGCAATTCGCGTCGATTCCAATCAGGTTAAATCCTGAATTAATAGATTCAGTGTTCGGTAATGCTCGGGGTTTTGAAGCTGACACGCATACACTGACGGTTCTCGGAGATATTATTGATATCTCTGGAAACTGTCGAATAAACACTAACACTGCACAACTACACGACCTGGCTGCTTCTGCGCGGGAGAGATTTCGCCAACTTGGGACCAGTGACCCTGGCACTAAGTTGGAAGATGCTTTCGTTCTGGACAGGCCACCACACACACCTTTCAGCACACTTACAACACGTGTGCTCCGTGACGTGCTTATGTCAATAAGACCTCCGGAGTATACAGGATACAACAGATGGCGAACACACCTCGGGGTGAATATGGGCGTGATGGGAGGGATAACTTGCAGAGTAGTCTACAGTTATCCTTCTAGTTACAAAGATGCTGATGTAGCATTCAAATTGCTGCATCACAGTCTTATGCATCCTAATCAGTTGTCACATATCGACCGCCGAGTTCAGAGGATTTGCACAGTTTGTGCTGGTGAGGGCACCCTGTTTCACAGGTTCTTCACTTGTCCGGCTTTGCAGGGTCTAATGGATCTCGTGCGCGGTATGTGTCAGTTAATCCACCCGAATTTCGGCATTACTAGGACATCGTTTCTATGGGGACCAAAGGTATGTAGTCGAGTGAATTGTTTGATTAGCTTTGTGTTGACACTGGCCAAATCTTCAATTCACCTGTACTACATGAGAGTCGAAGCTGGGAATCAGAACACTGACCCACAACACCACGCACACGCACTTAAGCGCCACTTCGTTGACAGGTTGAAGAGACGTTTACGTCTTGAATATCTGGCAACGAACGCAGACACATTCAACTGCACATGGCAACCACTATCGTCGGTGCAGGACGGAGCTCTTGTCTTTCACTGGTGATAGCAGGCTACAGCATTTGCAACACTAGTCCACGGGGCTTCTCCTCGCTTAGGAATCGTTGCAAGTGCTGTGGGAACGACAAGCACTCTGTTAGAGATGCTAAGCTGGAGGGATGATGAGGGCAGTTTGTAGAGGTCTATGATACTACAGGCTGCTCTCGCGGGACTCTATAACGGTATCGCGTAAATTTTTCGTTCGTTCGGTGATTTATTTTTAATTCGGTTTCGGTTCTAAATTGCAAATTTTTTTGTAGAAATTCGCTCGTTTAGGAAATTAGCTTTTATTAAATTATTTCGGAAATTTGGAGCTTCTTGGAACTGCCACTTACCTAATTGTCAAAATTGGGACTGGTTCTAAATTCTTGTATATCCTTTAGATCTTTTTCAAAATTCTTGTATCCGTTTTTTAGTCTCTTTTGAGAATTTTGTGTCATTGGTTTTTTACATTTTTTGTGTCATTTTTGTTACATATTGGTTTTTATTGAATTGTTTTAAATGTTTTTATTTGTCCCTATTGACTTTTTACAACATTTAGTTTAGCTAGCGTCTTTCTTTTTTGTTACACTTTGTTGAGCCTTTTGCCACCTATTTTTAGGAAATCATGAAAAGAGCCAGAGAGCCACTAAATAAAGAGCTTATTTAAATAAAAAAAAATTATTATTTGCTTATTTTAGTTTTCTTATTAACTGAACTTTATTTAAACTATTAATATGTCTTTTGCAACCTCTTACGCCAATATGCAAAATCTCTCCAAAAAACTGCTGAACGAACTCCATCGTTAAAGATGTCTTCACATCATATTTCATATTGAATGTATAGTATGCTGCTGTTGTAGTACATCGATAAAGCTGGTAGAAGAAGAACTGAACTGATAAGATGCCTTTCGATGTATAAATAGAAAATCTAATTTTTTTCATCTGGATATATATCTGAAAAGAAATTTTATCGCTATTTGTAAAATTGAAAGCTAATAATATGTATTATGGGTCGAGGTGCGTCAAGCAAGAAGGGCTGGAATAACATTTCAGAGGGATGACTTGAACACAGTTCTCTCAAATGAGGACCTGGATAAAAACTTAAGAAAGTAAGATTTGATCGGTCTTCGTACTTTATAAGCCTATCTCATAGTGTATCGTTCTCAAAAAACAGATTAGTCTTAATCAGTCAGAAGTTCCTTTAAGGCAGATAAGTGAGAGATGTCGGACGTAGTAGTAAAGCAAGGACATACTCAAAAAATAATTTGTAGATACTAACCAATTTTTGCTACCCACTTGGTGTTCACCCCAGCTTCCACTTCCGGTAGAAGAGTTCCAAACTTTCAAAAAGAAAAGTTATTATAAGTATATTTAAAAGTCATTAAATAGCATTACCCACCTTATTTTCTTCAGGTTCATTAAAATAGAAGCATATAAATTTAACAAAAACCAATTCCTTTTGTTCTGTTGCATGATGGACAAAAACTCAATAAATTTTTTTGTCTTCAGGTTTCTTAGTGTTTAGTGGTATACAAAACGAAATTTGTCGTAATTCATTTACAATAAAATGAATAAAGTCATTTATGTGTATTCCAATTTTTTGTTTTGTTTTCCAAATTTTTTTTTTATATACAAAGGAAGACTTTCCCACGGAATTTCAAATCTAGAGAAACGAGTCTTTGTTGATTCTATAGCAAATAGAGTGTCACTAGACAACGCGCTGCTGGACATTGTAAGCACAAGAACTAGATCTCGCATGGCGTACTAGAGCAGGGTTTACAGATTGTGAAATGGGTAGTGCATTCTGGAATGGACTATAACATGCCGAAAGCAAATGTTTTTATAATACCAGTTTTGTATACATTTGATCAACTTCCTCAACACTTCAGATACGAAAAAATATGAATCACTCAACGTATACATCATTTCAAATGTTGTGGTCCATTCCGGAATAAACCATCCAGCCATATAAATTTTGCATATTTTGTTGGTACTGCATGCAACATCTAGTTCTTGTGCCATCTATGGTGGTATTTAAAGAAGTGCTATAAAATTCTTTTGTTTTATTTAATGTGGCATATCAAGAAAAAAATCCGTTAGGTAGAACATGGACGAAAAATAAAAAACAGTATAAAATCGTAGTTTGTTATAATAAGTATTTCAGAATCAACTTTAAATTACGGGAGAATCAAAATACGCGAGATTACTGGTGAAAAGCCGCAGCATTGGCATTGGCTGAAGCTGTGGAATTTACAAGACTCTTAGCCTTGATATTCTTTAATTTAAATCTAGTTGCTGCAATTGTCGGTAGGAGTGATAAGAGATATGCTTGATCTTCTCCTTGATGCGTGATGGCTTCTATGCACGGAACTTACACGTGGCCACACACATATACGACCCAAACTAGTCAAAGCATAATTTCCGCGGCGTAACGTCATATCCGTCATAAATAGTAAGTACCTAATTAACGATTAACGGACTTATTGAAAGTTAACGGAAGTTAAAGAGTGCGTTAATATTCTTAAAAGCTAATCCGTTACTCGAAAGTTAACTTCGTTAATTAACGACTAACGGTCTTGTGCTTAGCGCTGCTAAATACACAACTCAATAGATGACAATTTCAAATAAATATTTTTGAATTTACCTTTTTGGAATAGTCTTTCCAATGTAGGTTCACTAAAATTAAACTTTTTGGCTGTCCGAGACCAGTCCCAAACCTTAAAGCAAACTTTCATCGCCATCTATAAAGTAATCAAAGGACACAGCAAGGTATAAGTAGTTTTTTCTAATATTTATATTGAGCAAAGTATACCTCCATGAGCCCAAGGCTGAGGTAAGTAATGCACGGTTTTATATTTATATATATTAACGGTATTACAGCGTCAATTTCTTCAAAAGTTATTAACATATAATCGCTAAAACTAGATGAGCTTTGGTAAAGTGTTTGTAATTGTACCACATATTTACAGTTTGGCTTTAAAGAGAAGTGACGAGAAATCCTTCTCTATTAATATGTGTTTCAATTGCATGACTTTTATTTCGACGGGGGTGTATTTTTCGCAAGAATAGTAATACCATTTAAGGAATGTCAGGAATGTCAGAAGTTTAAATTCATTTGGCTCCACTCTATTGAACATATTTCTCGATAGAGGAAAAGCGCTACAACATTTTAGGAGACCTTCATCTCGCTTCCCAAATACACCAGATTGAAGAAGCTGATGATTATATGCTAACATTTTCCAGCGTTTTTGAAATTCTTAAAGTGCGCGATTATATTTTGAAAATATTGGTGTTTGCTTTCAAATCGTTAGATCCACAAATTTATAAGAGTTCCAAACTTTGTTATTAGGTCCGGATAGTGCACAATATAGTGATTGTTTTTTTTTTTGTATAGCGATAAATTATTTTATTTACCGCTTGCTTCTTACCTAGGTCCAATACCTATGCAAGTGTACTTGAATGTTGTGTCCTAGGTGCAATACCTACACAATTTATCGCTGAATATCTGTTGCCTAAAAGCAATACCTATGCAACAGTGTGTTTTAGGAAATTGCCTAGGTGCAAAACCTATGCAATCGAATAAACGCAACGAAATAAAAACCTCGATTGACTGACTGTCACTAAGTGATTTATTTTTCAACAATTTGTATTTTATAGATTAAAAATGATTAGTCAACAAAAATAAATAATTTTCTAAACTAAGAAAAATAATAATTCTCACGACTTTTTCCACACATTTAATTTTATTTTCGCGGGCGTCTAGGTTCATTAGCAGACGTAATGTGATATGATACGATTTAAACGGAATGCGACTTTTGCTTGTGCATATACTTTTCTGTGAGAAAATTTACGAAAATGAATTTATAACAAAATAAATTGAAATTTTAGGGAAACTAAATATAATTATAGTAATTGATGTCTCGGATTCAACATCCTCCCCCGCGTTGAACGTATAGTTCAACTATATCTCCAGATCAGTGCTTATGCAGAGCTCTGATGTTGATCTTCTTCGGGCAGGCACTGGGACATGCAACATCTTCGACTTTCGTTTTTCATAAAAAACTCTCCAAAGCAGATACAATATCACACAGATCGCAATAACCAAGCTGATGTATCCTATGCTGAACTGGTGAATTTCCTGATCATAAGTCTTGGCGGGCATCACTTCCGCGTCTTGTAGCTATTTTAATCCTATCTTCAACTTCAAGATGTCCTCTGTGATGTTTTTATGTGAGATTGGTTGATACACTAGATCGGTACCTTCTGCTGGTGACAACAGGTCGGTAAGGTTCGCTGTTGGCAGTAAAGACGTCCTGAGTGAGCTAGGATACAGATCGTGAGCGTGAATAGTGACGCATCCTTTATGGTGCAGCCGCTGGTGATGTTGATTATTGCAGACCCCAGAAGCGTTCTTTGAGAGACTGAACTACCGCATATAAAGCAAATGGTAGTTTCTTCCTTCATTACATAGATCCAGTGGTTCGGATTGAAGAGTTGTATCCATCGAGGTATGTCATTAGTTCTCGAAATTCTACAAGAGGATGGCGAGGGTGTCTGAGCTAAGAAGCTTAGCTCACAGAAACTGACGTTAGACCCCTTTCGGTAGAGGGGATGACGTTGCTTGCACATGTGGATTGAATGTCCAATTGTAGAATACATTGCGATATATTGATCCGGTATTGGGTAATATTGGTCCTTGTGGAGATCCATGAGGATGAACTTTGATGGTGGTTGAACTACCAGGAATGTATCATTTACTGGAACTGGAACTGGTATGACTCGTAGCATTTCGAACGAGTCATAAGAAAACAAAGGCATCTTTAGGCGAACGATAATTTGTGCTTCTCCTACTCGACCCTCAATCGTCATGAGGTTGTAGAGTACTAGTAAGTTGTTTTTATCTGCTGGTAATCGTAAGGTTGGTCCTAATAGTGGGTGGACCTTACCGTGGTGAGTATCGATGATTACATCTAGTACCATTGGTTGCGTCTTCTGATAGGTTGTGATTGCCAAAATTAGACGTATTGCTAAAAAATTTAACATTTCCGCTGCCCTTTGGTCCTGTAGTTCTTCAGCTACACCATTGACCTTCATCATGGATTGGTTGATATATTTCTCGAATTCTTCTTATTGTCCACTTACAGCCTCACTGGATTTTTTCATGATGTTTTTAGGTGAATCGATGAGGGATGTTTGGTTTTTAAGTAGTGCCAATAGATGGTGCTCGTTACCTTCTAAACTGTTTATAACCTTTGACATTTTTTTGGCATAATTACAATCCAATACTCCGAACAATGAGTTGGCTACATTCCCAATTATATCAAGGGGGGCTCTTCTAGATCGAGATGTGGTGTGATCTGACAGCAACTCATTGTTGTTTCTAATTTCTTCGCTTATGGCGAGGAACTGTAAGACAGTTTGCGTGCATAGATGTTGTTCTTGCTGCCTGTCCTTCCGAGTGTTGCATACTTTAGTTAGACTGTCTATTCCAGCTCGTATGTTCTCGAATTCCTTCCAAGAAGGCTAAGGCTTCATGTCATAATAGATGACTAAAATCCATTCGGTTGAAACTATATGCGTAGCACCCATTCCTTCGAAGTAAATTCCGGGTGGTGTTTTGAATGGCATAATATCTATTTGGCTATTACCCAGTATCGGCAGCACCAAACAAGGCAACAAGAAAAGACTGACGGCTGAATTTGTGCAACGCGCGCCGCCTTTTTGTACTTGAAGGGCCCTGATTATGGTCAACGTTTCCGCTTTCTTCGTCGTTCTTAGTTATTGGGCAGCTGGTAGCAGAGGCCTTCCTTGTATTCGGCTTATTTTGCTGATCAGTGATCGATTTGGTGGAGTTTGGTGATTCTTCCCTGATCTGTTCTATTGGTAAAGGTGCAAGTTTGTGGATTGGCCTTCTTAAAGCACCAGCAGTTGTCTTTACATCAGTGACTCTTACTAACCCATCATCACCTTTTATGGTTCGGATAATCCTTCCTAATTGCCATTTCATCACAGGAAGATTATCGTCTTTTATTACCACCATTGTTCCGGGTTGAACATTGTTGCATTGCTGTTTCTATTTATAGCGATGTTGAAGTTCGCTTAGATATTCCTTGGTCCAACGATACCAAAATTCATCCTTTAAGTGAGCCACCAGTTTCCAACGTTGTACTAAACTGGCCTTGGAGGGTTGTGCATGAGGATCGACAATACTCGTGAGTGGTTCACCAATTAAAAAATGACCTGGTTTAAGCGCGACAAGATCGTTCGGATCCGATGAGCAGGGTGTTAGTGGCCGTGAGTTCAGAATTGCTTCGATCTCCGTCATCACGGTCCCTAGTTCCTCGTAAGTGAGTGAAGTAGCAGACACGCTTCGTAGAAATAAATATTTGGCGGATTTCACCGCTGCTTTCCATAGACCCCCAAAATCGGTGCTCGAGGAGGTATGAACTGAAAGTCGATGCCTTTAGTAGTGAAGAATTTAGCAATTCTCTGCTCTGAATCCTTAGTGTAGAATGCTTGTTGGAGCTCTTGCAATTGATTGTTTGCTCCTACGAAATTCGTTGCATTGTCGCAATATAATCGGCGGCAATTACCTCTTCTGCTAACAAAGGGTTTAATGCTCCAATAAAGGCATGGGTGGTCAAATCACTCACTACTTCAATGTGCACTGCTTTGGTGGCGAAACAGCAAAATATGGCCACATAAGATTTCTGAGACCTTTTCCCTCTAATTTTAAAATGTGTCCAGAATAGTTCACAGAAATCAACTCCTGCATTAATGAAGGGCCTTGCTGGTTGCACCCTGTCTCCCGGTAGATTTCCCATGAATTGGCCCATGAGTCTTGGCTTCGCCTTTGGGCAACGGACACAATTTTCCACAATTGATCGTGCAATGGTTTTCCCCTTTATATGCCAGAATCTTTGGCGTGCAGTGGACAACAGTGCCTGCGCTCCTACATGAGAATTGGTGTTGTGAAGGTGAACCATCAATAGTCGAGTAATGTTGTGTGCATATGGTAGTACCATGGGATGTTTGGCATCATATGACAGGTGAGCTTTCTCTAATCTTTCTCCTACCCTAATAATGCCATTGGTATCTAGGAATGGTCTGAGTGAAATTAAGCAGCTGCCAGCCTTTATGTGACCACCCTTTTGCAAATCTGTTAAATCTTCGCTGAATTCTTGTGCTTGTGCTTCTTTGACAATGACTACCAATGCTTCCTCTAGTTCCGCTACTGTTAACTGTGAAATCTGCTTCGGGTGATTATCATGCTGGCGGCAATTGCTAACGAATCTCTTAACATAGGCTAAAATACGTTGTAAATGCATGAAGGATTTCCGATGGTCGATGGATTCTATAACCGTGATTGGCCTGCTAATGGCGGACAACACGACATTTGCTCGTTTCCCTAGCTCCGTTATTAATTTGGTTTGTCTGTTTCTCCATGCTGGGAGGTAATCCTGATTTGTGATTGGTGTGTGTCTTAGTAGACGTTCTGCGTCACCTGTAAGACATCCCTTTAAATAGTGCAGCTTTTGGACAGGTTGAAGCTGTGAATTATCATGTACCAACGATGTAAATAAATCATAAAATGATGTCCAACAATTATATTCGCCGTTGAATTTGGGTTAAGTGATTTTTGGAAGTTGAGCTGCATGATATTCAGGGTGTATGATTGAATTGTTACCATCTAGGAATATTTTAGCCCATCTTCTAATTCCCCCATATATGAATATTTGATTTCAAGTTTATCAAACTTGTTTGCTGAAATATAATCGTGCTCACATTCTGCTTGTGATGTTAGAATCATTTCTGCAAGTTTCCGATCTTGTGCTATGAGTTCTTGCCATAACATTCGTAAATCGATTAATTTTTGCTTGAAGAAGCCTGCAGTTCGTTTCTCGAGTTTGGTCTTTCTGCCGTTCTCAATCGCACTTGTAACTTTATCGTGCAATACCACTTGCTTTACGAGTAAGGTTTCTAGGGTTTTTTCCATTTTTCATCTTTTGTTTTCAATGTATATTACAAGTCAAACTAACTTTCTTTCTCTCAGGCAATTGTTATGTTGAAGTTCACCGTTGATGATGGCACAATTGGTTGTGCAATACCGTTGCACTAGCTGTTAATTGTTAATACCGTACCCAAGCTGCACGTGTAAGGAACGTATTGAATTTGTTAGCAACTTTACTGTTAAATTAATCATTGAAAATGTGAAAATAAGTATATGAATCTCGCACTTACTGGATGGAACCACCAATGTTTAATTAGAAAACAATTTGTTCGGCAAATCTTTATTCAAAGGAATTTGATTTGGACTGGATATGAAATTAAATGAGAAGACGTGCGGACTTTCATATATTAAATTTTCTCTCCTTTATTCAAATTCAATTTAACACAAGTTTTTCTTACTCCAATACGTTCCTTACTTAATGCTACTTTTTAGTAAAAATTCAGTAATTAAACTATAACTATAAATTTTATAAAAAACCATTTGCACTTAATTAATTTCACCAATTTAGGCTAGCAGGCATGTTCATTCAACGTATAAATCATTGAATGATTTTCCCCTGCAACATTTAACTATCTTATATTTAACTTTCTGAAAATTATATTAAAAAAACAAAACAATAAAAAATTATAAAATAATACCAGTTGCTGATGAAAAATAATAATTGAAAGTAATGAAACAATAAAAAAAAACTGAAGATAATAAAATTATGACTTGATATAATGAAAACAATAAAACTGAAGCTAATGAACTGACTGAATAAACTGAAGATGAATGCCAAAAACCAAATGAATTCGTTGACTATTGATGATAAAGAAGAAAGATTCGTTTCTTGTTCGCCCTTTTATTTCCACGTCCAGCCAACTTTTGTAAGGACTGCCAACCCACGTTAATCTCCACATGATTTGGACACATGTAAAAAGAGAGCGTATAAATAACTATTGAAAATAAAATTGAATGGCTTAAGTATAATTCTTCGAATAATTCAGGTACATAACTGGACGCTGATACCCTTTTTTTTTGTAAATTTTATTTATGATTTATTGTCGTTTTTAATATAAAACAAAAATAAAATATTTTAAGCTCTTCCTACTGTGGTGAGTATAAAACCATCAATTCTGCAAGAAAACACGCACGGAAGTACTCTTTATTGCAGTACTAGAGTTTTTCGTCGTGAATTTTCGTGCGAATCGATAATTTCATCTCTTTTACTCTTTTCGTTGTCTTTTTCCTACCAATTGCGTAAATAGAAAATATTAAAATTATTAAATAACTCAAAAACTATTAAATTTTGAGTGAAATTACTTGCAAATTTGATTTCTACGTGAAATTTTACATTCTCCGAACGCTCTTTTCTTGAACTGTCAGTAAAGTTCAAGACGTCAGCTAGTTTTAAAGTTTTCGCGGTGTGTCAGTTTTGTCTTTTTAATTTGCATGAGTTTCATCTGAAATTGGATATATTTTCGTAGACGAAATGGTAATTGATTGTAATTGTAATTTAAAGTAAAAAAAATATTAAAAGGACTTCACGTATTTGTGAGGTTAACTTTGTTTATTTCTCCAAAATTCATTTATTAAGTTGTTTTTTATATATTAATTCATTCTTAAATTATGTTTTCTTTTTAGATCTTTCAAGTGCAGAAGTAGATTGACCACGCTTTACAACATGCAAATTGGATTCTGATTAAGAAAGGTCAAGGGACACTTCATAGGTTTTAGGGCAGTATTAATTCAATTTGAAGTGCGAATACTTTGTAAAATTCTTTAAATTTAATTTCAGCATTTATAGAAACGGTAGACCTGAGTATGGAATGTTTTAGGAAAGGAATGGGAGGAGGTTCACTTTTCAAATTAAGGAAGTCAGACGTTTTTTGATTCAGCTGCCAGGTGAGTCGTTGTAGAACATTGTCCCCCCGTTGAACGATTCCGTTCAAGAACTCTGGCCTTCAGTTTCTTTAGTCGCCGACAATGATGATGATGCCAGGTGAGTCGTTGTAGAACAGTAGGAATGCCTTGTACTAGTGCCGCGTGATTGGCACACCATTTCCGTAGCTTGAATCCAGCGGTCTGTAACATTTTGTTCAACTGTTCTTGAAGTTCTAGAGTGTCTCTTAGACTGTTTGCTCCAGTCATTACATCGTCCACATAGAAGTCCCTTTTGAGCGAGGTGGAACCAAGAGGGAATTGCATGCTTGCTCGCGATGCCAAGCGTTGAAGACACATTATAGCCAAGTACGGAGCTGTGGTTACTCCATACATGACAGTACACAACTGATAGTATCTTATAGGTTTACATGGATCATCTCTCCACAAGATCATCTGGTATTTCCTATCATCTTTGCTCAGTAATACCTGACGATACATTTTCTCTATGTCCGCCGTGAAGACGAACCGTGGCAATCGGAAACGTAGCAGAATTGAAAAGAGCTCATCATGAAATGTTGGTCCCGTATGTAGTAATTCATTCAATGAAACGATTGATGACGTTCTCGTTGAAGCATCGAACACCTGTTACATACATAAAATCCCAAATAAACCCCAATCTAAAAACATCATAAAATCCCAAATAAACCCCAATCTAAAAACATCAATTGAATGATGTCATAATACCACTGCGCGCAAGAATTCGCACGTTGAAATACGACGACCTTGCACCAGAGGTAGAACGTATGTTTGTAAGTAACTAAATTGTTTTTGTAATAAGCCGCAAAGTACTGAGTGTAATTCGAGTGGGAAAGAAATTAAAATAAACAATGAGTTGAAAACCCGCAGCATGGATTGGCTAAGGTATACATATAAATTTATAAAAAGCAACGAGTGCCGTGACTTGCATGCTTCCGCAAATAGTAAAATTAAGTAATAGTTGTTAATGAAATACTTCCGACTTACACTTTGTATGAATTATACGTTAAATAAACAAAGTGCTGGGTCAGAGGTATTTCATATATTACTCTGTATAGTATTAGTAGTCTTAGAGTAAGACAATTTTTGTATAAATATACTGCAGAATAAAGTAGAGAGTCAGTTCAGTCTTAAACAAAGTATACGTTAATTAAATAGGTGCACAGCCTTATTTGGCTTCGCCTATTCCTCAGTCTTCAACAAGGTATACGTTAATTAAATAGGTGCAAAGCCTTATTTGGCTTCGCCATTTATTAACAACAAGTTGTACGTTAATTAAATTGGTGCAAAGCCTCATTTGGCTTCGCCATTTTTTTAATAACAAAGCTTCGCCTATTATAGCGGAAATTACACACCGCGGCTCCGAAAGGTACTCGTAAGATCACTCAAATACACAACAATTTTGGCGCAGCCGGTAGAATCAAGGATGTTGGTCAATCTACATACACTTGAAAAACCTTGATCCTTCAACCTACGAGTAACGAGTTACTTACCGTGGAATCTGGCGACAGAACCCAGCCTAAGAAGATAAGAAGTCCCCAACTTGGAGAAGACGACTTCCGTTTACGAATAAATAATACACAACACAACAAAGAGTACGGCTAAACGAAGCTGACTGAAACGACAACAATCTTTCTTAAGTAAGTTAAAAAGAGGCAAAACTGTTATTCCTCATTAATAATAGCAATAAGACTAAAACAAGGCAGCTTTCACATATTCGGGCAAATTTCTTTGCTTTAATTAAATTAATTAAATTTCTTTAATAAAACTACTTATTCCCTTTTCTCCCTTATTCTCTCTAACTCGCATGATTTTGCTTTCATGCCGAAAACTGGCCGTAGTTCTTCATGCTCTAACTTTGAGACGGCAATAAGTTCATTGTCATTTGACAATACCAGCCCTCCAGATAGCCCAAGTGTAGAGTGTAATTAACCCCAAAGTCGACCTGCCGTAAACTGGTATCGTGAGCATCGCTCAGGTAAACGTTTCAAAAGGCACAGCTTAATTAATTTTCTAGCAAGAAACAATAGCTTAAACGCCCTAATCACAGAAAAATCATTAACCTCGCCTACTTCTAATAACGATACTCCAGATATTCTCCAGAGAAAGCAACCAAACCAACCAGTCAACAGTGAACAATTACTTTATCGTAATTACTTACCTCGTGAGACATACCATGAGCTGACAAATAGATTAATCACTTGCCGGCAATACCCGCACGAGTCATTTAACTCCTTCACAACTAGGCTAAAAGGCCTATTGTTACAATGTAATGAGGCAGCACAGAGTAAAAATGGTGCTGAAAATTTCAATATGGTGAAGCGACAAATAGAAGATTTTGCTATGGCTTCAGTGAAGAGTGGTGCTAATAATCCGCATCTAAGTGCCTATTTACTTACTTTAAATGAAGATTCGGTAGACCAACTTATCCAAAAGGCACTAGACATGGAACGATTACAACACAGCCTCTTTTATAATCCACAACCCGCCAGTTACATTCATAGTCCCACAAGCTATTTTCCAATGGACTACTTTTTAAGGCATAATTCCACAAATTATGCTAATGCTTATAGTCATCCTATTCACGAGACTGTTGCTCCATACCCTTACACAAATGAGCTAGGAAAACTTAACATAAAGATATAAAGAGTTCTATATACCTCCCACACAGGAGCCGACAAAATTAGCTTCAGTATCCTTTAATACTGGCAGAAACTCACCGGATAATTGGCACTTGACTCAAGTCAGCTCGACAAGAAAATCTTTAGGAAGTCCACCTCCATACCAGAATTCTACCTTTCATCATATAGGAGAAAGAAGGGACGAAAAACAGAAATTACTGTTAAACAAGATTACCTGCAGCTATTGCAACTACAAGGGGCACACGTATGACGAGTGCATAAAACGCAAAAACACCCCTTTCTGTATAAACTGCAGAGCGAAAGGACATGATGTCCAATATTGTCGACAAAATGTTAAGACACCACCTGAGCGAGCAAATACAAAAAACAGTTTTCAATGGGGCACTTCAGATCGCGAACCTAGAATTAATTATGGACAAGAGATGTGTAGTTTTGTAGCAGAAGAGGCCATACCTTGTCCATGGGGAAGTGGGAAAGTGCAAATTCGGGAAACGGCACACTGTCGACCCAAAAGTCCCCGGCTCGACATTAAAGAAAACACTGGAGCTAAAGTAAGTGTTATAAAACAGGAAGCACTTGATACGCCAGAACGTATAGAACAGAGTCAGACGGTCACTCTGAAAACTCCATTTGGAGATGGAGAAACATTGGGTAGCTGCCTTTTACTAAGCCGCAGTATCCCATGCCATCTACAGGTTGTAGAAGATAACGCCAAACTCTCTCACGATGGGCTGTTAGGTAATGACTTTCTTGCAAAAAATTGCAATATAGAAGGCCCTAACAAATTACTCCGGTTTCCTCGCACAGAAACCAATCCTATTGAGTTCACGGTACCTCTCGAAACATCCACAGAAGATGGGGAGGAAATACCAAGGGATCAAATAGAGGAGCAATTTAAATTTTCTGCTACCACTTGAATGGCACCCAATAGAAAAAATTCCTTACCTCAAATAGAAGAAATTTCGAGTACCTTGAAAAACGAGAATGAAGACGAAAGTAGACAATTTGAAGTAGTGCTTCAGCGACATAATAAAATACCTCCTCGATCTGAAATCGTACTGAGCATACCATTACAATTGGATCAAGAAATGATATGTATGTCTCAGGAGATAGGAGAAGGAGTATTTGTCGCAAATTGCTTAGTTAGTCCAAATAAAAGTTTTATACCGTTATCCGTTCTGAACGTAAACACAGAACCAGTATTCCTGAAGAACTTAACGCTTACGCTAGCTCCACTTAATTACTATAACCTGCAGCCTCTCTATTTACCTTTGGACGAAATAAATTTCCAAAGTTTTCAGAATAAAGGTGGTCCACCTTTCCCTCGTGCACAAAACAAAAGCTACTACAACTTCAAAAGTGATAAGACAAATTTGATTTCCAATCCATATTCAGTAAACGTAAACCATACTAAAAGCTCTAATCAAGACAGACTTGCGGCTTTACATAAAGAATTACTCTTGGAAGAAAATTTTAATCACGAAGAAGAAAAGTCAATTCTTGAGCTATGTTATAAGTATAATGACCTCTTCTACTTAAAGGGAGATAAACTAACGTGCACTAGTACTATAAAACACACCATAACTATATTGCATAATCAACCACCAATAAATCAAAAAATGTACAGACTTCCACAAACACATCGGGCTGTTATTAACGAACAAATAAAAGAGATGCTATAGAATGACATCATTCAAATAAGCAAAAGCCCATGGAATTCTCCGTTACTTGTAGTCCCCAAGAAAGCTGGGCCTGACGGCAATAAACGTTGGCGCGTAGTAGTAGATTTCTGTAAAGTCAACGAGAAATCTATAGGGGATGCCTTTCCACTACCCAGGATAGAGGATATACTGGATCAACTTGGGCATTCACGGTATTTTACCACACTTGATCTTGCAAGTGGATACCATCAAGTACTGGTTGACCCAAGGGATAGACCGAAAAGTGCGTTTAGTACTGCTTACGGGCATTATGAATTTAAGAGAATGCCATTTGGACTGAAAGGCGCACCTGCGACCTTTCAGCGCTTAATGAATTACATTCTAACGGGTCTGCAAGGATTAGAATGCTTTGTCTATCTCGATGATATTGTAATATATGGGAAAAATGTACAAGATCATAACGAGAAACTGGCTAAAGTATTCGACAGACTTCGAGTCCATAATCTTAAATTACAACCCGAAAAGTGTCAGTTCCTTCGCAGAGAAGTGATCTACCTTGGACACAAATGCTCAAAAGAAGGAGCACTTCCAGATCCCAGTAAAACAAGTTGCGTTCAAAATTTTCCTCAACCCCGAACGGTGAGACAAACTTAATCATTTCTTGGACTGGCCAACTACTATCGCAAGTTCATTCCAAACTTTTCAAAAATAGTCAGGCCACTAACAAACCTCTTACGGAAAGACGTCAAGTTTAATTGGACACAAAAATGCCAAGACGCTTTCAATGAAATTAAAACTTCTCTTATTAATCCTCCTCTACTCACCTACCCAGATTTCACCAAACCCTGCAATCTAACGACAGACGCTAGCAACGAAGCATTGGGAGCTGTTTTATCTCAAGGGATAATAGGCAAAGACAAGCCAATAGCGTATGCAAGTAGAAGTTTAAATAAGGCGGAACAAAAATACTCCACAATAGAAAAAGAGCTCGCTATTGTATGGGCCGCCAGGAGCTTCAGGTGTTATTTACAGGGTAGAACCTTCACGGTTTACACAGATCATAAGCCCTTAAAAGGCGTATTCAATGTAAAAGATCTGACTTCGAGATTAGTAAGGTTTCGCCACAAACTCTCGGAATTTGACTACAAGATTGAATATAAGACTGGCAAATATAACACTAATGCAGACGCGCTTAGTCGAATACCTGCCCAGCTGAAACAAACAAGCCCCAATTCGATCATGGTAGAGGCCCAGGTACATCACCGTGTCGATTCCGACATAGACGATGAAGATACTAGTTCTTCGCCTCCACCGAAGTCCAAACCAGCACATTGCCATGCTGTTACACGAGCTCAAGCAAGGGAAACAGAAATTGAGGACATAATTCACAAAACTCCCCAGAGAATTCAAGAACGTTCAGGGAGTCCCCAAAATGACTCAATGAAACACAAATCAACCACAAACAACCAATCTGGAAGTAGTACATCTGAACACGCCGAGCAATAATTTTATAAATTCCCAAAATAAATTACCTGAAATTATCACAGACCCCGAGGAAATTCAAATAATTCTAAAGGACTATCATGACTCGGCATTTGGTGGTCACCTAGGAGTCATTAAAACGTTCAAAAAAATAAAAAGAAAATATAAATGGAAGAATATGCTCAGTTCTATTAAGAGATATATTCGGAAATGTTCCAAATGCCAAAAAATGAAGGCTAGCCCGGAGTACCGTTTGCCGATGATCATAACAGATACTGCCCTAATGCCCTTCGAGAAAGTCTATTTAGATATAGTAGGACCACTTGAAGAAACCCACTCCGGAAACAAGTATATATTGACATTCCAAGACAATCTTACGAAATTCGTAGATTGTTATGCCATGCCGAATGGCGAAGCAGAAACGGTAGCAGAAATATTCTTCGATGAGATAATTACTCGTTATCGCATTCCTAAAAAGGTAGTAACTGACCAGGGATCTAACTTTTTAAGCGATCTTTTCAAACGTGTCTGTAAGCTTCTAAAAATAAAAAAATTACAGACTTCCGCTTATCATCCGCAATCCAATGGCGCACTTAAACGAACCCACAGACCTCTAGTGGAGTATTTAAGAGCTATTGTGTCCGAAAATCCAAAGGTTTGGGATCGATTCCTGAGAACCGCGGCTTTCGTATAAAATAATAGCCCACATGACGGCACTAAGCTCACATCAATGGACTGTCTGTTTGGGTTCACAGCGGATGTTCCCTCTAATATGAAAAGAGAACCAGAGCCCATTTACAACCACGAAAGTTACCACCACATTCTTAGGTACAAATTACAAAAAACATATGCTATCGCCCGGAAAAATCTGCTCAACGCCAAGGAAAAGTCAAAACTTTATTACGATAAAACACGCACGCCCGGTAACATTCCAACCAGGTGATAAAGTTTTACTGAAAAATCCGGCCAAAAAACACAAGCTTTCCCAGATATGGCTAGGTCCATATCTTGTGGTAAAAGCTTTTACCTCTGTTAATACTGTTATTATTCAAATCGGTAAACGAAGAGTAACAGTACATAACAACAGATTAAAACCATTCCATGAGTAATGGCTACAAAAAATATATATATATTTTTACAATTCCCATGCAGCAATAGTAGGCACCTATTCAAAAAATTCAAAAGGAGAACTTCTCATGCAGAAAAATAATACCCCTCAACATACATTCAGGGATAAAAATAGTAAAAATTTCTTTTGGGTTTAATGAAAGAAAAAGAAAATAAATATATAACTAATCATTTATTTCATAATTTAGACATATTTTTTTTGTTTTTTTTTTGTTGGTGTTTAAAATTTCTCTTTTTAGTCCTTTTGAAGGCGTTAAGTTCTTTCAATTTTCCCTTGGCCAAATCTTCATACCGAGCACGCTCCTCGGTTGTAGCGGCTAGACTAGCCCTCTGCCTGAAATAATGCAACGCTCGGTTTAGCCTAACACGCCTACCTCCTCCGGTCGACTTGGTTTCCTTTGCCATATCTGGTTGATCGACGCAGTTCTTCTTAGTCCTCCTTTGATATTCCTCTAAAGTCAGCCTCCTAGGTCCAGGTACGTAAGGCGGCACTTCTTGAGAGGTCCCAGGCAGCCCCTGTGGCACGCACGGCTCGATTGGCTGGTCCACTCGATATAAGGGCATACCTTCAACATTCCTCTACGATTTAGCCAAGGCCATCAACTTGTCAAAAGCAGCACCAATTTTCTTCTCCATATTTTATTTTTAACAAAAATAAACACTCAAGAGCACAACAGTTTGTAATACACAAATTAACAATGTATAAAACTGAATTATGTTACATTCTATTTATACATAAAAACTGCTTATCTGGTAAATCACCATATAACTCCGATCAACACTAGAAGCCATTCATGTCGACATCAAGTGCAAGTCATAACACAATTACAACCGCAAGTGGAGAATGAGCTTACCTAAATTGGCATGACCCGATTATATTTACGAATCAATAAAATAAACACAGCAAACAGCAAAGAACGCAAAATCAGTAAAATAGAGACCATTTGACCTATAAAAACATCTACTACCATCAAAACAAAGAATTTTCATGCAATAAAAACAATACAAAAATATTATGGCGTAATTTTCATTATTATATATATATACATATATATATTATTATAAATATTATACATTTATTCACCGATGATCTGTCTTTACAACCTATTTTTCTTCTCCAGAGTTGACGCTAATCTTCATCGGTACTTTTTTGACCATCCTCACGGCAATACCAAAAGTCACAGCAGAACCCTTCAATATCCAGACCCTAAATAACACGGGCATAATGTTCGAGGAACTTGGACAAATTCTTTTGTTTCATGATACATGGAATTTGTTCACTCAAATAAACATCAGCGATCTAGAAGCGGAATCCACACTGATGGAACACACCGGTTTCCTTATAAATCGACTATGTGAGGTACATAATTCCACTACTAGCGCATGTACGGAACAAAACGCCTACATACATAGTCTGATTGGGTCCATAAAAAAGAGAACAAAGACCATCAGGGAGATGGTAACCATCCGCTATCGAAGATCCTTATTCGACGGAATAGGAAGTGGACTACAATATCTCTTTGGAACTATGAATGCAACGAATGAGAAACAAATTTATAGTAAGATTGCAAGTTTAGAGACGGATACACAGGCGCTTCTAGAATTAGAAAAAAGTCAAATAGCCCTGTTCAAGTCTTCATTTGAAAAGTTAAGGAAACCTATTAATCAACTTGGAGCCAACCAGAAAGAGTTAACAAAGACCGTGAATGATCTGCTTGAAATGGTCAATGGAGAAATAAGCACGCGACAACGTATCCAAGAGGTTATATCTACAATTAGTATACAGGTGTTAGACATAGAATTAAAACAACAAAATTTTATTCAGATATTAACCGCTCTCAAAAATAATCAAGTTCATCCGCTATTAATATCGCCATCCACTTTGTTAGAAGCCTATTACAAAGCCCATCCACAAGAAGCTAGTAGAAATCAAGACCTAGCAATCTTAACGCAAACTCTGGAGGTAAAATTTGTTGAGGTACTTTCGGGTTTCATTACGCAATGGTGTTGCAGAAAGTAATGTGGTTTTGAGACATCCTTCAAGCTGACTTCTTCCATGTATCCCAAATCGATGTATTCATTTATGAACTCTATGTACTGCTTCCTTGTATCTGGATTTTTACTTAATTTTCGTTCTAAGGAGTAGAATCGGCTGAATGCAATATCCTTGGATTCTCCTAGATTGTTCGGGTCTTGTGCAAATGGAAATTTTACAATGAAACTTCCTTGCTCACTTCTCTGTACTGTTTGGTTAAAATGTGTTTCGCACTTAAGATCTGAAGCCGTCAGCCTTGGCGTAACGGATTCAACTTCTTCCAGTCTCCAGAATTTTTCCACTTGCTGATTAAGCTTGCTTTCTTCTTCAGTACAGATTCCGCAAATTGCTTCAGATGGCGTTGAGTTTTCAACCCTTCCCGCAAGTACCCAGCCAAGTACAGTGCTTTGCAAGGTGGGTAGGTTATCTCCTAACTTAATCTGCCCGATTGAAAGTAGCTGGAAGTAATTTTCGGCTCCAATGAGCAGATCTATCTGGCTTGGAATATGGAATTCCGGATCGGCTAATTCAACATTTTTTTGGTATATGCCAAGTGGTAGTATCTAACAAGTGGGCTGGCTGTTGAGTCGTTATTCTCGGCAATATGAATGCTTCGATTCTTGTGGCGAATCCAGTTGCCTTAGATTGTAAGGTCATGTTGACTCTATGTTGTGTACATTGTACATTCTGGCCGCTACCTTGGATGCTTAATGGGTCTGTAATTTCTTTCAATCTCAATTTTTGGGCCAACCGGCTGGTTATAAAGTTCAATTGCGAACCAGAATCAAGAATGGCCCTGCATGCTACCTCTTTGCCCTAATTATTTTTCAACTGGACAATGACGGTGCTTCAAACTACGTACCCTCTTCGAGAGCTTGTAGCTTGTGCTGCTAATGCAGTTGTATTACTGTCTGTATATTGATCACTTGAAGAAGCTTCTCGATTATGAACTGTCATCGGCTGATGTACATGAGCTGCTGAAACTTGCAGTGATAAATTTTCTCGTGTAGGTTGAGTTTCCCCTGTTTGGGGCTTCATCTCTTCAAGATGCACCAACGTGTTATGTTTTTTGAAACACTTTGTGTATCCTCGCATCATGCATTTGGCTGCAGTATGTCCTTGTCGCATACAATTCATACATAGATTGTTTTTCCTTAGTAACTGGTATCGTTTAAAAGGTGTTTGCGACAGGAAGATTTTGCACGAGTAAAGCGGATGGTTTTGTTTGCATGCAATACAATGACTTCCATTAGTTGTTGCCACAAATGAAGACACTCTTGCGTGGCGATTATTTCCCTGGGGCTGTTTTCCTCGTTGTGGGCATACTGTCCTTCCTCCAAGATACTCTTAAGCCTGGAACCGTGTCTCGAGAAACTCTAGGACCTTTTTAATGGAGTTTAAGTCTCGTGGAGCTACCAGAGATTGCTCGTATAGAGAGTGCGTAGTCTTATCGAATTTTTTGATAATGATGTGAACGAGCAATGGATCCCAGTACTCGACGGCTATTCCCAAATTCTATAATCCTAAGAGACATTCCCTTGTAGTATCGTGGAGTGCCTTAATGGTGGCAGCCGACTCAACCTGACTTGATGGTTGTGATAACAATTTATTCAGCAGCGCCGTCACCAACAAGCGTTTATTGCTGTATCTGTTGTTGAGTACACCCCATGCATCCTCATAATTCTCTTCGGATACGGGCAAATGTTCTATTAGCGTTCGTGCTTCGCCTGTCAGATTTCTAAGCAAGTAGAGCATCTTCTGAGAGTTGCTGATGGGCTGATTATGGATCATCTGGAGATAGAGGTCGTGAAACTGAGTCCGCTTTAAGTAATCTCCAGCAAAACTCGGTAATTCGATCTTGGGCAATTTTATTTGGTTGACGGATGTTTGTATACTTGCGCTATTGCGACTTTCGTCTAAACTTGGCAGTTGCTGCTGTAACATGACAATGGTGTCTTGTACCCAACTAATTAGTTTTTGGTATAGACCAGCCTCATATCCGTACGGATTTTCGTCGGTGGAGAATTCCCAGATGAGCTGATCATTCTGGTCCAATTCATCCTCATATTTCTGTAATGCATTGATCTTCAATACGTAATACGGTTTTGAATGTTCTGTATTGGCCTTAGATTCGATATCCTGGATGAAAAAAGTCACCTTCTTCATAGATGCTCTTTGCTTGCGAACCATTCTTTCTACTTCATAGGTTGGTGCTTGTTTACACTCTTGCTCATAAGTCAGTTTGAAGTCATTTGGCATTTTGATCTCCTTGAGCCGTTGTGGATCTGGATTAATGCCTGATGTGGTAGGTGCGGGAGCAGTAGTTGATGTAGTTGTGGTTGTGATTGTGGTCTGACGTGGACAATCGGCCTTGGCATCAACCAGAACTGCCCTTATAGTAGTATATAGTTGCGCTTTTCGTAATACTGGTTCTTGAAGTAGAGATGTTCCTGGCTCAGCTCTTGGATCGGAATCAGCCTTTCATGACCTTTCTTGAAGTGTGACCAGTACGATTCAACTAGAACTAATCTTTTGTCGAGGTATTCCTCTGTTTTTCGTGTATCGGAGTCCTTCTTGAAATTCCTCAGCACTATTTCTAGCTTGGATCCGATGTCTGATTGACTTCCGGTGAGCTCTGTATTTGTGTTTGTCATGATGAACTGTTCTTCTATAGTCTATGGTAACTACCCAATTATCGAGGATTCGTCTTAGTGAATATTGTTCAATCCAGCAGCTGTTGCTTCGAATAGGTTTTTTCCGCAGCTTAATCACGTCGGGGTCACCAATGTTTTTTTGTATAGCGATAAATAATTTTATTTACCGGTTGCTTCTTACCTAGGTCCAATACCTATGCAAGTGTACTTGAATGTTGTTGCCTAGGTGCAATACCTACACAATTTATCGCTGAATATCTGTTGCCTAAGTGCAATACCTATGCAATAGTGTGTTTTGGGAAATTGCCTAGGTGCAAAACCTATGCAATCGAATAAACGCAACGAAATAAAAACTTCGATTGACTGACTGTAACTAACTGATTTATTTTTCAATAATTTGTATTTTATAGATTAAAAATGATTAGTCAACAAAAATAAATAATTTTCTAAACTAAGAAAAATAATAATTCTCACGACATTTTCCACACATTTAATTTTATTTTCGCGGGCGTCTAGTTTCATTAGCAGACGTAATGTGATATGATACGATTTAAACGGAATGCGACTTTTGCTTGTGCATATACTTTTCTGTGAGAAAATTTACGAAAATGAATTTATAACAAAATAAATTGAAATTTAGATAAAGAATTTTAGGGAAACTAAATATAATTATAGTAATTGATGTCTCGGATTCAACAGTGATGTTTTGGAGTTAATTTTTTCTCTGGAAAAATTGATTTTCTTATTTCCAGATATTCGAAAATACTTTCTTTAAATAAATAATTTGGCTAAATTAAAATGATCGCGAGCAAATTGGCAGACATACTTCTATTAGAACCATAAGCATACGCAATTCAGAACTGTCATAATCAACATTTGTATTTAAAAAACATAGGGGCAAAGTAATCAAAAAATACCAGATGTCATGGGCTTTACCCCTGATTATGAAATTTTTTGGATCGATTGTTATAAATATATTCATGCCCATTTTATTAGTATTTCATTACTTATCACATCATTTTTTGCAAACAGTTTCAAACGTAATTGGAGATCACATGGAATGATTCCTTCAAATAAATTATGTCCAATACATGGCGGAAGACCTGGTGTAGAGATGTGAAAATACTTCAAAGAGTTAAAAATAGAGTTAATGCCTCGCACATGATGTATTTTCAAGTGTCTCTAAATCACTTTTATGTGTTTATTTCGTTTTAAGTATTTTCATATTTAAATCATAGTCAAGTAAGTTTGTTTTGTGAAATAACAAAATCTGCATAAATATTCGGTAGTACTAAAATTCTCCATGAATCCACCCAATTGATGTGCAGCTAAGTTGTCACTAATAACACAAAATACGGAACCAAAATACCTCATTGAGTTATATAATACCTCACCTTCCGTTTCCAATTGTTTCAGGCAGCGGCGTATCTAGAGCTTTTGCCGCCTGGGCGGTCTCCGATTTGCCGCAATTTCTAGCTTAATCAAAATCGGGAGTGGAGTTAAGAATTTTTGAGCAAATAAATAAATGAGTAAAACTATTTATTTCTTTTCTTTAAACAGATTGCACACATAATGATAAAACGTATGTTGATTTATATATTTATTTTTCCTGTTTTTTTATTACAGAAGTCTTGAATTACATTGTCAAAATTTTTATTATCTGTTAGTTCTTTTTCTATGGACAGTATCGCTAAATTTCGTTAATCTTAAGTCACTCATTTTGGAACGAAGATAATTTTTAATTAATTTCAATTTGGAAAAGCTCCGTTCACAACTAGCGACACTGATGGCTATTGTTAAAAAACTTCTTAATATTGTTACTATGTTGGGAACAGATTTTTCCAACCTATATTTTTGGATAATTATTAAAAGTTCAAGAGGCCCTTCCCCGTTTTTCCAACCTTTTGCTTGCTCTTGTGCAACAGGTAGAGACATAAAATTCTTGATTCTTTTCCTTTCAGTATGAAATTGTTCCTCATCAATGTCAACAAAGTTATTTACTTGACATTAAAAAATTTCATTCAAAAGATTAGATGGTATGAGGCACGAATACTTCGCTGCAAGGACATGTAGTTGCTCAAGCGGTACTTTTATTTCCTGGATAACTATCCAATGACAAAAAAATTTCTCTTCGTATTTCTTCTTCTAGAGATAGTCCCACGTCTCGCGAATTTTCACCAGTCATAATTTTGTTCCTTCTAGTTCGACGCTCAGTGGATATCTCCAATTCTTCACATATTTTTTTGGCTGTTGTTACTGCTTTTGCAACTAGGGTGTCCCTTTGATCAATGTAATGCATTTGTAATGAATTCAGCTTTAAATCACATTGATAGATATTTAACCCTTTTGTTTGCAGGTATTTTTGCGCGTCAATAATTTCCAAAAGGACGGATTCCCATAAATATAGATAGCACAGAAATGAAAAAGATTGCATTGAGTGGAGTAATATTGCAGCGTCTGATCTCGTTTTAATATTTTCTTCCTCAGATGTAAATTTTTCCAAAGCACTTAAAATGTTTAAGGAATGTTTTTTATCACAGTCACCGCATATCCTCTTTTGTTCCAACGAGTTTCTACACTGCGCTTAACACCTGGACCAGTGACAGAAACTAAAGTAGCCTATCGATGAGTGGAAGATGAAAAATACGAAAACAAGTGTTCGATAGTCCCAAAAAATGTTATGGAATTAACAGCAGCAGAAGCTGCATGAACACATGCCAAGTTTAAAGAATGATTTGTGCACGCTACAAATTCTGCATTTGGATTTTTTTCTTTAATGCCGTTTTGAACACCAGTGTGCTTTCCTGCTATTACCGCAGCACTATCATAAGCCTGTCCTCTGCAATATTGTATATCTACACAGTAAAAAGTTTTACAACATTTATTCTAGGCAATTTGTTGCCAACTTTAAATGTATTAAATTTACAACACATTGAAACTTCCTTCAACGTACACAGGTTACAAAGGAAGTGTAAAAGTCCAGAAAACCTGTAAATGAATTCCTCAATTGCATGTAAGTTTACATAAAGTCATGTTATTTATTAGCAAGCATCGTAAATGCAAAACTACAGCAGGACTGGAAATGAGTTCCATTAACTCATGCATTTTTAAATAACATTCTGTAATAAACTCACAATCGATGTGCAAAATTACTAGTACGTAAAAACTGGATTCCATTTATATAGTAAATTTACATATTTCATTGTATACGAATTAAATCCTTATTTAGAATTTCGCAATATTTAATTTATACCATTTCCGTATTGTATTGCATGGAGAATACTTATATTGCCTGCTTTTCTTAGGCAAAGTTAGACGCCAGTCTTACCTTATCTTAAGTTTAAAACTTTTATTGAAATAATCCGCAGATTAGCTAAAATAGATATAACTTAGACTATGAATAGGAGACATTATAATAATTTAGCAAACTGAAAGTAAAATGAAGTAAAACAAATATTCAAAACAATAGATAATATATTTTATAGATTTCTTTTTACAAATTGCAAATACGATTAAGAGCTCATAATTGTGAAAATCGAATTTAATTCCAAATACTATGGGATGTCATATTTTTTCTTATCTGAAGATGTTAGACAATGCCAACTTTAGAAATGCTTATAGCTCTAGATATATTTTGGATATGACATGCCTACTAAAGACAAAAACAAAACAATTCTCAATATAAAAATTCATAAATATAAGTAACATAACATGAAAAAACTTCTTTCTTTCTTTTTAGCAAAAAAATAAATAAATAAATAAAATAAAATGCTTTCTTAGCTTAATTAATGGAAAAAATATTATTGTATGAGTATAAATTCGGGGCAGCTTTCTATTCACCTTCAAGTTGTACTTTTTGAATTGCAGGAACAAGTCTAATCACTTTTGCCATTGCAGTCATATTCTTCTTTCTGCCTCTGGAATCCTCCGTATACATCTCAAAGAGGAATCGTTGGAAAAATTCATAAAATTGGGATGCATCTTTTGGAAATTCAATATTTAAATTGAAATATATACAAAACGTCTGTATAAAAGCTTCCTTGAAACAAGTTGAACTAGAGTTAAACAACTCGTTGTCAGCATATACATAATAGATACATGATCCGTCAGCAAACTCTGTAAAAGGAATCATGTTATTAGATTAACAGTATAAATTCAATGGTTACGAGTAGAAAATGTCGCGAATATGGCATTATAATTATGAATAATTTCTGTACTTCACAATAGAGAACCAGTAGCTATAGATAAAACTCAAGAATCGAATTTTTAATTTCAACATTAAAAACTTTTTACCCTATGGAATTCTATATGAACTACTGAATTTCGAAGGTTTAGTTAATCCTAACCTTAATGATTTGATGATAATATACACGTACCAATGCGGAGGTACTTAATACCTGTAATGTAATGTAGCAAAAATATCATTGGAGTGAGAAAAATATAAACAAGCCTTAGCCGAGTATAACTGAAAAATAAGAGATCCAAAACGCGATCATGGCGGAAATTCTCAGCAAGTATCAATTCGAAACTATTCTCTTTGCTAGAAACCACAATCTCTTTTCGACAGGATCTCCTGCACTCGGACTCTTATATCAGGGTTTTAGTAGCTTGACTACAACGAACAAAAACTCTGGAGCTTCATGCATAGATACATTTTCCAGGTTTTGTAGTGATTGAGTGAGAAGCAAATTAAACAGATCTTCTCTGAGAATGATTATCGTTTCAAAATAGAAGACTGGAGGACAAATGCAATGATCTTGAAGCCATAGATGATTTAAAGGCATAAAAATCACCGAGTGAAAGCGAAGTTTTTCCTGCGGTTTAAAAAAAAAAACATTTGAAATATTTTCAGAAAAAGCTCCCTAAAGCACGTACAGAGGTAAATGTGAAATATACATATAGAGCGACTGGAAAACCTAATGCCCAGCCTAAATCATATGGTCTGTTCAGCCCACCTTCATTATATAAAATTTTGTTCCAAAAACAACGGAATGTATGTTGAAAATACACACCAAGGACATAGCGCTTATAGAACATCCATTGATATTGAAGGGATTCTGTAACGAAGGCTTGTCAGGCGACAGATCTACCTACATTCACTTGTACCTGGATGTAGATACATTCCGCATTCGATACCCCTTGTCACAAAAATCATGTCCGGGATATGTGTGGGTGGCTGCACAGCGAGTATGCCGCTAGCGATCAGCCGGCTTGGGGTGGTTCTTGCCACCCACATCCCTTCAATGCTTGTAAAGCTGTGCAAAATCGTCAACATTACTGATCAGACAGACGGACGGACAGTAAAAAAAAAGAAATTGTTGTCGTGACTGCAGACGGACAGACGGACAGTAAAAAAAAAGATCTATAACGCCTTCGGCCTCCTGGTAGAACCTAAGAGTCTGAAAAGGAGAAAAGTTATTTAATAAAAAAACATTTTTCAAGAAAGCGAAAGACCTCAGCAACGCCGAACAAGACTTGGTTCACCCGGAGAGCCTGCAACGCTGGAAAGACGAATGATCTGGCGAGAGAGAGAGAACAGAGAGGAGTCTCAGATGTTGTTGAGACCCCGGCTTTGGGTAATGTTGGGCCCAATCGCCCCCATTCACCCTAGCTAAGCCTCCAAGGCCGTATCAAAATGCTCAGCCCCCATTTGTCGTGCGCTATCAAGTCATGTCATCCTGTGGCTCCGCCATGCCATCCACCTATGTTCAATTAGTCCATCTTACCGTAGCCGGGCCAACGAGGAGAAAGCATCGAAGCCAAAAAAAAAGAAATTCACACTAAAAATAATAAAAAAACAATCAGTGATGTAACAGTATCACCACTCGGAAAGGGAAGAAAAGTAGCACCAATTGGGCAGGGGGCCATTGACTAAATAACGAACGCTCAGGTATTCAATTCATAAAGCTTTTAATACAGGGTTCTCTTAGTGCAGAAGGCACTTTGCAACTTCTACAAAATCCGCAGAATCCACTAAACACATAGAAGAACTCTTGGCTCTATTCCCGTGAGTCACTTACAATGAGATTATTCGTTACACTATTTTCCTTATACTATCCTGCACCCTGCTAGCTATACTTACTGCTAATTAAAGTACGACCAAAACAAAAATTACTAAAAAAGGAAAAAAAAGAAAAAAAACAGAAAGAAAATAAGTATCTAGATCTTACATCTAAACAATGTTATCAGAAATGCAAATATCAATTTTCTTGTAAACCTAAACCTGGGACCTCGTTTCGGGCTGACGGAGTCCCTCGATGTCTGGAAGAGTGCACTCTAACACTGTGTCGTTGAATGATGTTTTATTATTCTTTTCACCTCTTTTGGGTGCTTTCGTATTTTATTTATTATTTGCATTCGGGTGCATTGACCTCCTTTTTTCTTACTGAAATTCCCTTCTGTTTAACTTATACACTTGTATATATTGGGTTCGTTAAGGCAAGTTAGTTGAACTACCTCGGTGAGCGACGGGAACAGCTCGTGGTTCTTTTGATACCAGTAAAAATTTCCGGCAGGTTGTGTAGGTATGTATATACATATATAAAAACAATATATACGACTATTTATTTCCCCAGGGAAATGACCTTGTCACGGCAAGACGAAACTGTCAGTATTTTCACTCATGAAAACCAAAATATAATCGTGCACTTAAAGTTCATTATTGGCGCCGGTATGTAGTAGAATAAACTAAAACAAACAGACAAAATCACTAATAGCACTAATTCCCGTTTATTCCAGGGAAACTGCGTGAAAATCCAATATGTTCCGCCAGCGCAGGTAAATAATTATCATAGAAACTAATTAAAGTTGACTCACATTCTGTTTCAGGAAAGCTACTATTCGACCAATTTAATCATAAATATTCGGCAGTCGCAGGTAAGCATTAATTGGATAGAAATCACTAATTGCACTCAATTTCGTTTATTCCAGGAAACTGCATGAACATTCGAAACGTATTTCCAGCGCAGGTAAATATCAGTAACGTAAAAGTCACAATAGCACTAAATTTTGTTTATTCCAAGGAAATTGACAAACTAAGCACAAACCTTCGGCCGTCGCAGGTAAGTATTAATCGAACAAAAATCACTAATAGCTCTCAATTTCGTTTATTCCAGGAAACTTCATGAGAATTCGAAATGTACTGCCAGCGTAGGTAAATAATTATCGCGAAAACTAATTAGAATGGACTCACATTCTGTTTCAGGAAAGGTATTATTCGACCAATTTTAATCATAAATATTCTGCTGTCACAGGTAAGCATTAATAGAATAAATATCACTAACACACTAATTTCCGTTTGTTCTAGGAAAACTGCGTGAAAATCAGAAATGTACTGCCAGCGCAGGTAAATAATTAACGTAAAAACTAATGAAACTTAATTTCCCTTCTGTTTCAGGAAAAATTATTACTTGACAAATTAAGCACAAATCTTCTGCCGTCGCAGGTAGGTATTAATAGAATAAAACCCACTATCACACTAATTTCCGTTTGTTCTAGGAAAACTGCGTGAAAATCCCAAAGTGTACTTCCAGCACAGGTAAATATCAGTAACATAAAAATCACGATCGCACTCAATTTTGTTTATTCCAGGGACTGCATGAAAGATCGAAATATTCTCCCCGTACAGGTAAGTAATTATCCGTAAAAACTAATCAAACTTACTTTCCCGTCTGTTTCAGGAAAACCAGAAAGAAAAACTCTTATCACGCCGACGCTTAGTACCAAGCACCACACTTAATCATTGCCCAAGACCAACTCTCAACTAACTAACTGCCGTCTGCCTACATCGCCGGCGTTCTCTATCCATTCCGACCGACCGACGAACGTCTTTTTTTGATTCTACCACGAATTCACGCCACAGCTGGTGCACATTCGAACCGAAATTTTCTAGGAATTTCGGGCTGGCCTGCTGTAATGCATGGCGTGATGGTATCGCGTGATGCTTTACAGCTAGGCGAATTACCGTTGCGGAATGTCTGTTTCGAACGAAAAACTGAAATTTGTGCTAGTTTTGCGTGAATTGGAATTTTTCGCTCGGGCAAAAGATATAATTTTTCTTTCTTTTCAGGTTTTTATAAGTAATATTCCAATTTGTGCGAGTTCTGCATGAATCGGGATTTTTTCGTTGAAGAGTAATTTTTTTATCTTTTTTTTTTGTATTCTGCAGGGTTTCAGGAATTTATATATGGGGAAGTAGCATAGGGCTACTTCTCGAAAATGTACCTTTTCACCCCATTTCAGGCATCCTGGGAGAATTATGGGGGTTTCTCTACAAAAGGTATAGAAACCAAACAGAAAAAAAGGTAGCGTAAGGGGGGTATACGCTACAGCGTGGGGACGACCCACCGAGAATAAGAGTCTCATGCCGGGCAAAACGAGGAAGGGGAGAGAAAAGAGAGAAAGAAGAAAAAAAACAAGAGCGTTTGCTTGGGAGGTGAACTATGAATGATATCTTTGCAGCCGCGCCCAACGTGGGGACGACCCACAAGAGTCTCAAGCCGGGCATACGCCAGACCCTGGATAGTTGAGACCTAAGATCCCATGTGCGGCCATGATCCCAATTCGTCTTGGACGAGGGAGGACTGATCCACCGATAGACGTCGTCTACCAGCTCGCCTCGCCCAATGAACTGACAGCAGCGATTGATTTATTGGGTACGGGAACGTTCGGCTCGAGATTACGACTTCGTCGGTGAAATGCCGCTACTTATCGTTCTGTGTTCTGCTGAATCCAGTCGCAACACCCCGGAAATTCCCCCCAATCCCAAGAGAGGAAATCGCTTCGTAACAGATAGAATTCATCTATCAACTGACTCAGGATGACGGAAATCCCGCGGGATGCAGCAAGCGGGTTCACGCTCTAAGGAAATTGAAGAAAGGACAGGAAAGAAAAATCCTTCAGATGAAGGATGTTTAAGCCATCTAATTGACTTACCTTGCATTCCATATAAAAGCAAGCCTCTGAATTTCATTTCAACTAGATAACGCCTATGCATTTTATTTTGCTTGCATTCCTTAAGAATGCAAGCTTCTCAAATTTAACTTCAAGTAGAAAATATTTTCTGCCGGTTCCCATGAAAATGTGAGCATTTCTTATCGCGGTTTCAAATATCCGTGCATGAATGAGAGTCTCGTCATGAAAATATTCACATTTTTTCGTGTGAACAGGCATATGAAATTCTAGAGTTTTAATATTTTTCTCACTAGATTTAAGGTAGAAAATTTGTTAACTTTGCATATTTTTATTATAAATTGCAAATTTTAAATAAATGTTTTTAAGTCTTTGACGAACAACAGAGTGGTATTTTTCTCACCCAACAAAGGCTAACGCAGAAGGGGTTAGTAACAAAGACTGAGACCATCGAAACTTGTTAGTTTAGAGATACTACACAATATAAAAAAAATCGCTGAGACTCCATCCGCACTCGCTAACGCTGTGACATTCTTGATTGAAGGAAGAAATTGAAGAAAGGACAGGAAAGTAAAATCCTTCGGATGAAGGTTAACCCAGAAGGGGTTAGTAACGAAGACTGAGACCATCTAAACTTGATAGTTGTACGCAAAAACTACACTCCACTGAGACTTCAGTCACACTAACCACCACTCGGAAGCCTCTTGGTTGGAAGCAAATTGAAGAAAGACAGGAAGGTAAAATCCTGCGGATGAAGGCTAACCCAGAAGGGGTTAGTAACAAAATGAAAGAGGTTTATCACCCACCACTGAGGAAGTAGTAAGAGGGTTTGCGATAACCTGTAGTTCACAAGTGAAGCTTGCCGGATGCCTTCTTAGGGCTACCGAGATTTAATCAACTTTGATCAAGACTTAATATCCTGAGCATGGAAAATTCCGATTCAGAGACCCTTAGCATTCTGCAAACGGTACGAAGCAGGCCCGATTCGTTCTACAACAGTCGATTTTATGAACTTAGGTGCCAATTTGGCCGCAAAGCGATCGATTGCGCTACTTTGCAGAAAATTTCGGACATACACAGTCTGTCCAGGTACAAAGGCCCTTTCCCGCGTTCGCAATTTGTAACCAGCAGCGTGCTTTCGATACGCCTCTGTGAGATGGAACTTTACTTCGTCGCGCAGAAGCTGAAGCCTTTGGTTGACAGGCACACACTCGACGGCCCCGTCGGAGTCGGCCCTTAATTCTCGAAGGAGTTGATATGAGCCCCCGCTTGTTACCGGATGTCGACCGAAGAGCAGGAAATATGGTGAGCACTTAGATGACTCATGCACGACGTTGCGGATGGCGAAGCCGATCTCGCTCAGATGTTCGCCCCAATTCCGATGCTCCGTCCCGACATAGGCGCGGATCGCTGCCAGGACCGACTGGTTGACACGCTCTGAGGCGTTTGACTGAGGAGAGTAGGCTGGTGAGAAGATGTGTTTCACCCCGTAACGGTCTAACAGTTGAGCGAATATTTTTGCAATAAACTGGCTACCATTGTCTGAATGTACCATTTCCGGAACCCCAAACATTAAGAAGACTTCTTGCTCCAGAAATTTGACGACCCTCGAGGCTGTGGCCTCTGGCATTGATTTCAACAGCACTTAGATAAGTGGTCCAGTACGATGAAGATATACCTATTACCACCTCGGCTGCGCGGATAAGGACCTAGAAAATCGCAAAAGATACGTTGCCAAGGCAGATCGGTAGACCGTATCGTGCCCAGAGGAGGTCTTGAAGACACATTGGTCGGCTTGACCAGCTTACAAGTTTCACAGGCGTTTATGAACTGACGTACCTCAGATGCCATGCTCGGCCAATAGTACTGACGGCGTAGCTTTTCTAGAGTTTTTGCGAAACCGAAGTGTGCTGCCATAGGAGGACTATGCTCTTCTGATTTGATTAAATCGCCCGTGAGATTATCAGGAACCCATAGCTTCCACTGAACCTGCTCCCCTGCGACGTTGTTATTTGGAAGCGAAATTGAGATATATACTTTACCACCGCTAATTCGTAAGTTCCGGGAACCGCTGGGATTCGATGTGATGCGCTGGATTCTCTCAACGTACGATTTGAGCCGGATAAACTAGCTCGTCAGTGTGGTGTTCTACTGCCCCATCAGCAAATGACCTTGAAATAGCATCGGCCACCACATTGTCTTTGCCTTTTCTGTATTCGATGTGGAATTTGAAGGCCTGGAGTTTGAGGCTCCACCGAGCCAGCCTGCCACATAGATGCCTTTGGTCCATGAGCCATTTGAGGCTAGCGTGGTCAGTAATGACCGTAAACTCCAGTTCTTCCACATACGGCCTAAACCTTTTTATACTCAGACTCTCTAACTCGGTTATGCTGTAGTTGCGTTGAGCAGCGTTCAGCTTCTGTGACATGGTAAGCGATGGGATGCTCGTCCCCATTCACAGAACGCTGAAACAAGAACCTTCCGACTCCTGTAGTGCTAGCATCGCACTGAATGAAGAAAGGCTTGGAGAAGTCCGGATTCGCGAGCACGGGTGCGGTCATCACACACTGTTTTAGTTGTTGGAATGCCAGTTCAGTTTGTTCGTTCCACCCAAACTTAATATTTTGCTTTAGAAGATCAGTCAGAGGACTAGCCATGGTAGCGAAATGTGGGATGAACCTCCTATACCAGCCGCATACTCCGAGAAATCTTCGAATTTTCTTGACAGTTGTTGGCCTTGGCTAGCTCTGAATAGCAGTGACCTTTCGGGATCAGCCCGCAAACACCCACCCCCAACCACAAAGCCAAGATATGGCATCTCTCATACAAAACTTACTTTTCTCCACGTTGATTGTCAGGCCGGCGCGAAGCAACGACGCGACCTCCGCCAGAAGCCCTAGGTGTTCGTCAAACGTGAAGGAAGTAATGAGTAGGTCGTCACGGTACACAGACACTTGGTCATGCAGTTGGTGAGAGATGACCTTGCACATCAGCTTGCACATTATTTGCGGAGCGTTGCAAAGTCCAAACGGAAGCACCTTGAACTGGTATAGGGGTCTTCCCGGCACTGCGAAAGCCGTTTTGTCTCTTGATCCCACAGCGAGAGGAATCTGCCAGAACGCATCCTTTAAGTCTATGGCAGAGATGAACTTTGTCTCCTGGAGTCTACTGAGGAGGCCATCTATAAGAGGCAACGGAAAGGCATCTGGAACATCCCGCCAAGGAAACTCTCTGCTCCAGCTCCGAGCACGCTCACATGTGCACCGCTATCCAATAAACCTCGTATCTTTCGTCTGAATGTAGACATCGGCGTAAGGACGAGGATCCCAAGGATCCTCTGTATCAGATACTACTGTTTCGGCAATGGCAGCCTTTATGACTCTACGCAGGCTGAAATACCTATGTGTGCGTGGAACAGTCCTGGAGGAAATGGACCGCGAAGCCGATGGGAATTCGCTGATACAAAACGATGCATCCTCTATATCAGAGGTTTAGATTGACGAGCTTTCACCCGAGAAGGTGCAACTACAACTTTCTGAAGGACAGGGTTCCGAGTAGGTGGTAAAATTTAACGTGCCCTGTGTGCTGGGATTCTCTGTCTGGGTGTAAGAGTTAGACATGTTTAATTTAAGCCTGTCAACTGGTTTAAAATTCAATCTGGGTTCGCGAGTTTTGTGTTTTGGGAGCACTGCGGCATCGCTGACAGCTCTACGCCGTGGAGTTAACCGTAGCGATCGGGCTCGGTGTTGGTAGGCGCTTCCTCGGTCGTGCGCCTGAAGGTTTGGCTTGGGGTCAAACGGCGCTGGCCACCCATAAAATGTTGACCCCTGCCTCGGTTTCCCGACAAGCAAGCTCTGCATTGTGTTTTAATTACCCTCACTGCACCGCATCCATAGCAGAAGACCCTCTGTGGACCTAGTGGACAGTTGATGTAGACGTGACCTTCGGCCGAACAGTTCCAACATGTCACTCGAGATCTAGCGGGTCGGTGGATGTCTCTCGGAGCATTAAATTGAACGCCTCGCGGTGGAACTTCAATGGCGTCTATTTGACTGGACAAAGTGTGATTCAAATACGGCGTATCAGAATAAATTGCATGCACTGCTCGTGGAGAGCCTATATCGGACCATAATTTTTCAAATCGGTTACACAAGTCCCTCAAATCTAGCATGTTATCAGTCTGATAAAGGAGTAACGCCTCCTGTAAGGCGGGTTTTATGTTACGTCGCAGTATTTCCACCAGCTCCGCTTCTGGAATTGGTATGCTCATTTTGGACACCAACGCGTGAACCGCTAATCGAAAATCACTGAAGGACTCGTTAACTCCTTGCCTCCTTGACTCAACTAGCTTGCGAATTTCGTAGTCAGTTTCCTGGCTGCGGAATTCGCGTAGGAGTGCTGAACGCAACTCTTGCCACGAGTGCTTACGCTGATTTCGGAAGTATAGCCAATACCAGTTGGCAGCTTTCCCGGTATCGAGTGTATGAAACCCATCACACAATTCGGAGGCGGATACTTGTTCTAGTATTGCCAGAGATTCTACCCAAAATATGAGCTCTGTCACATCCAAGCCGGATGTCCCATCAAAATTTAACTTCCAGCGGAAGACAGGACTGTGAGATACGCTGTTACGGTCCCTCGCTGCTGGCTGTCAAGTATGAGTTGGATTGTTACGCGGAGAAACGAACGAAACTGGTAAAGGTGGTACACGAGACCCAGTATTACTTTGTCTCGGCAGCGGAGGTACTCCAGTGACTGGACCTCTATTCAAACTTTCCAACCGATCGTTGATCGACGGAATACGTGACCTTCCCAAAATTGGGTCAGCAAACGTGTGTGGTAAGTCAGTGGGAGCTGCTTGAGCCCTCTGCTCTTCGAATATTGAAAAGTCCAGGTACCGCTGGGCAGGATTGGTGTGGACGTTCCCCAAGTTAGAGCCTGGTAAGCCCAACGCAGCGCCTTCCGTGGTCAAAACTGTTTTCGGCTTAGCACCTCTCAACGGGTTGGACCCTTGACTATCTGTGCTAGTCACAGGAACTGTGAGCATTACGCCTCCAGGGCCCTCGGCCACGGACTCTGTCGTAGGCTGGGAAGATTCGACACGGCTCAGGATATCCTCCAAGGTCTGGACATAAGATTGCGCATCAGACTGTACAGAGGGTGACGTATTGTACAACCGCCGGGCTCTATGGAGTACATGGAGCACCTGACTGATATAGGGCGTACGATCTTCGTTGGTTCGGATGGGATCCGAGCTCAAATCACGATTCAGAGCGTCGACTTGACTGATAATATCGTCTAAATCGCGCGATGGATTTTTATGAGCGTGAGACTTAAAGGGTGCTCTGCCGGATTCCAACTTCTCGGCCTCGTACACTTCTATGAGCTTAAGGCGAGCGTTAGCGTCAGCAGATCTAAGTGTTATATATCTAAAATAGGCCTAAAAAAGAAAATCTGAAAAAAGCAATGAGCAAAAATACTCCAAATTATAAATTTTCATATAAGCTAACCATGCCTAAAACATGGTTAGCTGATCTATTCAATCAGTGAAGAAAATTGCTGAAGGCAAAATTTGCCAGTAGAAATATTTAATTTGAAAAATAAAATAAAAGACAAATCGTACCTTCAGTACGATTTGTCGTGGAAATTGCAATATGTATGTACGAACGTACATACATATCACAAAAAAGCTATCGCGATAAGAAGAGCGCGCCGCGAAAATACATTGTATGTATACGCGCGCGGCAATTCTAATCATCGTGACGGTGGCTGATGTTTATAAAAGCATCAAATTTCAAGCCTCCGTCCAACGAAAAATATTCTGGACTTGTTTAATCAAGTCCAGAATAAATGAAAATTTTCTCAGGGTGAAAATGCAACTACGCATTTTCTACCCTGAACGAAGGCTCTTGATCGCGAAAAAAGTGATCAAGAGCCGAGTTGGATTCTAAATTTTGATAACGGCGGTTCGGAAGAGAATTTAGGCAAAGTTGATTTTCTACCCGAAAAGTGGATGGCTACACGTTGAGTTTCGTTTTTTGTAGACATACGGTGTGATAGTTAGAAAAAATAATCATAAAAAAAGAGAATTAAAATAAGAAGAAGTTTTTCAATTTCGGGATCGGTTGGTCGGTTGGTGCGGAATAATAGATTAGAACGTGTTGATTACCAAAAAAAAAAAAAAAATAAGTTGTTCCTGAAAACTATCTGTAAGATAAAGTGAAACTAGTCATAAATAAAGGTGTTAAAAAAATTACAATAAAATAAAAGTGGAACCAAATAGGATAACCTTTTGTATTACTTCCACCTACCGACGTTGAAGACGAATCACCATACAAAGGAATTTAACAATTGGCGCAGCCGGTAGGATAGAGGAAGCCTACTTCAAACAAACAAAAATATAAGCGCTCGAAAACCCTCCATCCTACGAATCAAAAAGGAGTTTAGGACGAGATCGAATACTGGTCAAGACACCCTACAATCCGCCTGAAGTTGAGTCTGGCTTCAGGAGTATTTCGATCTTGTCGGCTCCCAACGCTCGGGGTCGGACAGCTTTAACTGCCTCTGTTTGTAAAATAGGAAAAATAGACGTCCACATTAATAGGAAAATTCCAAAACGAAAACCTGAAGGAAGATCAGATAAACTCCAATCTGCGCTCCGGAGCTGAAAAAACCTTTGAAGTAGGCAAGGCGCCCCCCTTTCAGCTTTTATCCAGGGGAATTTAAGTAGGCCACGGGCCCCCCGGCAGCAAAAGAACTTCACCGAAAAAACCAGCGATCCCGAATTAAGAGGGACCTCGAAGAAGGCAATAAGCCCCCCTCTCAATTTGAACCAAGGGAATTAAGACGGAAGAAGCCCCCCTAGCTGCAAATTTTACATACGGCGGTCCATGAGCGAAAAAAGCTCCCACCAGGAGACGCCGCAGGAAATCTCACCAAATCCACCAACTCCACAACGATCTTCCTAACCGAGCGACGCACAGGAAGATCCGTCCCGGTACGAAGGAGACAACGAGGGAGCAACATCTGCAACAGAGGGTGCTTATCAAGCACCCCCAACAAATACAACAACAAGAGGAGTCACGTTAAGGAGTGGGACAATCCTGACAGGTCATCACCAAGTAAGAAACACTTTAAACTTAGAAATATATTTAAAAAATTTGGAAGAGAAAGTGCGAAACTCCTCCGAACTCTCTGTGAATCAGTGCGACTCAGTAGAAAAGCAAATCGAAAAGTCGAGAAAAGAAAGATTGGAAACAATCGAAAAATTTAAAATTAACACAGAGAAGGGGTAGATATCATTCAAAATAATAGTGCTAGGTTAAGAGAAAGTACCATCGAAGACAGTGTCAGTGATTCCACCGCGAGTGAATTCCTTTTAAATTGGCTGGGTGACTCCCTTCTGGAGACCAGCTTAGAAGAAACTAGCCCCCCAAAAGTGCCAAAGTCTAAAGTCTCCAATATAAACATGGCAGATTACGCGAAAATCGCCAAGCTAACTGCCCAGCTCGTTCCCCTATTTTCGGGAGAACAGCACCCAAAATTGAGCCGTGAACTCCAAACTTTCCTAGGATGCTGCAGGCAGGTAAAACAGTGCATTTCGGTGGAGGAACTATCAGCATTTCTGCAAATCTTCCCCACCAGACTTCGAGGCGAAGCTTATCAGCTTTTTGCCTCGAATATGCCAACTTCTTTCAAAGAAGTAGAAGAACGGTTAAATCGCACGTACCTGCCTAGAGAAACTTACCACGAACTGGTAAATAAATTAATCACTACAAGGCAGTATCCTTTGGAAAACCTCACAGCCTTCACGGCACGAGTGAAACAGATGCTGGCACTATGTAATGAAGCAGCAGAGTCCAAATATGGAGCCACGGCAGCACCAGCTGTTAAAACGCAGCTCCAGGACTTTGCCAAAAACGCACTGAAAACAGGCGTAAATAACCCATATAGGTGCCAATACCTTCTGACCTTGACCGACGGCACTATAGATGAATTAATACAAAGAGCACTTGACATGGAACGTCTCCAGCAAAGTGCTCTATTCCTGCAACCTTCAGCGCAAATTCAACAAAATGTGATACAAAATACACTACCCCATTCAATAAGTGCAATAACACCCAATAACGCACAATTTAGTGGAGTTAACTCATCGGCTAATCACAGCGTATTTAATCCAGGCATAATGCCATACGCTCAAGTTCCCCAGACCCTGTCAAACACAAGTAGCCACATTCAGCAGCCGCAGTTCACATAGGCAAACACATCCCCATATATCAAACAGGAGCCAAGATCTCCTAATAAAACTTATAATGTAAACAATAAAAATACTTATTTAAATAAAATCAGTTGTAGTTTTTGTAATCTAAGAGGCCACACATATGCTGATTGCATTAAAAGGAAATATACGCCTTATTGTGTGAACTGTAAAATGTATAACCATGACGTGTGTGAATGCAGAAGAAACAATAATACTTTCCAGAGACCACACAACAATAGTGGACCACCAAACCAACGCCCTAGAGAGCCGCAAAACCCCAATAACAACCCAAGAGTCTATAACATGCGTAAAAAGCGCGAATTTTGTGGCCGTTCTGGACATGCAGTAAATAACTGCCAACAAAAACGTAAATGGGAGGCCCGGAGCAAGGGAAACGACGTACAGTCGACCCAAAACTCCCCGGCTCGACTATAAAACTCCCATCTAATAAAATAGGGTCCCCTCAGCAGCCCGATTCCAGTCTCGCTACAGTAAAACTTCCCTTAGACATTGGCCTGAACTAGTAGTAGACACAGGCGCTGAGGTAAGTATAATAAAGAAAAGGTCATTAAAAGATCTCAAGGAAATTAACCACAATGAGGCATGCACACTTCAGACCCCATTTGGTACCGGAAAGACGCTGGGAAATTGTCAGGGAAACTTCGTTTTCAAAAACAAAATTCCCTGCAAGTTTCAAGTCGTAAAGAACTTGCCTGGCCTTTCCGATGATGGACTTCTAGGAAATGATTTCCTAGCAAAAAACTGTAACGTTGAGGGTCCTAACAAGGCACTAAGGTTTCCTCGCACGGAAACTAATCCAGACGAATTTTCTTTGCCATTAGAGTTTGAAACGGACGAGCTACATTCTGAAAAAGCAGTCGAAGTAAGAACACTTGCAGAAGAGGTAGAGTCTAAACAGGCTGAACTATCCAACTGTAGTGTCTTCAAGGCTTCTCAAACGAGAAAATCTGGCTGCCAAGCTCCAAAAGGGCCCAAGGAATGTGAAAAAGGCTGTCTGGGCGAACAAGAGACCGATGAAATCAGGCGGCAATTGGTTACCTTTAAGGAACCAATCTGAATACCTGCGCGCTCTCAAATTGTTGCCCCAGTCCCGTTACAAACTCAAGAGGAAATGCTCTGTTTATCACAAGAGATAAGCGATGAAGTCTTCTTGGCAAACAGTTTACTGTCATCTGGAGAAGAATTAGTGCTGGTCAGTATTCTCAACGCTAACAGTCATCAAGCAGTCATACATAGCTTAAAGTTACAGCTATTTCCAATAAACGACTACACACTAGTCCCATTGACACACACAAAAGACCACAACCAAACGCACATTCCCATACCAAACAAAGAGGTAATATCAAACAACACAAGAGACGGAACTGAGTGTCTAAAACCTGCCAAAAAGGTGCATGTAACTCTTCCGTCCAAAATCTCGAGGCATAAATCACTCTTAAACAAACAACGGCCATATAAGAACGGTAGCGAGTCGCTAAAGCCTATATTAAAGGTGCATATTACTCCACCGTCACACAACACAAAAAATTCTACATTGTCAAAAAGCAGTAGCATTGACGCGCATGAGTATCCCACACAACCTAAGGCAAAGACCGCACAGGTGTATCAAACTCAGCCGTCGACAAAGCAGGAAGCAAGTACCCTGTTACATGCTAAATACAACAAAATAAAGCCTCAAAAGGAATTAATTAAATTCAATTCAATTTCAGGACACAAATTTACAATGAATAGTAAGTCAAACCAAGCTTCAGCTGAAAAATCAGCAATTTTACAACATGTACGATATCTATACCCGGATAATGAGACTCCGAACGACCCAAAACAATACCCGCGTATTTCTAGGCTAGAGCAAGAACTCAGCCTAGACCCTAATTTAACCGCGGAAGAAAAAATTTGGATATCAGAACTCTGCGAAGAGTATAACGATATCTTCTTCCTCAAAGGTGACAAACTCACCTATACAAATGCGATAACGCATAATATTCCATTGGTGCAAGATCAAGCACCAATCAATCAAAAAATATACCGCTTACCTGAAACACAGCGGAAAGTCATTAACGAGCAGCTAAAAGAAATGCTAGACAGCGGGATAGTCCAGTCTAGTAAAAGCCCTTGGAATTCACCTCTACTAGTTGTCCCCAAGAAAGCGGGACCGGACGGTGATAAAAGGTGGCGCGTCGTTGTCGATTTTCGTAAATTAAACGAAAAGACAATTGGAGATGCATTCCCGCCACCCCGAATCGAGGATATTCTCGACCAACTAGGTCACGCAAGGTAATTCACCACACTCGATTTGGCCAACGGCTATCACCAAGTCCTTGTCGACAAAAAAGATCGACATAAAACTGCTTTCAGCACAAGCTATGGGCACTACGAGTTCAAGCGTATGCCATTCGGGCTCAAAGGAGCCCCCGCCACATTTCAACGCCTAATGAATTTCGTCTTAACAGGCCTACAAGGCCTCGAATGTTTTGTTTACCTAGATGACATCGTCATCTATGGTAAAAATTTAAACGACCACAACGAAAAGTTGAGAAAAGTCTTCGACAAGTTGAGAGAGAACAACTTGAAACTGCAGCCAGAAAAGTGCCAGTTTCTAAGAAGAGAAGTTGTTTACCTAGGACATAAATGTTCTAGCGAAGGAGCCCTACCAGACCCAAGTAAGACGGCTTGCGTCCAAACATTTCCTGTTCCAAGAACAGTAAGGCAACTTCAGTCATTTTTAGTACTTGCCAATTACTACAGGAAATTCATTCCAGACTTCTCCAAAATTGTACGTCCAATTACGAATTTACTCCGAAAGGATGTAAAATTTACTTGGATAGAGAAATGCCAAGAAGCATTTCAAAGCCTAAAAAATCCTTTAATTTCTCCACCACTTTCAATTTACCCCGATTTTTCGAAATCTTTTAATCTTACTACGGACGCAAGTAACGAGGCTCTAGGAATTGTTCTTTCTCAAGGAGAAGTCGGAAAGGACCAGCCCATTGCCTATGCAAGCCGCACATTAAACAAAGCCGAAAGAAATTACTCTACTATAGAGAAAGAGTTATTGGCTATTGTCTGGGCTACCAAGAATTTCAGGTGCTATCTTCAAGGCCGGAAATTCACGGTCTATACTGACCATAAACCTCTCAAAGGTGTCTTCAATGTGAAAGACCCTACTTCCCGTTTGGTGATATTTCACCACAAATTATCTGAATTCGATTACAACATCGAATATAAACCAGGGAAGTACAACACTAATGCCGATGCACTAAGTCGCATCCCTCAAGCATTAAAAGAAGACAGTTTAGGCAATACCTTAACGGTAGAAGCCCTAGTCCACCACACGATGGACTCAGATGTGGAGGAAAACAATTCCACAAATAATAAGAGAAAGAAGAAATCCGCTCATTGTTTCGTCGTGACGCGAGCTCAGAAGCAAAAGGCTCAAGAGACAATAAACAGCTCCAGTTTGGAGACAGAAGAGCACACGAAAGCGGACCAAAACGAAATTCAACTCACGGAGGCGGAAACACTAAGCCCAGCATCGCTTGATCAAAAAGTAAGTACTGGTAAGACACCCGAAGTTATCACGAGCCCTACGGAAATCCGAACAATCTTAAAAGATTATCACGATTCTCCATTTGGTGGCCATCAAGGTGTCATAAAAACTTACAAACGCATAAGACGCAAGTATTGGTGGAGACACATGCTTAGCGACATCAGCAAATACATAAAAAAAATGCCCAAAGTGCCAGACGATGAAAGCTTCTCCACAATATAAAATGCCAATGGTTATCACGGACATCGCAGAACAACCGTTCGACAAAGTTTACCTCGATATTGTAGGTCCATTAGAAGAGACCACATCAGGTAACAAATATATCTTGACCTTCCAAGATAATTTAACAAAATTTGTCAACTGGTATGCAATACCTAATGCAGAAGCCGTCACAGTAGCGCAAGTTTTCTTTGATGAAATCGTTACGCGCTATCGCATACCCAAAAGAATACTCACCGATCAGGGAAAAAATTTCCTGAGTGAATTATTCAAAAGAGTATGTAAGCTTCTAAAGGTAAAGAAGTTACAGACTTCAGCATACCACCCACAGTCTAACAGAGCAGTAGAGTGTGCCCACAGACCGCTATTGAATACCTGCGAACAATCGTAGACGAAAATCTTAAAACATGGGACCAATTCCTACGAACCGCTGCATTCGTGTATAATAATAGTGTACACGAGGGTACTAAACTTACCCCAATGGACTGCCTTTACGGCTTCACAGCGGATGTCGCATCAAATTTAAAACGAGATCCCGAACCAGTTTACAATCACGAGAGCTATTATCATATACTAAAGTATAAGCTCCAAAAATCATACGCCACGGCAAGAAAGAATTTATTAGCCACTAAACAACGCTCAAAGGGGTACTATGATAAGACAGTACGACCCCTAACTTTTCACATAGGAGATGAGGTCCTCATTAGAAACGAAATCAGGAAACATGAGCTTTCCCAAATCTGGGTAGGACCTTATCAGGTAACTGCTATACCAAGTGGAGTGAACAGCACAATAAAAATTGGTAAGCGTATTGTAACGGTACATAACAACCGTCTAAAACCATACTTCGAATGAAATAAATATGTTGTCACAGAACCAGGTTGACTCAAATTCCTACTCTGTTTGTTTCAAATTAATCCCATTTTAACGGCTCTCAGGAACACTTGCGGTGGAGCCACTCCACTCTAATAACGGCACGAAAGAAGTAAAGTCATACTAAAAGGATTATTTTCATCCTCCGAATTGTCCACAGAAATGGCGCTACAAATTATTGCAATTGCTATCCTCATCCAGTACGCGACAGGAGAAATCGCCGACAAACCCTATGCTATAACCAAGCTAAATAGCTCGGGCATATTTTTCGAGGATCTAGGAAGCCTCATGGTGTATCATAACACTTGGAATGTTCTCACGGAGATAGACTTGGATGAGTTAGACACACAGATAAAACTAACGGAACATGCAGAATATTTAGTGCATAAACTCTGCATAAATATCACGGACAAAGAAGACCTGTGCAACGTGCAGCAACTACACATACACGCTATAATAGATAGCATACAAAAGCGCACGAGAACCATTGAGAAATTAGTTCCAGGAAGGAGTAAGGCCAGATCACTATTCGACGGAATAGGCAATGCTATGCACTATTTATTTGGTACCATGGATAGTAACAACGAGAAGGAGATATACAGCCGCTTAGATGAAATTAAATCGAACACACAAGCCCTAGCTGAGCTAGAGAAACAACAAATAAGTGTTGTTAAAACCACCTTGGAACAGATCCAAAAACCATTGGCTATGTTAATGGATCGTCAGCAAAACATAGCACACCAGATCAACGATCTGCATACTGTGACCGAGGACCTAACCAGAAGGCAGCTCAGGCAAGTGACCATTTCGAGCTTATTGCTTCAAATCATCGAAGTCGAATACCGTCAACAAGCCCTCCTTGACATTATAATAGCCACTAAAGGCAACCATATTCACCCACTCCTCGTGTCTCCCAAAATTCTGCTGGATGTATATCGAAAATCAACTTCGAAATGTCTAAACGACCAAAATTGTCTATCGATTCTGTACCAATCAGCAGGAGCCCAGTCACGCCTTATGCAGAACAAATTGGTGGTGAGAATAACTCTCCCAATTCTTGATTCCCCCAAAATGAGGCTACGGCAAGTCCAATGCTTTCCAGTACCACAACCAGCAAATTATTCCATAATCCCAGACCCTGGATATTCTTGTGTGGCAAATAGCGCTCGCACAGAGGAATTCCTCTTATTAAAAGGTGAGGATATGAAAAGCTTCAAGAAGATAGCCTGGAGGAAAATACATATATAGGTCGACTTAATACCCCCATAATTAAGGCAACAACCTCAGATGAATGTATAGTGAAAGTGTTGTACAATCCTTTAAATGAAGTGCCCAAGTGTAGGTCTAGAGTACAAGTTCCCCAAAAAGACATGTTGATAAAGTTAAACAAGCCCAATGCGTGGCTATTTTCGTTTATTACCTCCACGGTACTACATATAACATGTCGAGATTAATTTGCCATCTCAAAATTAGAGGGGCAGGGGATACTAGAGATAACGCAACCATGTCAGGTGCAAATAGGGGAAAAGGTGCTAAGGTACGAAAGTGAAAATAAACACCCTCTCAAAATTACTCAGCCTAAACAATTTCCTGAGATGAATCATTCATTACTCAACCTGAATCTAGCCGAAATTTTACCCAAGTCTCAAAACCAAAGTGTACAAACCGAAATCATAACAGGGGACGATATCAATAAATCTATACTGGCACACATTCGCTGGAAGATATCCAGCACAAATTAGACCAGTATAGTAACAAGGTATCAAGCAGACAATCCCATATCCTGTCCACAATTTCTATCATTTACGAGCCTACTAGTTCTGGTCATAATGATCGCTGTGGCAGTAAAATATCTTAACCCTGTTGTCATCAAGATGAGACAACAGAGAAATCAACCACAAGGTAACCCCGAAATTTCATCAGAGGGAATTCCTTTAGAAGAGCGAGAGCCTGCTCCCTAACCCAGTTTAAGGCGAGCCAGAAGCCTCTCCAAAACAAAATCAGTCCAAATCGTTAAAAAAAAAATGGAACACGGACACTGTCAATATGGACAACCAATCAACCTAATTAAGGACATAAAAGGTAGACCTGGGAAAACATGTACATTAAATACATAGAAAACAGATAATTAAAAACAAAAAGAACAACATAAAATGTATCAATATACTATATATTAGTAATATATAAATAAAATAAACAACATAGGAGAGATAAATATATATAAAAATAGATAGAGCGGCAAAAAATTAAAATACATTAGACTTAATTATGGATAAAATAAATAAAATAAAGCTAGAAGTATAAATAAATTAAAATAGAATGCCCTAGAATTAAATATAATATATAAAACTAGAAAAGATAAAATAACAAAAAACTATAGATAAGATTGCATTTGAAATAATAAAAGCAAAAAAAAGAGGGATTTACCAGGCTACAAATAACAAAATAAAAATGTTTTAAAGTGTGTAAAATTAAACTTACACTAAAAAAAAAAAAACAAATCTAACATAAAATCAAAATTTAGAAAAATAAGAAGTAAGAGAATCCTAACAAAAAAAATGTGTCTCTTAGGATAATAAGAGAAAAATTTTGATATTATATAGAAAAGAACCGCGCCCACCGAACCAATCAAGCCAAGCCTATCACACATAAAAAAAGAGGAAAAACCACCAATAATAAGTTAAAGTATTAGAAACCACCCTTGTCTGTTTCTTGTCTTCCTTTAGTCCACCCGTAAGAGTACAAAAAAAAGGAATTTAGAACAACTCAAATGGGGGAGTAGGTAATTTTCTTTATTTTTCTTTGTTTTGTTGTTGAAAAAGAAGGAAGATAGGAAAGTTACAAAAAAGTTAAGTTAAAGTTAAAAATCAAATACAAAAAATAAAAATTAGATGTTGTCCCGGCTGCATTCCCGGTCCCAGTCATCTTCGGAAACATCATCGATTTCGAAGAGGGGAGGGGTGGCCATCAGCGGCTGGATGATAGAGGTGAGCACAGAATCAAAAACGGGGTGGCAACATGCTCATAATCCATGCCGCCCCATGATGTTAAGGGCACCTCCTAAAAAAAAAAGGAGGGAGAGATAAAAATATAACAAATCACAAATACTCTTAGATCAAGTACTCACCTTTGACAACCCACGCCTGCCCCTGGTGCGGGTATAAAGGTAAATCCACTTTATAGGTGCGCCCGGCCACGGCATCCTCGCCCCACATGGTGAATAGGCGCTCCCCGCGTCTTAGCAAGACCAACCGAATTGGGCCCCGCCACCCCGGAATCACGTGCAGCACGTAAATTGAAGAAGCCGCAGAGGTAAGACCCGGTGGTGAGTGTTGGGGAATGTTGTTCAACCTCATCGTGAACAGCATAGTGGCGAAATTGAAAAAAAGGGGACTAAAACGGAAATTCGACCACTAACAGCTAGCAGACACAAGTACTAAAACTCAAGTGATCCCTGACCAACAAATCTTCTACCCAAGCCCTCACGATCATCGAAGCAGTAAAGTAACAAAAAGTAATCGGATACCTTGATAAGGAATTCAGACCCAATTTGTGCCAACAACAACTTCCCCTGAGAATTATTCCTCTTCAAAGAATAATTCTCTTTTTCTCAGGGGGAAGGGTTGTTATATATCTAAAATAGGCCTAAAAAAGAAAATCTGAAAAAAGCAATGAGTAAAAATACTCCAAATTATATATTTTCATATAAGCTAACCATGCCTAAAACATGGTTAGCTTATCTATTCAATCAGTGAAGAAAATTGCGTCAGGAATTTTCTTCACATTCCATAGAGTTGAAACAAAATTATTCCCATGGCAAATTTTGCCAGTAGAAAAATAAATTTGAAAAATAAAATAAAAGACAAATCGTACTTTCAGTACGATTTGTCGTGGAAATTGCAATATGTATGTACGAACGTACATACATATCACAAAAAAGCTTTCGCGATAAGAAGAGCGCGCCGCGAAAATACATTGTATGTATAAGCGCGCGGCAATTCTAATCATCGTGACGGTGGCTGATGTTTATAAAAGCATCAAATTTCAAGCCTCCGTCCAACGAAAAATATTCTGGACTTGTTTAATCAAGTGCAGAATAAATGAAAATTTTCTCAGGGTGAAAATGCAACTATGCATTTTCTACCCTGAACGAAGGCTCTTGATCGCGAAAAAAGTGATCAAGAGCCGAGTTGGATTCTAAATTTTGATAACGGCGGTTCGGAAGAGAATTTAGGCAAAGTTGATTTTCTACCCGAAAAGTGGATGGCTACACGTTGAGTTTCGTTTTTTGTAGACATACGGTGTGATAGTTAGAAAAAATAATCATAAAAAAAGAGAATTAAAATAAGAAGAAGTTTTTCAATTTCGGGATCGGTTGGTCGGTTGGTGCGGAATAATAGATTAGAACGTGTTGATTACCCAAAAAAAAAATTAGTTGTTCCTGAAAACTATCTGTAAGATAAAGTGAAACTAGTCATAAATAAAAGTGTTAAAAAAAATTACAATATAATAAAAGTGGAACCAAATAGGATAACCTTTTGTATTACTTCCACCTACCGACGTTGAAGACGAATCACCATACAAAGGTATTTAACATAAGGTTGCGTACAGCGAATTCGACCTCAAGCTCATCTGGTGATAAGAAGGAGAAGTCCATCTTGGTCTGAATCTCCCGACAAATAAAACCAAGAAGAAGAAAAAAAAACCCGCGAGGTAATGCTCTGGTGTTGATATCAAAAGAAAAATTCCCCCGAGAATTATACTGAATAATTAAAAAAAAAACAAGGACGCGGCTATAGTAATGCCCAGAATAGTTCAACTGAAGATTATATTAAATACGATAGGGAAACAATGATGTGACTATTCACGATAATTCAACCGAAAATTCCGCCAAGTATAATCAACAAACAGCCAAAGTGCGTTTAACGAATATCAGAGATACTGCAGCCGGAAATTGTGCCAGGTATGTACCAAAAGAACCTGTGTTTAAGCTAATGCTGAAAGTAATTCAGCCGAAGATTGCACCAGGTATATATAACCAAAAAAAAAACAAACAAAAATTGTCGCGATAACTCAAACGGAAATTGTGCCAAACAAAACTAATAAAAAAGGCATGCCTATACTAATGCCAACAATAGTTCAAACAAAAATTGTGCCAAATAAGCGTAGTAGACAATATCCTGATGTCACTATGAAAGATAATTCAGCCGATAGTTATGCCAGGTATGGTTAAATAATACAAAAAAAAAACGAAATGTGATTATACTAATGTCGAAGTTGGTCCAACCGAAAATTGTGCCAAATATGTAAATACAAGAAAATGTGTTTATGCCAATGTCAACAATAATTTCAAAGAAAATTGTGCCAAATATCTATATATATATAAGAAAATGCTTTTATACTATACGTTCATCATTTGTAAGGAGGGGTGTTGGCATGACGGTTCGGCGAGGACAGTACGCCCGTTCAACACACACAAAAACTTCTTCTTCTCCAGCCCAGCTGGATTTAAAAAAACACTCTTTCTCTCTCTCTCTCTCTTCGCAGAATATTGCTCATCAATGCACTTCGGTCAGTCCATATTGTGGGCTAACAATTGTAGAAGAAGCTGAAATAGTGGGACCGGAGCCTGAAGGGCCACCATCCCATGTTAGGGTGATCGAGACGAACACTCTTTTACCAAGGATAAAAAAAAATCTGAAAGGGATGGACAACGTCCATCAACTTGGCAATAGACTCAAGTCAACAGATCAAGGAAAGGTGAGAGGTCGGTGATCAAATGGCTGCTGGTACTCGAGTAAGAAACCGTAGCGCTGATTTATATAAGAAGATAAATTTGAACGGGACAACCCAACTAAAACTAAATATCTGTACGGGACAACCCAACTAAAACTAAAAATCTATACGGGACAACCCAACTAAAACTAGAAAAGAGATAATACGGGCTTCTTCTCGAAACCAGTAGAAATGAACGGAACGCACTAAAACAGTATGCATCGCATACAACGTTCATAACCACTAATCGACTTAGCGCCTCCCATCACTAGAAGTTAGGGAAGAAGGGTTTGAACAATAAAAATCAGATACTACTGTTTCGGCAATGACAGCCTTTATAACTCTACGCAAGCTGAAATACCTATGTGTGCGTGGAACAGTCCTGGAAGAAAAGGACCCCGAAGACGATGGGAATTCGCTGATATAAAACGATGCATCCTCTATGTCAGAGGTAGAGATTGACGAGCTTTCACCCGAGAAGGTGCAACTACAACTTTCTGAAGGACAGGGTTCCGAGTAGGTGGTAAAATTTAACGTGCTTTGCGTGCTGGGATTCTCTGTCTGGGTGGAAGAGTTAGGCATGTTTAATTTAAGACTGTCAACTGGTTTAAAATTCAATCTGGGTTCGCGAGTTTTGTGTTTTGGGAGCACGGTAGGGTCGGGTCGGTGTTGGTAGCCGCTTCCTCGGTCGTGCGCCTGAAGGTTTGGCTTGGGGTCAAACGGCGCTGGCCACCCATAAAATTTTGACCCCTGCCTCGGTTTCCCGACAAGCAAGCTCTGCATTGTGTTTTAATTACCCCCACTGCACCGCATCAATAGCAGAAGACCCTCTGTGGACCTAGTGGACAGTTTATGTAGACGTGACCTTCGGCCGAACAGTTCCAACATGTCACTCGAGATCTAGCAGGTCGGTGGATGTCTCTCGGAGCATTAAATTGAACACCTCGCGGTGGAACAAAGTGTGATTCAAATACGGCGTATCAGAATAAATTGCATGCACTGCTCGTCGCGGTGCGACCGCTCGCGGAGAGCCTATATCGGACCATAATTTGTCAAATCGGTTACACAAGTCCCTCAAATCTAGCACGTTATCAGTCTGATAAAGGAGTAACGCCTCCTGTAAGGCGGGTTTCATGTTACGTCGCAGTATTTCCACCAGCTCCGCTTCTGCAATCAGTATGCTCATTTTGGACACTAACGCGTGAACCGCTAATCGAAAATCACTGAAGGACTCGTTAACTCCTTGCCTCCTTGACTCAACTAGCTTGCGAATTTCGTAGTCAGTTTCTTGGCTAGTTTCTTCGCGTAGGAGTGTTGAACGCAACTCTTGCCACGAGTGCGTACGCTAATTTCGGAAGTATAGTCAATACCAGTTGGCAGCTTTCCCGGTAACGAGTGTATGAAACCCAGCACACAGTTCGGAGGCGGATACTTGTTCTAGTATTGCCAGAGATTCTACCCGAAATATGAACTCCGTCACATCCAAGCCGGATGTGCCATCAAAATGTAACTTCCAGCGGAAGACAGGACTGTGAGATACGCTGTTACGGTCCCTCGCTGCTGGCTGTCGAGTATGAGTTGGATTGTGGTACACGAGACCCAGTATTACTTTGTCTCGGCAGCGGAGGTACTCCAGTGACTGGACCTCTATTCAAACTTTCCAACCGATCGTTGATCGAAGGAATACGTGACCTTCCCAAAATGGGGTCAGCAAACGTGTGTGGTAAGTCAGTGGGAGCTGCTTGAGCCCTCTGCTCTTCGAATATTGAAAAGTCCAGGTACGGCTGGGCAAGATTGGTGTGGACGTTCCCCAAGTTAGAGCCTTGTAAGCCCAACGCAGCGCCTTCCGTGGTCAAAACTGTTTTCGGCTTAGCACCTGTCAACGGGTTGGACCCTTGACTGTCTGTGTCAGTCACAGGAACTGTGAGCGTTACGCCTCCAGGACCCGCAGCCACGGACTCTGTCGTAGGCTGGGAAGATTCGACACGGCTCAGGATATCCTCCAAGGTCTGGGACATAAGATTGCGCATCAGACTGGACAGAGGGTGACGTATTGTACAACCGCCGGGCTCTATGGAGTACATGGAGCACCTGACTGATATAGCGCGTACGATCTTCGTTGGTTCGGATGGGATCCGAGCTCAAATCACGATTCAGAGCGTCGACTCGACTGATAATATAGTCTAATTCGCGCGATGGATTTTTATGAGCGTGAGACTTAAAGGGTGCTCTGCCGGATTCCAACTTCTCGGCCTCGTACACTTCTATGAACTTACGGCGAGCGTTAGCGTCAGCAGATCTAAGGTTGCGTACAGCGAATTCGCCCTCAAGCTCATCTGGTGATAAGAAGGAGAAGTCCATCTTGGTCTGAATCTGCCGACAAATAAAACCAAGAAGAAGAAAAAAACCCGCGAGGTAATGCTCTTGTGTTGATATCTAAAGAAAAATTCCCCCGAGAATTATACTGAATAATTAAAAAAAAAAAAAGGACGCGTCTATAGTAATGCCCAGAATAGTTCAACTGAAGATTATACCAAATATGATAGGGAAACAATGATGTGACTATTCACGATAATTCAACCGAAAATTCCGCCAAGTATAATCAACAAACAGCCAAAGTGCGTTTAACGAATATCAGAGATACTGCAGCCGGAAATTGTGCCAGATATGTAGCAAAAGAACCTGTGTTTAAGCTAATGCTGAAAAAAATTCAGCCGAAGATTGCACCAGGTATATATAACCAAAAAATAAATGCGTTTATACCAATGCCACCATTAATTAAAAGAAAAATTGTGCCACATGTATATATAAATAAAAATTAAATTGTAAATAATTGCGTTTATACTAGTGCTGAAGCTAATTCAGCTGAGAATTGCGAAATGCGATTATACTAATGTCGAAGTTGGTCCAACCGAAAATTGTGCCAAATATGTAAATACAATAAAATGTGTTTATGCCAATGTCACCAATAATTTCAAAGAAAATTGTGCCAAATATCTATATATATATAAGAAAATGCTTTTATACGATACGTTCATCATTTGTAAGGAGGGGTGTTGGCATGACGGTTCGGCAAGGACAGTACGCCCGTTCAACACACACAAAAACTTCTTCTTCTCCACCCCAGCTGGATTTAAAAAAAACTCTCTCTCTCTCTCTCTTCGCAGAATATTGCTCATCGATGCACTTCGGTCAGTCCATATTGTGGGCTAACAATTGTAGAAGAAGCTGAAATTGTGGGACCGGAGCCTGAAGGGCTACCATCCCATGTTAGGGTGATCGAGACGAACACTCTTTTACCAAGGATAAAAAAAAATCAGAAAGGGATGGACAACGCCCATCAACGTGGCAAGAGACTCAAGTCAACAGATCAAGGAAAGGTGAGAGGTCGTTGATCAAATGGCTGCTGGTACTCGAGTAAGAAACCGTAGCGGTGATTCATATAAGAAGATAAATCTGAACGGGACTGCCCAACTAAAACTAAATATCTGTACGGGACAACACAACTAAAACTAAAAATCTATACGGGACAACCCAACTAAAACTAGAAAAGAGATAATACGGGCTTCTTCTCGAAACCAGTAGAAATGAACGGAACGCACTAAAACAGTATGCATCGCATACAACGTTCATAACCACTAATCGACTTAGCGCCTCCCATCACTAGAAGTTAGGGAAGAAGGGTTTGAACAAAAAAAAATCTGTTGCGAGGTTACACACTAGAACCGGTAAGCTGACACCAATGCCCAGCCAAGGACAGAATCAAAAAAGGACATCGTTCAACAACTTGCCAGGTTTGGGTCAGCTGACCAGTTCGTCATACAAGTAAAACTGTCAAGTGGCCGTCATCTCGGCGTCCACGAGCCGAAGCTTGGCTTCAAGGGTGGTACGGCTCGCGCACAAGACTCGCTTGTTGCCGAGGAGATGAGCACTTAAACAAAAGGAAACTGTTAAATTTACGGTAAAAATTAACTTGGACTTAACCGAAGGCAATTTACCATCGCCCATACAGCCAAATGCGTCAGCTTAGAATATACTGAGGTCTGACGTAACCAAAAAAAAGGTCCAATAATGACAATAAAAATTTGAAATGATACTTGGAATAGTAATTGCTCTTTAGTCAAGAAACTCTGGACTAAAGGTCAGAAAAAATCCAACTTGGGCGCCATTTGTAACACAAATGGGCGACCAGAAAAAAACTCAAAAATTAAAAAACTTGAAAATGCACTAACACTTTAGTCAAGAGAGGCTTGGCTAAGTGCGAAGAAAAAAAAGAAAACCGATGTTTGGGCGCCATTTGTCACGCAAATGGGCGACCAGAAATATAACAAATCAAAATAAGATCTTAAAGCAAAAAAAAAACCATTTGGGCGCCATTTGTAACGCGAATGGGCGACCGGAAATATAACAAATCAAAATAAGATCTTAAAGCAACAAAAACCTATTGGGCGCCATTTGTAACACAAATGGGCGACAGGAAAAATATTGTTGAAATAGTAGGCAGCCTGCAACGCTGGAAAGACGAATGATCTGGCGAGAGAGAGAGAACAGAGAGGAGTCTCAGATGTTGTTGAGACCCCGGCTTTGGGTAATGTTGGGCCCAATCGCCCCCATCCACCCTGACTAAGCCTCCAAAGACGTATCAAAATGCTCAGCCCCCATTTGTCGTGCGCTATCTAATCATGTCATCCTGTGGCTCCGTCATGCCATCCACCTATGTTCAATTAGTCCATCTTACCGTAGCCAGGCCAACGAGGAGAAAGCATCGAAGCCCAAAAAGAAAGAAATTCACTGGTAAAAATAATAAAAAAACAATCAGTGATGTAACAGTATCACCACTCGGAAAGGGAAGAAAAGTAACACCAATTGGGCAGGGGGGGCCATTGACTAAATAACGAACGCTCAGGTGTTCAATTCATAAAGCTTTTAATAGAGGGTTCTCTTTGTGCAGAAGGCACTTTGCAACTTCTACAAAGTCCGCAGAATCCCCTAAATACATAGAAAACTCTTGGCTCTGTTCCCGTGAGTCACTTACAATGAGATTATTCGTTACACTATTTTCCTTATACTATCCTGCACCCTGCTAGCTATACTTACTGCTAATTAAACTACGACCAAAACAAAAATTACTAAAAAAGCAAAATAAAGAAAAAAAAACAAAAAAAGAAAGAAAATAAGTATCTAGATCTTACATCTAAACCATGTTATCAGAAATGCAAATATCAATTTTCTTGTACTACTAAACCTGGGACCTCGTTTCGGGCGTTGAAAGACGCTGACGAAGTCCCTCGATGTCTGGAAGAGTGCACTCTAACGCTGTGTCGTTGGATGATGCTTAAGGAATGTTTGGTGGGTGCATTGACCTCTTTTTTATTATTCTTATCACCTCTTTTGGGTGCTTTCGAATTTTATTTATTATTATTTTTGTTTTTGCATTCGGGTGCATTGACCTCCTTTTTTTCTTACATAAATTCCCTTCTATTTAACTTACAAATAGCTGTACACTTGTATATATTGGGTTCATTAAGGCAAGTTAGTTGAACTACCACGGTGAGCGACGGGAGCAGCTCGTGGTTCTTTTGATACCAGTAAACATTTCCGGCAGGTTTTGTAGGTATGTATATACATATATAAAAACAATATATACGACTACCAGGGAAATGACCTTGTGACGGCAAGACGAAACTGTCAGTATTTTCACTCATGAAAACCAAAATATAAACGTGCACTTAAAGTTCATTATTGGCGCCGGTACGTAGTAGAATAAACTAAAACAAACAGACAAAATCACTAATAGCATTAATTCCCGTTTATTCCAGGGAAACTGCGTGAAAATCCGATATGTTCCGCCAGCGCAGGTAAATAATTATCGTAGAAACTAATTAAAATTGACTCACATTCTGTTTCAGGAAAGCTACTATTCGACCAATTTAATCATAAATATTCGGCAGTCGCAGGTAAGCATTAATTGGATAGAAATCACTAATAGCACTCAATTTCGTTTATTCCAGGAAACTGCATGAAAATTCGAAACGTACTGCCAGCGCAGGTAAATATCAGTAACGTAAAAGTCACAATAGCACTAAATTTTGTTTATTCCAGGAAAATTGACAAACTAAGCACAAACCTTCTGCCGTCGCAGGTAAGTATTAATCGAACAAAAATCACTAATAGCTCTCAATTTCGTTTATCCCAGGAAACTTCATGAGAATTCGAAATGTACTGCCAGCGTAGGTAAATAATTATCGCGAAAACTAATTAGAATGGACTCACATTCTGTTTCAGGAAAGGTATTATTCGACCAATTTTAATCATAAATATTCTGCTGTCACAGGTAAGCATTAATAGAATAAAAATCACTAACACACTAATTTCCGTTTGTTCTAGGAAAACTGCGTGAAAATCCGAAATGTACTGCCAGCGCAGGTAAATAATTAACGTAAAAACTAATGAAACTTAATTTCCCTTCTGTTTCAGGAAAAATTATTACTTGACAAATTAAGCACAAATCTTCTGCCGTCGCAGGTAGGTATTAATAGAATAAAACCCACTATCACACTAATTTCCGTTTGTTCTAGGAAAACTGCGTGAAAATCCCAAAGTGTACTTCCAGCACAGGTAAATATCAGTAACATAAAAATCACGATCGCACTCAATTTTGTTTATTCCAGGGACTGCATGAAAGATCGAAATATTCTCCCCGCACAGGTAAGTAATTATCCGTAAAAACTAATCAAACTTAATTTCCCTTCTGTTTCAGGAAAACCAGAAAGAAAAACTCTTATCCACGCCGACGCTTAGTACCGAGCACCACACTTAATCATTGCCCAAGACCAACTCTCAACTAACTAACTGCCGTCTGCCTACATCGCCGGCGTTCTCTACCCATTCCGACCGACCGACGAACGTCTTTTTTTGATTCTACCACGAATTCACGCCACAGCTGGTCCACATTCGAACCGAAATTTTCTAGGAAGTTCGGGCAGGCCTACTGTAATGCATGGCATGATGGTATCGCGTGATGCTTTACAGCTAGGCGAATTACCGTTGCGAAATGTCTGTTTCGAACGAAAAATTGCAATTTGTTTTTATAAGTAAGATTCCAATTTGTGGGAGTTCTGCACGAATCGGGATTTTTTCGTTGAAGAGTAATTTTTTTATCTTTTTTTTTTGTATTCTGGGTTTCAGGAATTTTATGATATGGAGAAGTAGCATAGGGCTACTTCTCGAAAATGTGTTTATAGTTTTTTTTTCAGGAATTTATATATGGGGAAGTAGCATAGGGCTCCTTCTCGAAAATGTACCTTTTCACTCCTTTCAGGCTTTTAGGCTCTACCAGGAGGCCGAAGGCGTCATAGATCTTTTTTTTTTACTGTCCGACTGTCCGTCTGTCCGTCTGCAGTCACGACTACAATTTCTTTTTTTACTGTCCGTCCGTCTGTCTGATCAGTTATGTTGACGATTTTGCACAGCTTTACAAGCATTGAAGGGATGTGGGTGGCAAGAACAACCCCAAGCCGGCTGATCGGTAGCGGCAAACTCGCTGTGCAGCCACCCACACATATCCCGGACATGATTTTTGTAACAAGTGGTGTCGGATGCGGTATGTATCTACATCCAGGAACAAGTGAATGTAGGTCGATCTGTCGCCTGACAAGCTCTTCGTTACAATTCTTCGGAAATTGCAATATCTGATAATCTTTTTATCGATCTTACATTATTTTGAGAATTGATAGCAAAAATTGAAGATTGAAAGCAAAAGAAATAAGGCCCTCATATAGTTCTCTCTTCATCGCAGATCAAAAATTGAGGTTAAGTTAGTTAAGTTAAATGAGTTAGTTCGCTTACCTATTAGTGCAAACCAAGGAAACGGTCCTGGAGGCTTAATTTCATTGATCGAAGTTCCAATCTGTAAATAACATTCTTTAATATTCGCTTTATATATAGTAATTTTAATGAAGACCTTACCGGATATTTTTTGAATACCGAGTCCCTATATTCATTAAAATATTTTGATAAAAATGTAACAGCTAAATGTTCCTCATCTCCTTTGTCTGCATTATATATGGTAACCATTATTTTGGATTTTTGAATGTCGCCGTACTTGAGAACATTTTTAATATTTAGGGAGAAATTTCCCATTACACTGTTTATGCCAACATTTGTTAACTTCTGGAAATGTTTATATATAAAATGTTTATGAACCAGAATGGTCATTCTTCCTTAAGATCCTTTACGGATGGAGTACTTTCAAGATTATTTAAAAACGTTCGTTGCTGTAAATAGGTATTATCCATAATGTTTTCAATATCTCCATACTCCTCCTTTGAAAAGGTTTTCTTTCAGCTATTGTCTTTAAGTTTATTAATTTTTTCATTAACACTCATTTCAGTATTTTTTAGATCTTGTTCGAATACAGGTTGCAGTTCTTACAAGTACTTTGAAAGTTTTTTGACGTTATCCTTTTTTTAAATGGGATTTTTGAATGAAATTGACTTTGCCTTTTTTGTGGGCGATTAAGATAATTATTTCTGTGAATGAACGTTGAAATTATAGGTGAATGTTTAATTGCAATTGTGTTTCCTGTCGTATCTGTATATAGAAATGTTTTTGGATACTTTTCTGTTAATTTAATAAGAACATCGCGGAAAACTCGTGTGGGTATATAGGGAGAAATAGTTCTCAAATCATCCACAGTTATGTGGACTGCGGTTTTCAAATATGGGCCTAATATTTCCCTCTTTTTACAAGCCCCCATTACCTTCAGTGGGAATTTATTCCATGGAATACAAAATCTGTCAAAAGTTCGTTTTATCATACTGTTAACATATTTATTGTCACTATCTGACAAGGCACAACTGCTAATTGATAATGTTGTTGGAAGTGATGATTCGGAGTCACTAGTGCGTTTAGGTCGAGACCAAAGCGGTCAAAATTACCGATTTTTCCTCCGCATAATTACAAACCACACCGAAGTGGTTATTATTTTTACATGGTTGTGACCAAACGCTATCAATTCTTCCAAACTGGTTTGGTCTCCGCCTAAACGCGCCCACTGTTACATGTAGTGGATTCATGCGGCAAATTTACAAAAAATAAAGAGCTATCATACAAATTATCAATACAGGATTTTTGGGTTGCAACATTCTGTATAATTGTAGCTGAAGTCGGTGGTATAGGAAAAGGTACCCATGATTCATTTTCCTGGATCAGAATTATTGTATCATTAGTTAAAATTTCATATTCATCGATAGGACTTCCATCTGATTCAAGCAAAAGTTTGGTGCCGCGCATTCCTTTGTTATTTGCTAAAATTAAATTTAGGATATAAGCAAGTTATTATATGTAACGTTAACCTAATGTGAGTCTTACCTGCTTCAATGACGCTACTAATTTTAGGTTCAGCTATGATAAGTTTCTTATCAGTCCGGAAAAGATTGGTTACTTTGAATAATACTTTTTCTTTATTATACATGTTTTTGTGATTTTCATTTCTCGGTTTATTATTTTTTCATGAGCTTACTGATGATCTTACAAGTTGCTTGCAATTAAACTTGTATTATACTTATACATAATAAAAAAATTAATAATATAAAATTTTTTTAAAGTAGAACTCTTTCATAGATCAGATTTATGGAACGGGTAAATATTTTCAAAGATAGAAGATAATCGATTTGTTACAAACTCATCCGTAACTTAATCATTTAACTGAGCGGAAGAGAGATTTTTACGGTGTTTCTATTTTATAATAACCAATATGGTGGTGAACATATGACGTCATCCCCAATTGATTAAAGCTTAGAACAAAGCGGTATTAGTAAGTCTTTAAAAAATATATATTCATATTTATCGTTATGGTTTAAAATTTCGAATACTCCTGCTTTATAATTATAAACCATCATTAAACTTTTTCGATAGAAACATCCATTCGCTTAATTTTCTCTTACGAAAATATATTCAATTTGAACTATCTTAACATAAAGTTGGTCATTTACATGAACAACAACGCAATCATTTTTTTTATAGTCAGTTCCTTTTATATTTATTTTTAGGGTAAAATATTTAAAAAATTTTAAAGGGAGATTTATAAATGCTTCAGGTATAACAATTTCAAGTTTATCCGAAAACACATCTGACAAAAATCCATCATTATATAATGATGCTTGAAACAGTTGGTGCCTCTCTGATAAAAATTTTGTTATATTAATATAATTTTTAGCCCTGTTAATAGTATTTTTAAAACCTTTGTGTTTATGCTCAAAATTCGTAGTCCACAAACCTACCAATGGACCAAAACTTTTAATTAAATAGGGATAGTGGGATCAATAATGATGTTTAGGAAAAAAAGTTGCATTGGGAAAACATATAATTCGCAAACGTAAATATTCCTCAATCAAATACGATAAACAATCAATTTGTGCAACTTTAATTTAAGGTGAATAAACTATACGACATACTTCTAACAATTTCAACAACATACTCCAAATATCGCAGTTATAATTAGTCTGTACTTCATATACTATTAAAGGAAGAATTATTAGAAAATACCAGTTTTTATAGGCTGTAACAGGAAGATTGCTTATGCCTCTTTTTATATTTGGTAGTGACAAATTCTTATTAATTTTCTCATTTAATATTTAATATTTTACATTCAGGTATTCGTAAGTGAAGATTTTCATTTCTACCATTTGATGTACGATCAAACACAAGTTATATTTTACTATTCCTTCAGAAAGGTCGTGTGCTAAACAGGGTGGTAGACCTGGACTGCAAACGTTATAATGCAATAGTTTGTTTAATGGTGAAGGTTTTTTTACTCCATCTACAGAAGCTCGGAGTTCTTAGCTGTTTTGGCTTTATGTCTTTGTTATCCAGATTTTCTTTTGAATATAAACAGTACCGGCATAAAAATTTAGATTTACTAAAATTTTCATTAAAGCCACCGATTTGATGGCTTCCGAGATTATCACCTATAACTGCAACTAACGAGCCCTTAACATTGGTATCCCGGCCAAATATTGTTAAAGAAATTCCTTTGGTCTCTAAACTACACAGATCAAAAATAAGTCTTTCAAACACCTTCTCAATACCGAAAAATTTCACGCTATTTTGCTTGCACAATAAAACTAGCTGAATATTATTAATACGAAGTCTATGATGTGGATATATGTTTCCTATAGCCATATAAACAGCCAGTAAATTATGCTTTCCTTTAGAAGAACTAAGAGGATTACAAATTTCAAATGAATATTGGTATAATGTTATTTCAATTCTCTTCTCTGAAGATTTAAAGAAACAATTGTTTTTATATACTGCCCCATTTCTATAATCACTTAAAATTTCAAAATTATTGCTTATGGGATTTAAAAACTGCCTCTGAACCTCTTTGTCTGTAAACATCACCTTTAAGGTATCTAAAATGGGGACGTAATGATATCTCCATTCAATGTGGGTGCTATTCCTTCCCAAGTAAATCTCTACTGGCTGTACGTAAGAAACGTTTTTCTTATAAAAATTGTTTCTTATAAAAATTGTTATATAAGCTCCGCCTCTAAATTTTTGCAATTAAAATTTACACACAATTTTTTTATTTTATTTTCTAGATAAATTGAACATACTTTATTAAAATTTATGAACTCACTAATAAAGCTTTGTGTCACATCCTCACATCAACACATAAATTATGCTTTGGAGATTCTTGCTATTTAAAATAACTCGCAACATCATATTCCAAAAAGTCAATTTTACTGACAACAACTACTTTTTCGTCATTTACAGTCCTTTTTATGATGTCGAAATAAAAGGATGATTTAACCAAAAACTCCTTCTCACAATCTTTCACAGGACAAGCAACACTTTTTTAAAGCCAAAATGGAACGAAACATGCGAAACAATTTCTTTCCACGTTTTGCAAGAAAATATGCATGATATCTGTTTACATTTATTAATTTCTAGCGTAGCTTTCTCACCAATCTTATTGAATGGATGACATCGACAGCAATGAGATTTAAAAGAGTTATACTTAAGAAAAATCTTACCACAATTAAGAATTTTGCATACGAAAATATATAAATTTCAAACTTTGCACTCAAATTCCATTATACTTCATAAAACAACATTAAATAACGAACAACTTTAATCAAATTTCAATTTCTTTAAACTTTTCACGCGAGTTAAATATATATATTTTACTTTTAAATTCACTTCTTCTATTTGGGATAACCAAAGGGAAAGGTTTTTTTAAATCAAGAGATCTCACTGAAAAATTATTAATTATTTTATTATTCACAATCAGAGACTTGACAGAATTCAAATACTTCGTTCTAATTTCACGACGAATCACTAACTGACTACCTTATTTTTCTTGGAAATATGAACCTCAACTTTACCACGATTGCAGGAAACCGCATGAGACTATAAAAGACAAGTTTGTTTATGCTAAATAATAAAGATGTTTATTCAGTGAAGGTTCAACTTAGACTAACTTACACAGCTTTATACATTGAGTTGGGATATGATCTGAACTGTTCCAACATTGTGAACGCTACCACTACACTGTTCATTCACTACATATGTATATTCAACACTCCTCCTCGTTCACAATAAATTGCATCTTTCCCTAAAATAGTTATGCTTAACAAAAGGTAAAGGCTTAGTCAATAAATCAGCTATCATTTCTTCAGTAGGACAATATACACATTCGATTATTTTCTTCTTAATAACATCTCTCATCATCTTATACTTGGTATTAATTTGTTTGGACCTATATGAAAATTTACCATCACGTAGTAATTCGATGCATCCTTGATTATCTTCGTACATAATAGTCGCTGAATCAAAGTCCATATGCATTTCCTTGAGCAATTGCCGTAACCATTTCGCTTCATTTGCTGCCTCGGCCATTGAAATAAACTCCGCCTCACAAGATGACTGCGCGACAATACTTTGTTTATGACAAGTCCAGCTTATTGTACCACCGTTGAGATAGAAAATTCGTCCACCATTTGATTTTCGATCACTTCTATCGTCCGCCCATGTTGCGTCTGCATAATTGTATAATGATGAATCATTCAATTGAATATTGCTTAGCTTCAATTTGAATTTCATTGTTGCTTTTAAATACTTCACAACACGTTTCCGCTGATTCCAGTCTTCGCCTATTGGTTTGCATATCTTCTGAGCTAAAATGCTAATACTAGTTGCGATATCTGGTCGAATGTTAATTGCTAAAAATAACAATCGTCCTACCAAACTTCAGTACCTTGAGTTACTTTCCAAATCTTCACCTGTGTTGGACTTTCCGTAGCTTATTTCCATCGGTGTTTTTGCTGGTTTCGCATCTTTCAAACCAAAATCATTTATTATTCGCTGAATGTATGCCGGTTGACATACCTCATAATTGCCATATTCATCTGTTGACACTTTCATGCCCAAATATTGCTTGATTGGACCCATATTTTGCATCTTGAATTGTTGCTTGCATATGCTTTCAACTGATTTCATTTGCTCAGTCGATTCACACATCACCAATAAATCGTCAACATAAACAATAACATAACAATAGCTGCCCTTGAGTTGCGCTGAATATAAACACGGATCATTATAGCTTTGTTGAAAACCTGCTGTTACTAGCACATTGTTCAATGTACTATTCCATGACCGAGCTGATTGCTTTAAACCGTAAATACTTTTTCGTAACAAGCAAGCTTTTGATGAATTGCTGCAATGAAAACCCTCCGGTTGTCGCATGTAAATTGTTTCCTTTAATTTCGCGTTGAGGAAAGTTGTCTCTGCATCAAAGTGATGTTCCATCATTTTCCGCTGTGCTGCCACCAATAACACAACCGGCGCAAAAACTTCGTCGTAATCTTCCCAAAATTTCTGTGAAAACCCTCTTGCAACGAATCTGGCTTTGTATCGAGTGATTTCACCGTCAGTGCTCGTCTTTACTTTAAACACCCACTTTCCGTCAATTGCTGTTCTACCTATTGGTAAATCGACCAATTCCCAAGTGTTGTTTCGTTCATGTAATTCCATTTCACACTGCATTGATGTAAGCCAATTCTTTTTATTTTCACCATTGATCGCCCCGTTAAAATTCTTTGGTTCTATGACTTCATGTACTAGGTTTATCTCTCCGATCAATCTCTTTGGTGATTCCCTTGTTCTGCCGCTCCGAAACACGTACAGTCACTTGATCTGCATAATTTTGTGTCTCCTCCTGGACACTATCACTAAGTGTATCCACATCAACACCATTTTCGCTATTCTCCGGCTGTATTGCAACATTCCCATATTGTGACTCTAATGGATGTTCTACAAAACTGCTTCCGTTGACGTATGTATGTCTGAAACGTACGTCTCTGTTGATGACCACCTTTTTAGTCTCAGCATTGTAACGACGATACGCCTTTGATTGTTCATCGTGACATGAACATAACATTTCGAACCAAATATTTGAAAATCTTTTATTCTTGGTTTCGTATCATTCCAACGCTCATATGGGGTTGTGTTCGTTGTTCTGGTAATACATCTGTTTTGAGTAAAGTTGGCCGTTGCAATTGCTTCACCCCAAAAACTGTTTGGCAATTTCGCATCAATAAGCATGCAACGAGCCATTTCTATTAACGTGCGGTTTTTTCTTTCTGCTTTTCCATTCTGTTGTGGACTGTATGCTGTTGTAAGCTGATACTGGATACCCTCCGACTTGTAATACTTCTTAAGTGACTTTCCAGTATACTCACTCAGAACGAATTATTTTCGGCTTTCGATTAAATTTTGTTTTGCAAAATTCAATAAACTCTTTCATATTCGGTTCAACATCTGATTTGTGCGTGAGTAGACAACCAATTGTGTAGCACGAATAGTCGTCAATAAATGTCGCAATGTATTTCTTTCCACTTGGTGTAACTGTATTCATTGGACCACACACCTCTGTATGAACCAAATCCATTGTACCTGGTGATTCACTTGTCGATTTCTTTGAGAAAGGTAACCTAGTTAATTTTCCTTTCATACAAACATCACAAACTTCTTTAATTCCGCATTCAATGATTTCCAAACCTTTAACTAAACAATTTGTAAACATTTTTCTGATAGCCTCTGGATCACGATGCCCCATTTTTCGATGTAGTATATGTATACATTTGTCATTGTGCTCTAATACCGCACATACTGTGTCTGGACGCCTTAGTACATACAGCTCACCAATGACATCGCCAACTGCGATTTGTGCACCTTTATGTATAATTTCACACTTTGTGTTGTCAAATTCGACACGCAAACCCATTTTAGTTAATTTCTTGACCGAAATAACACTTTCGACTAAATCAGGAGCATACAAAACTTCAGTAGCCAACGCTCGTCGTGTGATTCCGAATTCATCCGAAAACGTCAAATAACCTGACCCTATGCCGCACACAATTGACTTTTCTCCTGTCGCCATTTTGACCGTACTCTTGTATGACTCATCAATACTGTGAAAGAATCTTTTATTACTTACCTCATGCCGTGTGGCTCCCGAATCGATAATCCAATCGACATGATTACCACCGCTCATACCAAACAGAAAATCTTTCGATACCTCAACTGTATTTGAAGAAGTTTCACTTTCTTGAACACTGTTTTTGTTGCTGTTGCTGTGATGTCTCTTTACAGAAGAAACACGCTCTTCCCAATGCAACTGTTTTTGAAATAGAATCACATTCACCATTGCAGCTAACTGGTGAATGACGTTCATATTCAGCTATAACCCTTTTGCTTAACTAACGCGAACGAAATTTCATCTTCTTTTCGTGACTCCAAAGTAGTAATTAATGCGTCGTAATTAGCTGGCAACCTGCTCAATAACATAGCCGCAGTCCAACCATCTGATAAAGCTTCCTTTTCGCCCGCAATATCGCTTAATTTTGTCAATAAATCTGACAGCTTATTTCTGTGTGCCTTGGCGTTGCACCTTCAATCAGCTTCAATGAACAAATTTGTCGCATTAAGAATACTTTGTTGGTTAACGTATTTTTTTCGTGATATTCCTTCAATGCATTCCATGTTTCTCTTGCCGTCCTTTTTGTGCGAATTAAAGCAATCAGGTCCTCTTGAACTGACAAGCCGATAATACCTATGACTTCGTCGTCCTTTTCACACCATGTATCGATTTCCGCTTGATTCGTTACATTTATACTGTCTTTAGTCACTTTTGGTTCTGGTTTTTCTGCTTCTATTACCTTTTTCCATAGATTTCTGCTCCGTAATAATAGCTCAACTTTAAATTTTCAGTTTCCATAATTTGTGCTATTTAATTTTGTCATCAGCAAATTTTTGATGTCTGCCATTTTGAAATCTACTTCGTTGTCACTTTCTTTATATTGAGTCTAAATTACTTTTACATAAAATTCAGCAAATCTCAAACTATTTATTCTGTCTCACTGGGCCCATAACCTGTTGGAAAAACTTTACTACGATTGCAGGAAACCGCATGAGACTATAAAAGACAAGTTTGTTTATGCCAAATAATAAAGATGTTTATTCAGTGAAGGTTCAACTTAGACTAACTTACACAGCTATATACATTGAGTTGGGATATGATCTGAACTGTTCCAACATTGTGAACGCTGTTCGTTCACTACATATATTCAACAATTTTTACATTTCATATCATCTTCCCTGACTTGGTATGACAACGTGACTTTAAATTAACAGGTAAGCATTTTTCGTGGGAACGGAAAATGCACTTTCTGATGGGACATGAATTAGTTCAAAGCTTTGCAGAAACAGAATATATTTTATGTGTGGATGTTTACCAAGCCATTGGTTTGTCTTTTGGCTTGACCTTGTATGAATCCGGTATATCGGATATCATGGAGGTATCTGGGAATTTAATGTATGTAACTCCTCCCCGGTTTAAGTCAGAATCCTCCGGCTTCGTATTGTTTATTATTTTAACTTTTTCTGTTTTATTTCTCCACAGTTGAAATGCTATTATTCCAGAAGGGCCTAGGATTAACAAAATTACTACACCTATATTGCTTCCATACATAATCTTTCGGTGATATTTTAATTCCTTGAATTCTTTAATATTGTCAACGTTGTCACAAGTCAGTTTCTCAAAATTTAATGGTTTTACATGAATTTGTTTGACATCATATTGTTGCAAGATCTCGGATTTAGACCCCGCAATGAAGATAAAAGCTGCACATCTCCGATGTAATGGGGAAAGTATGGCAGCACGTCTGAGCGAGGACCCAAACAAAAAAAAAAAACCCAGAGATGGCGACACTTTCCCCCGACTGTGGTGAAGTCGACCCCAACAACATTGAGCAAGAGATTCCCCAACCGCAGCGAGAAGAGGAGAAAAAAACAAAAAAAGAAAAAAAAGCGGAGATTGGACAGCAGCAGAGTCTTTTATTCTTTTGTTAAGAGTGACAGAACGAATTACGAACGAGGAAAGTTTGTGATATTAAAAAGTTTTTTTACTGTAGAAATTGCTCAAAACTGAAGATTGTAGTGTTCTAAAAATAAAAGTCTATTGTCGACTAACGAGCTGAATTATTAATTTCCATCAAAATTGAAGATTTTCATCCACTTTCGAATGGTCTGGGTATACCCGTTAGCGAACGGACAGGCCTTCCAACGGATCTTCTGAATCCCGCTTTTCTTTGGGCACTGGTACTGAAAGATAAGTAACTACTTTATTTGATTCTATTAGTTTCTTACAATTGTTTGAACTTCAATAAAACAGCGATACAGAGATAAAAACCTACTGTGGAATAATAAAACCCCCCTGCGATATTAGTTCTAACCACAACCGAAGATTGTACGTAGCACCTCAAGAGCCGACATATATCCGTTAGTGAACGGACAGGTGCCAAACGGACCTTCCCAGTCCCGCTCTATTCCGGAACAAAAAGATAAGTAACCATCTATATTGATTTTATTATAAATTTATTTGCAATTACAAAAGAAGAAGTAATTTATTAGAAATTTCGAAACAAATCTAGTCAATGAATTATTTAATTTAAACAATCAAGTTCTTATCCTGCAAAAAGGCCGAATACAAATTCGTTTGTAATATTTAAAGCATGCCACTTAGTACATTTCGATAGTGTGTAGGCGGTATGCATAGATCTCCATGATAGACTTATTTGTTTTTCTCTAGTTTGTTAACAATCCGCTGGACAGTAATAAGCACCAACGAATTAACTGAAATAATTTATCAAAAATCCCCGCATAGAGCTAGTAAATGAAAAGTAAAGGAACCAAAATGACAAAAAATCAGCACCTCACCTAATTTACGGAATTACCAATACGCCTTTCTACGCTTTTCTAGGAACGAAGTTCCAATTAGTTCTAGGTATAAGGGAAAGCTGGTTGTCATACGGAGGAGTTATTTATTTCACTGCTAAAAGTTTCCCGATTTACTATCAACGAGCAAACAAACAAATAAAAATTTCAAGTAAGCTACACAAATTCGCATAGGTACCGACATATGTGCCTACGTACCTACTACGATCGATTGCCAGTACACTGTTCGCGCATAAACAATCAATAACACTCGGCTTAGTTGTGTCGAACGAAACTATAAGGTTCTCACAAATCGAACTTTAACACAGATTGAATTGTTGCTGGAGAAAGTTTCTGAAAACGCGAAATCCTGACGGCAAAACTGCATTATTACTGAATCAGAACGTGAAAGTGTAACCGGATCGCTAGTTCGTTTGCTGAAAGGCGGAGTGATTCCGACCTCGGTTGGAGACATCAGGAAGTGTTCCTGGGAAGCCTCTACGAACAACCTGAATCAATTTCACAGGTTACTAAGCGGAGGACCCCGAGCCCAACTTCCTCATAAACTAGCCTGTTACTCTCACTGAACAGGCACGAGTTCGACTGGTAGTTCCACAAGTCACGTTACATCAACCAATCCATCTCACTTCTAAGGTAACTAGCCTAGTCGTGTTATTACGAACCCTTTTTGTCTTCCGCGACTGCGACACATTAAATAACAAACGTAAACAAGCCTGCGGATTTTGACACTTAGCCATACGGCGAAAACAGCTGAGGCTCATTGCCGCTCGTTAAATTCGTGTGATTTTCTTCGTTGAGTGTCTTATGTTTGATTTCCGTTCATTTGGAAGCTTTTAGCGAGGGCACAGAAGAAGTGAACGAAACTGTCCACCTCGACTTAAAGAGCTTTCATGTCGACTTCTTATACTTATACGAGCTCGAACTGGCTAAGGTGAATTACCTCCTCAAGTGAAAGCTCAAACAGCTAGCTGCCAGAGTTTGTGTTTAAAAATCGAAACTAACTCCCAAATTCAGAGTAAGATTGCTTCCTCGCTTACCGCTCGGCCGGAGCAATTTCTGTTAAAGGAGATAAAACGTTACAATTGGTGTCAAGTGTGGGGTCACGTAGTAATATTTCAAAAAATATTCTCTCCCATAACTTGGTTACATTTTTTTTTGTTGTTGCCACTCTTGAATACGATAACAATATTCGGGAGCTTTTTGGGCTTTTCTCCCAGCAATTGAAATTTATAGAATAAGCCCTTGTTTTTTTTAGTTATAAGCTTCAAAATTTGATTTTTAATTACAGGTGAATTTCGTAGATTAAGTTTTACTCCGAGTTTTTTTAGTTATAAGCTTCAAAATTTGAATTTTTAATTACAGGTGAATTTCGTAGATTAAGTTTTACTTTGGTTTTACTCTAGTTTTTATTCCTATTTGAATTGAAATAGAGGAGTTCGAATTGAACTGGTAAACTTGAATTAGAATAGAGGAGTTCGAATTGAACTGGTAAACTTGAATTAAAATAGAGGAGTTCGAATTGAACTGGTAAAATTGAATTGAATTCTATCTTTATTTTATTTTTATTTCTTTTGTTTTGAATCATAAATTGAATCGAACTATCGGGATTTTATTTTTAAGTTTGTTCTTCTTTTGTTTTTCTTCGTCGAGTGAAATGGATTCCGAACAACTAAAAGAGTTGAAGGAAGAGTTTAAGGCCTTAGCCACGTCTTTGGTTAGAGGCGTTGTTAGTGAGTTGAAAGAGGAACTGAAATCTGAGCAAGCTAGTTCCATGGCGGCAATCGAGTCGGGAATAGCCGAACAGATAGCGAAACTGTCGACCAAAGTAGATGACCTCGATAAAACGTTGAATGGGTCAGCGTTTGTTCAGCGTGTGTTTGAAGATTTCTCTTTCACGGCATCTACTTCTTCGCCAACGGGTGCAGTGACATCAACCACGACATCAGTAGTGTCATCGGTTGCTCCTGCTCCCATACAATCGGGTAGCTCCACGTTAGAGTCGAAGTTCATTTCAAAGCCCCCTAACAGCTCTGTTCCCCCATTGCCTACTGCCATGCATGGACCTCTGCCAGCCACGTATTCGGCCCCAATCAGTCAGGCAGTTAACTATCCGTCACAGATCTCAACTAGTTTAGGCATACAGCACAGCTTCAGCCCTAGTATGCATGTAAATAGCCACCCACGGACTTCTAGCTTACCTTACCACTCAGAACCACTCCCTATTAGCCAAGCCATTCCAGTTAGCAACTCTACTTATTGTGCTCAGCAGCCCAACTCCTGCACAGTTCAGCAGTCTGGTCCAAACGCGGCTCAGCTACCTTACTATAGCTTAGCTCAGCATCCTACTTCACAGACAACCCAGCACCGGTGTCAGTCAGTTGGAGGTTGCAATGACAACCGCTCCCATCAAGCTTCTGCACAAACCACTCCGAATGGAATAGCCGGGAGCTCTAATTCTTCAAATTTCATGTGTAATTTAGCTTCTTTTGATGGGACAGCATCTTGGTCCGATTACCGAGTCCAATTTGAGATAGCTGCTCACAACAATCATTGGACAGAACAAGAGAAGGCTGATGCCATGGCTACACAGCTCCGTGGTAATGCTCTCTCTGTACTGAGCGTTTTCCCTCCTGGACATCGGATCCAGTATAGGGAATTAATCACATTGTTAGAACAACGTTTCGGCGTGGACTCGTATACCAGCCAAGTTCAATTCTGTGGAAGAAATCAAGGCGCAAGGGAGAGTTTCGCAAACTTTGCACTGGAATTGCAAAGGTTGGCTACAGCGGCTTTCCCTTCCTGTCCAACGGATGTGGTTGACAGAATGGCGGCCTTACGTTTTCTAGAGGGACTTCGAGATGACGAGCTGAGGACTTTAGTAAGGGTGCGAGGTCCAAAGACCTTACATGAAGCAGTCAGTGCTGCACAGGAATTGTCTACCGGAACGAATGCTGCAAGGCACCTCAGAGTTCATCTGGCACAAACAACTTTCAATAATCGGGGCCGTGCATTCCGAAAGACACGTTTTAGAGGTAATTCGCGTTTTCCTATGCAAAATACTTCAGGTCGTCTTGAAAGTGCAACAGATGGACCCGCTCCCCTTTATGATTCTTTTAGACCTGCATCCCATACAGAAACATCTTTTTCTTCCTCGCTAAACCCGGAAAACCCCTCAACATCGACCCAAAGGGGCATGAGTCGATGAATATTCCACCTGCCCCAACATCAGGTAACAACGTTGTTAACCCTTTAAAGCTTCCGACTACAACTCCAACACAACAAAAGCCTAGAGAAAATCCCACCTCGAAACTATCAGATAACAGCACGGAAAAAAATGTAGAATTCGCTTTGACGGCGACAAGATCCATGAAGAACAGTCTCACAGTAAAAGGAATGATAAATTGTAAGCCCTGCCAATTTATTATAGATACAGGGGCTACTATATCTATCATACATCCCGACTTTGTAAGTTGTTCGTCGATGTCAGGGCTTGAAAAAGTCAATGTAACTATTCGAAGTGTGACTGGAGACTGCATTGATGTGCTAGGTAAAATAAGGGTGGATATAATGATAGAAAATTATAGCTTACCACACACAGTGCTCATAGCCAATATAGAGCCTGTATGCATACTGGGAGTAGATTTCCTTGATTTGTACCAGTGTCGACTAGATTTTAAAAAGGGCGATCTTCAGATTGGCCAGGGGACTGTCAAACTGCACAAACCCAATTATTCCGTCACCAGAATCTGCCTCCTCGAAGACGTCGTACTCTCTCCCCGAAGTGAAACGATTATCCCTTTCATTAGGGAACGTGAGACCTCTAACGGCCCCAGTTTACTATTAGAACCTTTGTCCCAATCAAAGCTGCCTCTTGGTGTTTACGCGGCTCGTGTCCTCATCGAACCTACCTCTCGACAAATTCCAATACGACTCGTAAACTTAACCACAAATAATGTTTTCGTCTCTCGTGACACCTTCATTGGACAACTTGAGCCAGTCTCTATTTCAAATTTAGACACCTTAGACGCCTCAGCCTGTGATGCGGATCACGATATTCTTGATTCCATTCTCAACGGAGTGGAAGAAGAATTGTCCAATGAGGAAAGGAGAAGTTTAACTCTCGTACTGGAAGATTTTCGCGACATTTTCTCCACTGGGTCGAATGATACTGGGCGGACAAATATCACCAAACACCACATCGATGTTGGTGAGGCCCGTCCTTTTAGAATACCGCCTAGAAGGGTGCCTCTAGCGAAGAGGACTGAATGCGAACGATTGGTGAAGGAAATGGAAGAGAATGGAGTCATACGGCCATCCATCAGTCCCTGGGCTTCCCCAGTAGTCCTCGTGAAGAAGAAAGATGGATCAACTCGGTTTTGTGTGGACTATCGACGCTTAAATGATATGACGAAGAAAGATTCTTACCCACTGCCCCGAATCGATGACACTCTCACGTCGTTTGCTGGATCCACTTGGTTTTCAACACTCGACTTGCAAAGTGGGTACTGGCAAGTTGAGATGAGCGACGAAGATAGAGAGAAGACTGCATTCGCGACAGGTGGAGGATTGTGGGAATTTAATGTAATGCCATTCGGTTTATGTAATGCCCCTGCTACGTTTGAGAGGTTGATGGATGGAGTCTTTCGCGATCTAGGTGCAGAAACAGCCCTTGTGTACCTAGACGATATAATTGTTCATGGCTCTAGTCTCGAAAGCCACCTCGACAACTTACGAAAAGTCTTCCAGTGTCTACGCGCATCTAATTTAAAATTAAGCCCAAAAAAATGTCATTTGCTTCGTAAGGAAGTCAAATATCTGGGTCACGTAGTATCTGGAAGAGGGCTACAGACTGACCCTGACAAAACAGAGAGCATAAGGACTTGGCCAGTTCCTAAAACTAAAAAGGATGTTCGCAGTTTTCTAGGCCTAGCGTCTTATTACAGAAGATTTGTTCGTGACTTCTCTACTTTGGCAAAACCTCTGTCAGAATTGACTGAGGAAAGGCGGAAGTTTCAATGGGAACAGAGACAACAAGATGCCTTCGAGGAGCTGAAATCGCGTTTAATTTCTCCTCCCATTCTAGTCTTTCCTCAAACAGAGGGAGAGTTTATTCTTGACACAGACGCCAGTCAAGATGGGATCGGCGCAGTACTTAGCCAGATGCAGGATGGCAACGAGAAAGTGCTAGAATACTACAGTAAAACGCTGAGTAGGCCCGAACGGAACTATTGTGTAACAAGGAAAGAACTGCTAGCAGTGATAAGGGCGACTTGTCACTTCCACCATTATCTATTCGGAAGGCAATTTCGCGTTCGAACCGACCATGCTTCACTCCGCTGGCTATTAAATTTCAAGGAGCCTGATGGCCAGTTAGCAAGATGGCTGGAGAGACTCCAGCAGTACGACTTCGTCATAGAACATAGAGCTGGACAGAGACACCTTAATGCAGATGCTTTGTCGAGGCGTCCTTGTCAAGAATGTGTTCACTGCGACCAGAAAGAGTTGAGGGAATTAGAGCAAGGAGTCGACCTGGTATCAACTGAGATCATGCCTGACTTGGCTATAGAACAAGACCAGGATCCTATTCTGCGAAATGTGAAATCTTGGTTAGAGAAAAATCAGAGGCCATCCCGCGAGCAGGTCCTGTCGGAAAGTCCGCATTTAAAAATTTTTTTGGCGAAATATGAATCATTACGAATGGTGGATGGCGTTTTGCATCTCGTGCGATATGGTGACAACGACACCCTTGTTAAGATAGCTCCGCCAAGTCTGGTACAAAAGATTCTTCGTGAATTCCATGATAAACCGACAGGTGGACATTTCGGCGTCCGGAAGACGACTGAGAAAATAAAGGAGCGTTGGTTTTGGCCCGATTTACAAACAGACGTAGAAGTATGGTGTGCAAAGTGCCACCTTTGTCATGAAAAAAGAGGTCCTCTACGAAAAACGCGCGGGGAACTTCAAGTATTTAACGTTGGAGCTCCATTCGAAAGAATCGCCATCGACGTTCTAGGCCCACTTCCTAAAACTGAGAACGGGAATAGATATGTCATAATCGTGATAGACTATTTCACTAAATGGCCAGAAGCTTTTGCAACTACAGATCAAAAGACCGAGACTATAGTGGATGGGTTAATTGAGAATGTTCTTTCTCGATTCGGTATTCCCTTCCAGCTACATTCAGACCAGGGTCGAAATTTCGAGGCAGAAATTTTTCAAAGAGTACTACAACGATTTGGAATAGAGAAAACCCGCACGACTGCTCTCCACCCTCAGTCTGATGGAATGGTAGAGCGGTTTAATCGCACACTGTTAAACTACCTATCAAAGTTTGTAGGCAGCACCCAAACCGATTGGGATCGGTTCCTCCCTCTAGCACTTCTAGCTTACCGCTCAGCTGTTCATGATAGTACCAAATTTACGCCCGCGATGCTCAATTTTGGCAGGGAGTTGAGACTCCCACTTGACATTCAATACGGCCCGGTAACCGAGTCTCCATCTAGAAATCAGGGAGAATACGCTGATAAACTGATACAAGCCTTAGCTACAATACACCAACTAACCCGCAAACACCTAAGCTTGGCTTCATCTAACATGAAAAATCATTACGACCTTAGAGCACATCCTATTAAGTTTTCAGAAGGCGAACAGGTATGGATATATAATCCAAAACGGCGAAAAGGCAAAAGCCCCAAACTTCAGCGCGACTGGGAAGGTCCTGGTATTATAATATCTCGAATAAACGACGTTCTTTATAGAGTAGAATTCCCCGGTGGTAAAACAAGGAAGGTATTACACGTCGATAGGCTAGCTAAATTTCTGAGCGCAAACCGTCCAACAGACACCAACTTCCACGTCAGCGTTGCTAACAACAAAACCCCAACGGAAATTATTGAGATCGCGCCATGGACAAAATATTCCAAGGAAACCTCGCCAAACCTACTCCTAAAATGTGGCTTCGAGCCCGAAAAAGGGTTAGGGAAGAATTTACAGGGTATAACAAGGCCCATTTTAGTACGACAGCAGTCGTCGCGCGTAGGCTTCGGGTTCAGTACACAATAATAATAATAATAAGAAAACAAATCGTATCGCTCATAAGGGCTCACCCTTCTGCTGAGAAAAATTTTGAGAATTTTGCAGAATGAAAAAAAAAAATGGGAATTGCGACAATTGGAGTAACCTAAAGGTTGTGCACCTGTATACATATGGAAATAAAACCATCTCGTCAAGAGCAAAACATTAACAGGTATAAAAAAAATAAATAAGGATATTTCTTTTACAATTTGTCCGACTTCGGCACTTTACACACCACCCTGGGAAGCTACCCGAGGCTCATTGTTCCTGGAGAGCCAATGTCAGCACAACGGCCCCAGTGAAAATGATAGAAATTGATATCTGACAAACAATATCCAAGATACAGCTAACAGAAGCCCACACTTCTGGGGATGTGTCATAAGATTCGTGCTATTTAGACACTGGCTTAGTCAATAATGCCAACCGAATAGAGAATTCGGAAGCTAAATTGACAAAAGCAGCCGATAAATTGATATCTGACAAACGATATCCAAGATACAGCTAACAGAAGCCCACACTTCTGGGGATGTGTCATAAGATTCGTGCTATTTAGACACTGGCTTAGTCAATAATGCCAACCGAATAGAGAATTCGGAAGCTAAATTGACAAAAGCAGCCGATAAATTGATATCTGACAAACGATATCCAAGATACAGCTAACAGAAGCCCACACTTCTGGGGATGTGTCATAAGATTCGTGCTATTTAGACACTGGCTTAGTCAATAATGCCAACCGAATAGAGAATTCGGAAGCTAAATTGACAAAAGCAGCCGATAAATTGATATCTGACAAACGATATCCAAGATACAGCTAACAGAAGCCCACACTTCTGGGGATGTGTCATAAGATTCGTGCTATTTAGACACTGGCTTAGTCAATAATGCCAACCGAATAGAGAATTCGGAAGCTAAATTGACAAAAGCAGCCGATAAATTGATATCTGACAAACGATATCCAAGATACAGCTAACAGAAGCCCACACTTCTGGGGATGTGTCATAAGATTCGTGCTATTTAGACACTGGCTTAGTCAATAATGCCAACCGAATAGAGAATTCGGAAGCTAAATTGACAAAAGCAGCCGATAAATTGATATCTGACAAACGATATCCAAGATACAGCTAACAGAAGCCCACACTTCTGGGGATGTGTCATAAGAAGCGTGCTATCATCTATCTTGAAAACAATTGCCAGTAAGGGAAGTAATAATGGTTACAAAAAAAAAAAAAAAAAAAAAAAAAAAAAAAAAAAAAAAAAAAGGAACGTAGTCAACCGATCGAAGCCATTCGATGTAATTGATATGCATACCCTTCTCCAGCGCGATCTTTATATTTGATGTAGGATAGTGTGATGTGAAAAGTGCTGAATACCTGAACCTTTTTATCTCTAGGAAAACAATCACTCTTGCTACAGACGTACAAATAGGTATTGCTCCAATAGTTGCAAGATTAAATAGCTTCCACCGTGGTACTAGACCTGTAATCAGAATGAAATATTTAAAGTAAATATTATCTAACTTAAGCATTTAAAAAATAAAAATAAAAATAAAAATAAAATAAAAATAGAAGGGCTTATCTAGAAGGAATGAGCCTTTATGTGCGTTAAGCAAGTCATTTCAGGTCGTATCTGTAAATTCAAATTGCTGACCAGGCGTAACTTCTTCACTAAGAAAACAAATTTAAATAGCTTTAACCATGGTACTGGATCTAGGCAGACGAGCACCGACATACTTTCATTTAAGGAATGCGCCCCTAGTAAAGCCCAATTAATCCTACCTTGTTCGTCGCCGGGGATTCCTCTATTTCTGCGAATACACCTCCGCGTTTTGGGAACGGCCGCCGGTGAAACAGGACTGTCGTCAGATTCTGTACCTCCCGGTAGAGTAAGGTCCTTTCTTATACCGATAGCTATTTTGAATATAGGAAATAGGGCATATTTGTGAAATAGCAGAATAAGGCACTAATCTTCTCTCCAGCAGGTTCACACTCGGATATCTGCGAGATTCTTTCCCGAGCCTTCCATCAAAGTTCTCGGACCATTCTCAGAGAGGAAACTCTTGCCAAACTAGACGAATCGGAGACTGGATTAAATAAGTTTATCGATTTCATTTATTATTAAATTATTATCCCGGATACAGTAATAGATCTTGTTACATTACAGGTATATACTCGGTCGGAACTTCGAGTCCACAGGAGGGGGCAGTGTTGCAAGATCTCGGATTTAGACCCCGCAATGAAGATAAAAGCTGCACATCTCCGATGTAATGGGGAAAGTATGGCAGCACGTCTGAGCGAGGACCCAAACAAAAAAAAAAAAACCCAGAGATGGCGACACTTTCCCCCGACTGTGGTGAAGTCGACCCCAACAACATTGAGCAAAAGCGGAGATTGGACAGCAGCAGAGTCTTTTATTCTTTTGTTAAGAGTGACAGAACGAATTACGAACGAGGAAAGTTTGTGATATTAAAAAGTTTTTTTACTGTAGAAATTGTTCAAAACTGAAGATTGTAGTGTTCTAAAAATAAAAGTCTATTGTCGACTAACGAGCTGAATTATTAATTTCCATCATAATTGAAGATTTTCATCCACTTTCGAATGGTCTGGGTATACCTGTTAGCGAACAGACAGGCCTTCCAACGGATCTTCTGAATCCCGCTTTTCTTTGGGCACTGGTACTGAAAGATAAGTAACTACTTTATTTGATTCTATTAGTTTCTTACAATTGTTTGAACTTCAATAAAACAGCGATACAGAGATAAAAACCTACTGTGGAATAATAAAACCCCCCTGCGATATTAGTTCTAACCACAACCGAAGATTGTACGTAGCACCTCAAGAGCCGACATATATCCGTTAGTGAACGGACAGGTGCCAAACGGACCTTCCCAGTCCCGCTCTATTCTGGAACAAAAAGATAAGTAACCACCTATATTGATTTTATTATAAATTTATTTGCAATTACAAAAGAAGAAGTAATTTATTAGAAATTTCGAAACAAATCTAGTCAATGAATTATTTAATTTAAACAATCAAGTTCTTATCCTGCAAAAAGGCCGAATACAAATTCGTTTGTAATATTTAAAGCATGCCACTTAGTACATTTCGATAGTGTGTAGGCGGTATGCATAGATCTCCATGATAGACTTATTTGTTTTTCTCTAGTTTGTTAACAATCCGCTGGACAGTAATAAGCACCAACGAATTAACTGAAATAATTTATCAAAAATCCCCGCATAGAGCTAGTAAATGAAAAGTAAAGCAACCAAAGTGACAAAAAATCAGCACCTCACCTAATTTACGGAATTACCAATACGCCTTTCTACGCTTTTCTAGGAACGAAGTTCCAATTAGTTCTAGGTATAAGGGAAAGCTGGTTGTCATACGGAGGAGTTATTTATTTCACTGCTAAAAGTTTCCCGATTTACTATCAACGAGCAAACAAACAAATAAAAATTTCAAGTAAGCTACACAAATTCGCATAGGTACCGACATATGTGCCTACGTACCTACTACGATCGATTGCGCGATTCGCGCATAAACAATCAATAACACTCGGCTTAATTGTGTCGAACGAAACTATTAGGTTCTCACAAATCGAACTTTAACACAGATTGAATTGTTGCTGGAGAAAGTTTCTGAAAACGCGAAATCCTGACGGCAAAACTGCATTATTACTGAATCAGAACGTGAAAGTGTAACCGGATCGCTAGTTCGTTTGCTGAAAGGCGGAGTGATTCCGACCTCGGTTGGAGACATCAGGAAGTGTTCCTGGGAAGCCTCTACGAACAACATGAATCAATTTCACAGGTTACTAAGCGGAGGACCCCCGAGCCCAACTTCCTCATAAACTAGCCTGTTACTCTCACTGAACAGGCACGAGTTCGCCTGGTAGTTCCACAAGTCACGTTACATCAACCAATCCATCTCACTTCTAAGGTAACTAGCCTAGTCGTGTTATTACGAACCCTTTTTGTCTTCCGCGACTGCGACACATTAAATAACAAACGTAAACAAGCCTGCGGATTTTGACACTTAGCCATACGGCGAAAACAGCTGAGGCTCATTGCCGCTCGTTAAATTCGTGTGATTTTCTTCGTTGAGTGTCTTATGTTTGATTTCCGTTCATTTGGAAGCTTTTAGCGAGGGCACAGAAGAAGTGAACGAAACTGTCCACCTCGACTTAAAGAGCTTTCATGTCGACTTCTTATACTTATACGAGTTCGAACTGGCTAAGGTGAATTACCTCCTCAAGTGAAAGCTCAAACAGCTAGCTGCCAGAGTTTGTGTTTAAAAATCGAAACTAACTCCCAAATTCAGAGTAAGATTGCTTCCTCGCTTACCGCTCGGCCGGAGCAATTTCTGTTAAAGGAGATAAAACGTTACAATATGTTGGATAAATATATTTGTCTAATACCACTATATTTCTGTTATAAAATTTCTTATTTCTTATCCCTATAGTACAATTGTTGAAACTTATCAAATAATTACCTGTCAAGTTTAATTTCCTCTTATCGCAATTCTGCCACACATAATCATTATACATATTTTTTACTAGAATTGTATCATCATCTATTCTTTCCATGCTTGTCATTTTATTATATGCTAAAGTACACATGCCTGTAAAAATACAATGCTTACTCAATTTTAAATCTTTTATCAAGGCATTTTGCTTATATTGATAAGGTTCTCCTTTTAATTCTACAATGAACTCCTCTTCTTCACTGATTTTCAATCCTTCTGAATTTGGTACAGCTTTTATTATTTGTAAATCTGTGAGAGTGTATGTTTTTGGGATTTTAATTGGGAAAATATGAAATCGATCTTTGTACATCGTAACTCCTGCTTTCAAAAGTCTTAACTAATGGAAATCTACATTATACTTGTCTAATTCTTGTAATGTTAGCATACTTGGGTGAATTATATTGTTCTTGGTTGCCATTATATTATCTAGGATTTGGTTTATTTTATTTTCCAAATATCTTAACTTAGTTTCTTGGTCTAAAAGCAAAATTTGACTCTAGAATTTTGTTTCTGTCGTTTGCGATTAATAATTTTAAGTCAGTCAAAGTCTGGTTGAAGTGATTGTTTATTTTTATTTGCTGATTTAACGTCTGTATGCGTTGTGATTGTTTTCGTCTAGTACTCGTAGATGTTCAAGTATGTCTTGTCTTGTCGATCATTATCGTCCATTGTCCCAACTATATTTACTAAACCTCGTTTTTGTCTGTTAGTGGTCTGAATTGTTCGCAACTTAATTATTATTAATTGGATTTCTGTGGTAAGGGATTGCTTATCTTCCAATTTTAGATACTCTGTGTTTTGTTCTAATTGATTTAGAGTTTGCGTTAGTTCATTTGGATCGATCATGTGTATAATTATGTCAGTTTCGTTACCTATTTCTACTTGTTTACTTTTTATTCTAGCGTACCCGTTCTTCTCCTGTATTGGATGTACCTGCAACAGCCCTTGTACTGGTCTGGCCATCATCAGTAGTATCACCACGGTCACCTGTAAATTTCAGAGGTTTTTTAATATTTGAAAAGTGTACGTCTGTTCTGTAATATGGTTGGTCTTTATGTCTTAGCCGTTTGATGTAACCGTCTTTTTTGTTTTCTTGATAAGTTTCTCTATTCTTATTTATTTTATTTGTGTACTGAACTTTTTGTGCTTCCATTTTTTGCACTAACATTGATAGATCCGTTAACCTATTAGCTTGCCTAGGTGTCATTCCTATTGTTGAATGGTACCTGTCGTTATAATTACTTACTGCTATCTGCATTTTATATTCTAGCGATGTGTCAGAATCGACTGCTTGAAGTTTTTCTATCAGTGTTGAATGTAGCCTTTCTATGTCGGCATGCCAGTGTGGTTGTTTGGCTTTATCCAATGGACCTCTATATCCTTTTCCTATAGATATCGTTTTACCTGTTCGGATTTAAACTCATTATCCATAATTATTTTCTTAGGCTTTTCAAATGCTGCTAAGTAAGCCTCTATGGTAGCAATCTTTTTGATCCAATTCCTATCATTTATTAGGTACACCACTACGAATTTTGAAAGTTTGTCTACAATAGTTACGAAGGTTTGTTTCTTGTAATGAAAAACGTAGAGATGGATAATTTCGCCTTTAGTACGGGGTGTTTCTGTTATTCTTAGCTTAGGCTTAATGGGCTTTCGGTCATATTTTATCTCTTTGCATTTTTCACAATCGTTTATGATGAATTGAATGTGCTCCTGTAGTTTCGGATAGTAAATTTTATTCTTCAGAGTTTTGTATGTTTCATTTATTCCACTGTGTAGAGGTTCCCTAGTATGATAGAGTGATATCTGTTTATGACATTGTTCTTCATTTTCTAGTTCTTGTGCTCTGTATGTAGATTTCATGAATTTCATTTGCTTATCATTTGAAAACATTTCTATTATACACTGTTGTACTTTGTTGTAGTCCTGGTCATCTACTTCCGAGTATATACCTATTCGTCCCGGCTTTATATTCTTCTTTAACACATCTTTAATTATTTCTTTATCATTTTGGGGGTTTAATTCGATTATTCTCCTTCCACGTAAAAATTTCATTTCCCCCCTTGGGCTGTACGTTAATATTACTTGGGTTTTGTACTTATTTACAATTTCTTCTCTGATACCTATGTGATCGAGGAGTTGTTCTTCCACTGAATGAATGGTTCCAGACAGGTCCATGTTGGATTCACTGCTATTATATTCGTTTATTGGTGGACTATTTTCAATTCTACTTAAGAAGTCGGAAACTTTGTTTTCTTTCCCTTGAAGGTATTCTATTTCAAAGTTGTACCCCTGTAGTTTCAGCAGCCACCGCTGATTGCGTTGTGAAAATTCCTTGCCCTTATTATATAAATGTGGTCTGAAGTAAGGTACTGAATAGACAATGGCAAGAAATTCCTTGTTGGTCACGCTGTAATTCCTCTCGTGATTATTTAAAGTTCTAGAGACGTAGCATACTGGATGACTATCTTGCGAGAGAACAGCTCCAATGGCGTATTCGCTACCATCTGTAGTTACCACAAATTGTTTTTCGAAATTTGGGAATTTTAATATTGGGTGTGATGCTATGAGAAGTTTGAGTTTCTCAAAAGCTTCAATGTATTGGGGGGTCATTACGGTTAATCTTCATATCTTTTTTCAGATATTTTATAAAGGATGTGCCACCTTGGCACAATCATTTACGAATATTCTATAGAATCCTGTCATGCCCAGAAAGCTTTGCAATTGTTTTTCAGTTGTAGGCAGCTCGACCCTCAGAATATCATTTACTTTATTTGGGTTCGGCTTTATACCTTGTGTTGTTAAAACATGCCCTAGAAACTCTGTCTCCTTTTTCATAAAGTTGCATTTGTCAGCTTGTATTTTGAGATTATGTTCTATTAATCTCTTAAAGATTTTTTCAAGTGGATTTAGATGCTCATCTAATGTCGTTGGGAAAACGAGAATATCATCTAAATACACGACACACATTTTGTTGTTATATTCCCTCAAGATGTCATTGATCAATCGTTGAAAAGTAGCGGGGGCATTTTCAACCCAAATGGCATTCTAATGAACTCATATGAACCGGATGGGGTTATAAAGGCGGTTTTTTCTATATCTTGTTCGGCAATCAAAATTTGGTGGTACCCTTTTGCTAAATCTAATGAGCTGAAGTATTGCGCTTTCCCCAACTTGTCCAATATAGTGTCTATATTTGGGAGTGCGTACTTGTCGTCAATAGTAATTTCATTCAGTTTTCTGTAATCCGCTACAATTCGATATTTCTGCACTCCAGAATTATCTTTTTTTATAGGGATTACAATTATGGGTGAACAGTACCTACTATTGCTCTTACGAATTATGCCGTTCATTTCCATCTCTTCCATTTGTCTTCTGACTTCGGCTTCATGTTGAGGTGCATATCGGTACAATTTAGAATTGATTTGTTCCCTAGTACTTGTTCTTATCTCATGTACTATACTAGTGGTGTTAGTCAGTTTATCCCCTTCCCTATACATTAATTTATTATGTTTTTCTAGTAGTTTCTGCACACCTGCTCTCTCTTCTTCATTTAAGTGGCTTAGTGAGATATTTCCTAATTCACTTTCATCTAACATATTAATTTCTTCCTTAGCAGTTTTGTTTAAAAATGGTATTTTTATTTTGTCTCAATTAAGACCTTCGAATAATTGCACTCGGAAAACTCTGGAATAAGTAGGACGATTATTATTTGATCTCGGTAAGTAGTTACTGCCATCTTTAGTTCCTTGAGACTATCGGTATTTGTAATTAGTTCTAGTTCTTCTTTACCTAAGATATTTTTTGTCAGAATCCCTAATTTGCTAGAAAACAAAATTTGCTCTATGTCATCTACATGGCTTCTAAGGAGTATCATGTCGTGATTGATATGATACATATATTGTATTAATTTCATTTCTTGTTCTAGAGTTATTACCCTACCTGTCAGTTCTTTGTAAAAAGAGTTCAAGTAGTTTTCTATTGTAAACTGTTGATTTCTGATGTGGGAAGTTATGTTTTGAATTTGTTCGGATAATTCTTTATTTATAAGGACCTGCTTATTACTCTCATTGGTTAACTCAACATTATATTCGAATAATTTATCTAACTTGTTTTTGAGCTGAACTTCGTCTTCGTGGTCCATTGTTCCAGCTAAATATTTGAGACCTGTACCTAGTATGTTCATGAGTGCTCTCTTTTCTTTAAAATGTGGTTTTATATTATCTATTTTAGCTTCCAATAAAATGAAACTTTGGTTAATGGTATTATACATTGGTTCTACTAAACTTGACTTGGGTTTGAGTGCTGAAAAGTTTGCTTTTATCCGATTTTTTGCTATTTCAAATTCGGTTCATTGACTATGTGTAAGACTTTACGATAAGTCTTTATTACCTTAATGTTCTCTAAGTTCATTGTCAGATAGCCGTTATTGTTGTTCAGGTCGTTCAGGTGTATTTCCTGTGTTTTATCCATTGGCAGCATTGTTGTTAAGAATACAGTTAGTATCAGTAGTATGTATGTCATCATCGTTTCCTGAAATGAAAGTTTTTTGTCTATTAGTTCGTTTTGTTCGAGTCAGTGTACTATTAGTTTTTATTGTCGGTTTTTCCGTGGTTTGGTACTTTTTCTTTGGTTTAACGTGTGCCCTGTAATATTTGTAACGATTATCGACGTCTTCAACATGGTCTTCGTCCACTCTGTGTTGATTTTCCTATATTTTGAGTGGTTCTTACCTCCTCTAATTTCCTTTATAAAATTCTGACCATCTTCCAGCGGAATGTTTTTTCTATTCTGATTAATTTTTTCAAAAACCTTTTGTTTTTTCTCTAAGGTTTTATCATAAATTTCCTTATACTCTTCGCGGTGTATTTTTCCATTGATAAAGTCAATAGGTCTTTTGTTAGTGGTTGAGTGTATAGTGTTATTGTAAAATCCTATGATCTTTAGAATCTTCTCCTCTACTGTTCCTTCAATGTTTATTTCATCATGTTTTAGTAGTCGAATGTGCTCGTTGATAGTATTATGCAATCGCTTGATATCGGCATTTGACGTATGATTACTGTTAGATGTAAAATGTATTTCAATACTTCGATTGACCAGGAATTCTCTAAGAGGTAGCGCTTTGAAGCCTAATTCATTATCCACTACAATTTTCTTGACATCACCGAACTGGCTAAAATAGTACAAAAGCGCTCGCTTGAATTCTGTCCAAGTTCTTCCTAAAAGTTTTATTGCGAAGGCATGTTTTGAAAATTTGTCTATCACGGTCAAAAATAAGGATTTTCCTAAAGTGTGGAATACATCTGCATGTATTATTACTCTTGGGCTCTGAGGTGTTTCAGTAAATTTGAGTAAAGGTTTCGATGGCTTTCTGGAATACTTTTCTATGTTGCATATATCACAATTATTTATAAATTGCGTTATGCGTTGTTTTAATTTTGGGTTATAGTAACATAGTTTTAATTCTTTTAAAACTTGGGATATGATTGTTTTTCAGATGTTCCTTTTCTATTAAATTTGCCAATTTCTCTTCGTCGGTCACGTCCTCTAAGCATGTAAGACAGCGAATTAATTTGAATTTACGATTGCCTGAAAACTTTTGGCTAAATGTGGTTTCAATAGTATGAAAGAAATCATCGTCTGTAGTATAGATTGCGTTCAGTCCATTTGGGTTGAAATGGTTTTTTAATAACATAACAGCGGTTGGTTCGACTAAAAATTTCATGTATATGGTAGTACGGTTTTTATCAAATATTTTTATGTTTTTTAGTTTTAGGGATCCCGTATTTGACTTATTGATTATAAATTGAGTCTTGAACACAATTAGTGCTGAATTGCTAGTGGGTATTGTAGGGTCTTCTATTTATAAGTTTCCTTCTGATATTTCTATACGGGATAATGCATCTGCATTGCTATTATTCGTACCTTTTTTGCATCTGATCTCATAATCGAATTCAGATAATTTTAACCTCCATCTAATAAGCTTGGAGTTCGGTTCCTTAATTGAAAATAACCAAGTTAATGATTTGTGATCAGTTTCTACTATGAACTTTCTCCCGAAAAGGTATGGGCGGAAATATTTCGTGGCCCACACGATTGCCAATAATTCTTTTTCAATTGTACTATAATTGATTTCATGATCGTTTAAAGTACGACTCGCATAACATACAGGATGGTTTTCCTGTGAAAGGACGGCACCCAGGGCATATTGACTGGCGTCTGTAGTAAGCGTAAAAACTTTATTAAAATCTGGATATCGCAAAATGGGATCGTTTATCAGAAGTGTTTTTAGGGTTTCAAAGCTTTGCTGATATTCAGGGTCAGATAGATTTACCTTGGTGTGGTGTCCTTTTTTAAATACTTAGTCATTGGTTTCGCGATCTTAGAATAATCCTTTATAAACTTCCGGTAATATCCCGTTAGCCCTAGGAATTGCTTAATTTGCTTACTATTTTTTGGCATCGGAAAATTTCTCACGCATTTCACTTTGCTCGGATTGGGTTTGATACCTTCTGGGGTGACTATATGTCCCAGAAACTCAGTTTCCTTCTTTAGGAATTCTGATTTGTCTATTTGGACTTTTAAGTTTACTTGTCTCAATCTATTAAAAATCTTCTTTAAAGAGTCGATGTGCTCTTGAAGAGATGTTGAAAAGATTATAATGTCGTCTAGATATACTAGACATATTTTATTAATGAATTCTTTTAGGACATGATTCATTAATCTTTGGAATGTCGCGGGGGCTGTTTTTAACCCAAATGGCATACGCAGAAATTCGTAGTGGCCATTTTCGACACTGAAAGCCGTTTTGTGTACGTCTTGCTGATCGATTTCGATTTGGTGAAATCCCTTCGCCAAATCAAGTGTCGTAAAGTATTGACAATTCCCTAACTTCTCTAAAATTTCGTCTATATTAGGCATGGGGTATTTGTCATCAACGGCTACCTCATTGAGTTTGCGGTAGTCGATTACAAGTCTCCACTTCGTCTTACCGCTGGCATCTGCCTTCTTAGGTACAATCCAAATCGGTGCGGAGTATGGGGAGTTGCTGTGACGAATAATATTTTTTTGTCACATCTCTTGGATTTGGTTTTCAACTTCTTCCTTATGTACATAAGGATAGCGATAGGTTTTACATTGAATAGGAATGTCATTGACTGTGCGTATCCCATGTTTTATAACATTGGTGAAAGTGAGATCTGAATTCTCATTGTAGAAAATGTCAGTGAATCTTTTCACTACATTTAGAAGTGCATTTTGTTCTTCTGGATTCAAATTATCAATTGATCCATAACAGGTATTTTATCCCTTTCCTCGATAATATTAAAATTCTGTTGATCGTCCTTCTCTGTGTCCAGTGGTTGAGGAATTTCTAATTTGGTTCTTTCATTTTTAAACTTTCTAACTTTTGCGCGAATTTGAAAATTATCTATATTGTAAATTCCTTCTTCTAAGACCAACGAATTATCTTTAAGTCGGTGTTCTTTGATTAAGCCTAGTCCTTCCTTCTGCGATACGGACAGGTTCATTTCTATTTCCTCATATTCCTTATTCTGTGATATATTTTTATCTATATCGTTCCTTATTTCGAAGTTTATATCAACCGTTTTTGTTTCCTGATATTAATATTTTATTTTTATAATCGACAATTGCTTCTATCTGAAGAAGTATATTATTACCGATTAGACCATCGAATTGGTCATGAAATTTGCAGACCAAGAATTCAACTTTATCTGAGGGGTTACCTATCTCTTCGAATAGTGGTATATTAACTTTTTCATTAATTTCCACAAAGTGGTTTAAAGTTTTTAATTTAAGGGGTTTTTCATTTGTGCTTCTCCATTTCGGATGACAAACGTTAGGGTTGATTATGGAATGGGTTGCTCCGGTATCTATAATAAATCTTAAAGGAATAGTTTTAGATTTAACGACTACATAGGGTAGTCTGTGTTGGAGGCTTGAGATTGAAAATTTTCTGATTGTGCGGTAGCGCCTATCTGTTTGCAACACACACTAAATCAACTTCCATAGGTTCTGGTCTGTTAACATTTTTATTTGTGTTATTTGGTGTACTGTTTCCAAATCGATAATTGCTGTTAAAATTATGGTTATTATTGGGTCTGAAATTGCTAAAATTCGGATGATTATTGTTGTGAGAGTTATTGTTGGTATTACTCTGTTGAAGATGTGAATTAAAATTTGGTCGGAAGAAAGGTTGGCTTGGCGGGGGTCTTGACTGATCGTTAGGAAGTGGTCTGTAAGAATTATTTCTGTTATGATTAGGAAGGTAGTTCGTTGGATTGCTATTGAATCTCTGATTCTGCCTAATGTTGTGATTGAATTTTCTATTTGGTTCTCTGTAACCAAGGGGTTTGGTTGTTTTGTACTTTTTGAGAAGAGTTATAAAATGCATATCCGCATTCGTAAAGTACGTCCATACTTCCTTCTAAGCTGGAGGGATTCCTGCAGTGAAGAATAGAATGCATAGGTTCTGGCAATTTATTTTTAAATATCGTTAATGCGGCGGATTTATTTGCCTCGATAGTACTATTCATTTCTTCTTCATCTTCTAAGACTTGTTTTATTTTAACATTCAGTCTCCTGAGTAATGTTTTCACTTCGTTATAAAAATCTGCGCTGTTTGTTTTAAACTTAACTGCTCTTAGTTCATCGAAGAGTTCTAGTGTTGTAAGTCTGTCACCGAAGTTTTGTATTAAAGTATTTTTAATGTCAGTCCAAGAAGTTATGTGAGCGTTAATTTCTATTATTTCCCTAGCTTTTCATTTTAATTTTTAATTTTAATTTTATATAATCTGAGAATATATTTTGAGATAATTCATCATATCTCTTTAATGTGGGATGAATTTTATCGATTAAATCGATGAAGTTTTGGAGATCTCTAAAATCGCCACTAAATTCAGGCAGTTTTGATAGATATTTGAGGGGGTCGATGGTGAGTGAAAGCATGTTTGGGTTTTGATGAGACGCGGTGTAAAAATTGTTAACTATATTTGAGATTTCTTTAGATCGGTCTAATGCTGACTCAATTTGTTCTGATGACGTAGATGGATTGGGAAGATTTGCAATTTGTTCAAGTAAATTAGTTGGATTGAAGTCTGTCATAATATCAATTTCTCACCATTACAATTTCTTTCTATCGTATGATCTATATACTATTTATATTTGGACTTTTATCAAGAAAAAAAAGCAAAAAAGTTGTGGTTTTTCACTAGGTGACTCACTTTTTAAACTTGTTTCAACACATTTATCATTATTTTCAGGATTTTTTTTTTAATATCTTCTTTTTTTCAATCACTTTTATAGATAAACTTATCGATTAAAATATATTGAAATCTAATATAAAATAAAATGAAAAAATAGAAAAATTTAAATTCACATGTAAAATTTAAACTACTTTCAGAATTAATTTTTTTCAATATTTTTTTTCCAATCACTTTTCTAGATAAATTCTAATTAAAATATAATGAAATCTAAGATAAAGTAAAAAAAAAAAATTTATAGCAAAATGTAATTTCTGACCTTAGAATTTATACTTCTTGTAGCATAAATTTCTTAAGATGATGTTCTCCTTATCCAGTGGTTGGCACTAAATTTGAATGCAAACTTGATCTTTCATATTAAGTGTAGTTCAAGTCCAAGATTTTTTTTTAGATGAAATTTCCCTTATCCAGTGGTTGGTAATACCTTTTGATATAAACCTTATGATTCGAAAAAAAATCTTTATTTCTTTTTTCTCTTTTCTTTATTTTAAAGAAGTACAATTTATAATTTTCGTGGCCATACCGGAATGAAATAAAAATTAGACTAACTTACATTTATAATTACATTAGCTTCTTTGCTCTACGAGCTTTTAGGAAAATTGCAGTTTTCGGATTATATTTCCTTAAGTTTGATAATTTAACCGTGTGAAAGAATGTGTACGTGACAATTTTAGGTTTTTCAGTATTATGTGAAAGGAAATATATTATTCGAATTCTTTATAAATTGCATCAAGAATTATTTGTATGATAATATGATGTTTGTAAATTTCAGGCGTAAGCGGTTTCGTGCTGTGAAAATACCGGATGATGGAATAAGATGTCATGGTATGATCGTGCGTATTAATGCACTGAACAGAAAGGTAATTATGATATATGTATACGTTATATGTAATTATTATATAGTAACGTTTTTTTTTATCTACTCGATAAAAATTTGCTCCTGCCGAGCGGTAAACGAGGGAGCAGTTTTGTTCTAATATTTAAAACTCCTTTAAGAATCTCACCGAAATCTTAGCAATTGAAAAAAAGGTTACGGCAATATATAATTTATGTTATGTAAGCAATAAGATTATTTTAGTTAAACGGAAATTTATTTATTCTTACTGTATCTGAATATTTTAAAAGAAAATTTATTTTACTGTATCTGACTTGGTACTCACCTGATCAGTGTTCTGGCAGCTGATTCACTTGGTACTCTATTAAGGTTTTTAGGATTGGGATATTTTCTTTATTCCAGTCGAGACCCAGAATAAAATGAGGTTAGTAATTCTGACTGCAGTCGGTACCCACAGAAAGAATCTTTATCACAGTCGAGACCCGCGATAAAGTGTTTGGTGTTAGTAATTTATTCTTACTGCAGTCGCTACCCACAGAAAGAATCTTTATCACAGTGGAGACCCGCGATAAAGTGTTTTGAGTTAGTGATTTATTCCTATTGCAGTCGATACCCACAATAAGAATCTTTATTACAGTCGAGACCCGCAATAAAGAGTTTGGTGTTAGTAATTTATTCTTACTGCAGTCGCTACCCACAGAAAGAATCTTTATCACAGTCGAGACCCGCGATAAAGTGTTTGAGTTAGTAATTTATTCCTATTGCAGTCGATACCCACAATAAGAATCTTTATTACAGTCGAGACCCGCAATAAAGAGTTTGGTATTAGTTAATTTATTCTTATTGCAGTCGATACCCACAATAAGAATCTTTATCTTAGTCGCTGTCAAAAATAAGATCTTTAATCCACTCGGTACCCAGAATAAAAATCTCAATTTTCAACCCTCTAACCAAAATAAAGCACTTGTTTGATTAGTATTAAATTCTTATTGCAGTCGATACCCACAATAAGAATCTTTATTTTAGTTGCTTCTCAAAACAATACCCTTAATCCAGTCGAGACCCAGAAGAAGAATAATTATTTTAATCGTCAACTAAATAAAGTATTTGATTTGTTAGTAAAAATTGGAACACTGGGAAATAACACTAGGAATCGATAACCACTTGATCACTGCACTGCCAAACTGAAAAAGAGATCGAGCCAAGTCAGACTGCTGTTTATATAGCCAGAGTTTGCACATGGCACCAAAAAACGGTAGTCAAAGGCGCATGGCAACAATATTGGCATAGCAACAACTGGCATAGCAACAATAACCTGGCATAGCAACTGCACCTCATCATTTGTCATGAGTGTTACCATTTTAGTTATTGCTGCCACAGACTGCTTTCAACTTATTATCTAAAAAAAATATTTTGAGTAAATTCAATTTATTGCTAATTCAATAGTATAAGTGTAAAAAATATATAAAAAAAACTAAACTCTTACCGGGAATAATTTATAAATTCCTTAGAACCGTACCTTCAGCTGGTTTAAACGCAGCTGGAAGCGGCACGCGCGAGTTGCTGCTTTTGCTTTTAGATGTACTATTCGATATTCCGCTGCGCAGTGGTTTCTTGTGAGCTAGCTGCAGTTAAAAGTTGAAGTACAACGATTGCGACACGCACCTGTCGACGCCAAAAAAATAATTTTCGAATCCATGTTACGATATTAGAACATAGCGAATGCTGTGCCACAAAAATGTCGTCGTCAAAGAGTAGCTTCAATTTCGAGTACCGTCCTTTTAAATCTGGCATAAATGCATATAAGCTTTAAATACAACTTATACTTATTCTTAAAAAGATGTAAAAATTTCCTGTAGACATCCCAAAGAAAACAAAACTCAACTCATTTATCTAGAAATGACGACGACAATGTCGCAATCATTGTATTACGTCTGTGACAATCAACGCCGCAACTTGGCGTCGACAATTTTGTGTCGCATTCAGGGCGCATGGCGGA